>CM065383.1:40492500-40882500 GCA_033060915.1 Euryodendron excelsum
GAAAGAAAAGGTATGACTTGAATTGCTTGGTTTGCAGCTAGTATTAGCTACTGTTTGAGTTTTGGTGTAAAAGCATCAATTATTGTTAGAAGTTTCTTTTTTTTCGACTGGGATGTTAAAATTACAGAATGAAGGCTTCCCTCCCTCAACACTCAGTTAATGCAATTTTGCCAGCTTTTGATTATTACTTGATGGAAATGAGGTTTATATCTTGATTATGAAATGTTAAATTAATACTAAAGATATTTGATCAATTCAAAAGATATTTGATCATAATAAATTAATATCTTGATCAGTGGCGTAATAAATTAATAAATCTGGGTTTTCTTTTCGATCCCAATTCTTGATTCCTTCTTTTCTATTTTGATGTGTTTTCAATGAAATTTTGCTTGTTGGCCAGTCAGGCTTTTGACTTTTTTTGGGAATTTATTTGAGCTTTTTCTTGTGTCTGTAACTGAATTTTTCATTGATTCGTTCTGTGTAGCTATTCTTTGTAGACAGTCACATGGTCGGATCGGATGAGAACCATCCGGGTGATATCAGGCTCTCAAATATCAAATGTAATTTCAATTTTGAACCAGTTACGAGTTCATCTCCACTCTGGGTCTGCTTTGAGATGACTCCTTTAATTTTTATATCTGTAGATTTAAGGTTTTAAACCCTAATTTTTACAATGGGAATCTTAACAATCAATTATAGGGGCATTACATCCGGGAGTTGGCAAGTTCACAGCCGGAATGGGGCACAAAAGAAAAAAAAAAGAAAATTATACATTTGCACTCTTGAGATGGGAATAAAAAAAGTCGAAATAAAAAATAAATAAAAAAAGTCGATTTGCACTCTTGAGATGAGAAAATGAATGAATGTGATTCAAATGGAGTAATCAATCCAAAGCTTGAACGAAAAAAAAAAAAAGAAAAAAAATTATATATTTGCACTCTTGAGATGGGAATAAATTAAAAAAATTATTATTAAGCTTTTATGTTCATTTTCCCATCTTATTCATAATACTTTCTCCAATAAAAAAATTTTAAAAATTCATTATTTGGATCAATCAACGTGATACAGTTTAAACAAAGCCACTGTAACATATAAACACATGTACTTATTAATGCAATTCACAGACTCAAATAGCATGTATAATCGTTACAGTAATTCTAATTTGTCAAACCTACTAATTTCACCTTAGCGTCCAAACAACGAAAAACTAGGTCAAGAATTGCAGAACAAGTGTTTTAAACACATATAACCCCTCTTTATGATGCTGACCAAGTAAAGATTCACTCACTTGAAAATTGCATGCTTTAAACACATACTACTATTTGCCATGCTCTACAACCCATAAATATTTGACTTATTTAATTATTAATGAAGTATCTCCTGCCATAATATATTTCTAAACCCAAAATTGCCTGTGTACGGTCGCTTTAACTAGTATATATATACATATATATACGTGCATACATACATACGTACATATGTAAAGGTGGGACATCCTTTTATGAGGGAAGCCTTGCACCTATCGCTTTGTATCTTCCTATTTCTTTATTCCATATTTTTATACCATGCATTATATAAAATACATATACAAAAATAATAGATAATGATATACAATTACGAAATTCGTATAGAATTTAGTTAAAAAAAATGTTGTGGCTCAATGAAATTTTTTTATTTTAAAATAAAACACTTATTATGATGACTTTTAATAACAAAAATATCATTGTTATATTATCAGGGTGAGGTTTTGTTTACAAATTTTTTTTAAAAACTTCATTTTTATGATCTTTGGAAACAAAGACTAACAAACATAAATGCACAAAAGAATTCTAGGAAAAGGAATGATTAAGGAAAAAAAAATTGAAGTGGTGAGATAGTATGAGTTTTTCTATGGTCCTTCTTATTAGATTTTGTTATATGACATATGTTTCTTAAAAGTCTTTTCATGTTATCACAAATTGATGTTAGTGATGTAATAAAACATATTTAAATTTTAGTAGGAGTGACTACTAAAAGTCCAACCCTACCTGAGCACTAGACTTTTTGGACCAGTTGAACTTGTGACTTTTGAGAACATATTTAACTACAATGACATAACAATACTCATGCATCCTGCAATTTTGGACCTTACATCATGAGTTTGATTTTAATAATGTAAGGATTTTACCTTGAAATTATTTTGAATAACTTTGCATTTAGATACCAACAAGATAGAAGGAAGGACTTCTGTGGCTTGTTATAACTCAATTTCAAATGATTAAGTTAAAATAGTTATTTCAAAACCAATTCGACTTGCACAAGAATTGTAATAAACAATATCAATACGTCAATTCTCACCTAATAGGCCTAGGTCTTATATTCAACTCAAGAACTAACTCTCACCGATCATTTGAAAAGCAGCCGTCTTAGATTCTTAATACTTTATTTTTTGGGTAGGTAAAGTATTGGAACTGGAGGAAATCCACAAAAGGTAAATTGGTTAAATCTTGAATGTTACTATTACATGATTCGTGGCAGGTAAATTAGTGGAACTTCTTGGAACTTTATGAAAGACTTTATTTTTCATTTTTTTTAAGGACAAAGAACCACCTAGAGAGATCTACATTGGATCCACTCGAACAGTGTGAACTCCAAATCGTAGTTATCAAAACTGTATTAGACATCAAATTGATGAGGTTATCGGTTCACGATTTATCAATTCAATTGATGTTATATATTAAATGTATTTTATTTATTCACATGTTTTACCTTAAATATAATTCATATTGCAAAGTAAAACACAATAACTCAAGTGGCCTAGTAGTAAGTGTTACTTATTTTTATCTTTCGTTCCCGAGTTCAAGAGCTACAAATGCATCAAAAATTTTAAAATACCAGCCGGTTCAATTGTATTTTCAATTAATTAGTTGAACCAGTCCAGTTCAACCGGCTGGTCCATCCGGTTTTAATAACTATGCTCCAAATACTTATAGTCACCCATAAATCACGAGTGTCGGTTAAAACCAGGAGTCTGCAGTTAGAATCAAACCCCATGATGACCGAGTTTAAATTCGTCCTCGAACGCTGGGCTACCCGTGGTACATTAGTTAATCTTATTGAATTAATACTAACATATGGAAACTACTAGCCAAAACGCATGCTAAGGATTTATGCTAACATATAGAAACTACCACATTGAATTGCTTCATGTAGTTCACTTGGATTCAATCTGTCTGCTAGCAGACCAGAACCAGACTTATTGGCATAGCTCTAATCTTCTAAGCTTACAGCAGAAGCAATGAACTAGTCGCAGAGAATTAAACCATGATGAATCCAAATTGAAATTCAGAAGAATGGCTACTAAATGCATGCTACTGGGGACGATACTAGATTTGTATTTATTTTCCTCCCTCAGTCACAAGAACCAGAACAAGCAAAGGTCAGTCTGTCTGGCTATGTATACATATATATATATATACATATATAATGGATTACCCCCGAAAGGTCACATCAAAATAGTGCTAGTTGATACATAAGAATCAGTCAAAAGTCCAACATACTCTCCAATATAAAACCTACATGTCTTGCTTGAAAGTTCCAAAGGCAATCCATACAACCTAAACCAGGCCTCCAAAAATTCTGATCTTGAAATTGTCATTATTTTTGTCACTTTAGTGCTATTCTGCTTCACAGTTCTAAGAATGTTTCTACCTTTGAGGAACTTAATCATATTACAAGCCCGGAAAAAATGAAAACAAAAATCTTCCAACAACAACTTTAACATATTTCAAGCATCAGACCCAGAACTTTTATCCTCTTTGGGGGGTGCAAACTGCCTGCTAAGCAGAGATTTTGTCCAAGGATCCAAAGGTGCTCTCTGCGGTGGTTGGGGGGCAGGTGGTTTTGCCTGTCTGAGCTCATTCTCTCTATCTATAAACCTGTTACAAAATGAAACTACATAATTAAATCACAAGACAATAATTTAAGACTCAATTCATTGACAAAATATAGGACCAATTCTGAGAAAGCCAGGATAGTTGATGCAGTTAAATCATTCATTGTGACACTGCTATTTCAATAAAAAGTAGTGCACCAATGCTGCCAACAACCAAGTAGCACAAAAACTTCTTTAGAGCTGCATTCATGTAGTATGCGGACACTTCTTTGATATTCAATTATTGGGCACGCCAATAATTTATTATAAATTTCCTAATTTCGGACACTCAACCAACCCTTCTTGAATACTTGCTTGACGCTTGAGTGGAGTACTCTCAAACATATCCGATGAATACACCCAGAATTGTACTACCAACTCCCCCCCCCCCCCCCCCAAAAACACAAAAAAAAAAAAAAAAAACAAAATATATATATGGTGTGAAATAAATAAATAAGAATTTGACATTGTATGGATGCCTGCCACCATTCAAACATGCAGTAGACATTTTCCAATATTGGAAAATTACATATTCATGAAGAGCTTAAATCAGCAAGTAATAGCAGATACTTGATACAATTATTAATATTGTATGATTTTGTCCAGTTCCATCTTCCCTAATATGCAATTATCAACATTGAAATTCATATAATTAATCAAAGTTACATAATAGTCTTCTACGATAGGCATATATATATATATATATATATATGCATCTTTCTGGAAACATATGTACCTATAAGTATTATATATACATATGATGCATTAACTTATTTACTGATGCCTCCATGCCACCAGGGACGGAACTATGAATTTTATATTGGGGGGCCAAACTGACAATATGAAATAATAGTTAACAAATACAACATAACGAAATTAATTTTTTTTACCCTATCAAAGGCTTGAGAAATTTTAATAAAACCTATGAATATGTGATTTGTAGCTAAATAGTAAAAATTAGGGTATCAATAACACGTTAAATCAACTCTTTTCAATCCTAATCGAGACAAGAAAAGATAAAAATACTCTAATTAATTATTTATTGAATATTAGTATCTTGATAGGCGAGAAGCGGAGAGATATAGACAGTCTAGAGGTGGGGATGGAGAAATTTTATATTTAGAAAGTACAAATCATTAGGATTATTACTAAACATAATTTATACAATTAATATAGGAAACCAAACAAGATAGGAAACCAAGGTAAATAGACTTAAAAACTAAACCAAAACAAGATAAGAAATTAAAACAGATAGACTTAAAACTGATTTCTCGGTGTTTTGCAGGGCATATCGTATTCAATGCATATATCTCAAGATTTTGCATGAATATTGAAGAGATTCCCAAAATTTTAGGGAGGCCATGGCCCCAGCAAAAATCCCTTACCTCCGGCCCTGCATGCCACATCCATGTAAGGTTCTCAAAAATTTGCCATGTCGTTTTTTTCATGCCATTTCAGGTCTATGTCTCCGTGCCTCTTTGCTACTTGGGGGATAACTGAAGATGCATTTGATCATCCAAGGAATACAGTGATCTCCTTTGTTCCCTCCAGATTTTATCAAATCAGTAAGTGTTTACGGAAGATTTAAGTTCAGCAGCAACCTAGAATCCACTCAGACCACTGTATGGTGCTTATTAAGACAGAGTTTGCTACCTGGCTAACACACCCTCAATTTTGAGGATTAGCGCTTGACGAAGGGGGAATAGGGGAGGGGAACTTTGAGCTAACTACCTCTTGATTTGTCAATGCAGTTTGTGTATGGAATTCTGCTGTGTTTGGGAACATTTTCAGAATAAATGTTGGATTCTAGCACGATTGGCTGGGACACAAAGCGCAATGGATAGTGTAGAATGTAAAATCTTGGTGAAGTTGGAACAGAAGCTAATCCAGGAGTATAACCACGTCCTGTTCTAGGAAGAGCTGCACTGGTTCCAAAAATCCAGGTTGAAGAAAGCTGTTTCGGGAAATCATAATATCAGTTACTTCCACACTACAACTATAATCTGAAGGTGCAGAAACAAAGTGGTGGCTTTGAAATAGAGTGATGTCACATGGTGCTCTGATGCTGACCAATTTAAGGACATGGCAGTGAGATATTTTAAACAAATGTATGCTAGTGGATACTAGCAAAAGGATTGAGGAACATCAATTGCATTGCAGTACAGAGTTATCTAGTGAAGATTGTGGGTGGTTGATGCAACCGATAGATATGGAATAGGTTTGTTTGGTTGTTTTCTCTGTGGGAGCCTACAAGGAGCCACCACCGGATGGCCTGCAGCCTGTATTCTTCCAGCATTTCTGGCATATAGTGGAAAAGTTAATCACTTCCATGATGTAAACAGCCTTCTTGAATGGAAAGGCCACAGAAGGGGATCAACCAAATTTTGATCACTCTAATTCCCAAAGTGGATCATCCAAAAAATCCAGCACCACTTTGCCCATCAGTTTATGTAATCTCGTGATGCTAGTAGTTTCGAAAGTCTTCATTAACAGAATTCGACCCTTGTTGCACAAGCTTGTCAGCATAATCAAGCTAGTTTCATTCCTAGCAGACAAGCCTCAGACAATACTGTTGTTCGGGAAATTCTTCACAGGATGAGAAAGATGAAAGGGAAGAAAAGGAAGCATGGCAGTTTTTTGGACCAGCTCTGGAGGAGCCGAATTTGATCTCCTTCATCATGCACTGTCACCCCTCTCAACTAGCACTGCTCTAGAATGGGGAGAGAATAGAGTTCTTCACACCTAGCAGAGAGCTATGAGTCTATGAGAAGGGGACCCTTTGTCGCCGTATTACTTTGTTTTCTGTATGGAGATGTTGGGGGAGGAAAATAGAAGACAGAGCTGAAGATTTGGGGTGGAGACTGCCCAAACCTACTAATGGGGGGTCCAAATATTGCCAATTATACTTTGTAGATGATCTCATTTGTTTTGGTTAAGCAACAGAGGGTCAAGCAAGTGTGATAAAAACTATGATGGAGTAGTTTTGTATGATGTCAGGAAAAAGGGTCAACCTCCAAAAGCCTAAGCTGTATATTTCTCCAAATTTCAGGCAACAGCAAGCTGGGGCTCTGAATTGCAAGAGTGGTATAGCCCTTGCAGTAAACTTGGGAAAATACCGGGGCGTACCCCTGTTGCATGCTTGAGGGCAGCAAAGAAACCTATGGGTATGTGCTGGAAATGGTTCAACGTCTTGTGGGGCGGAAGGCTCATCAATTATCTCTGGCTTGTCGCTCTACACTAATCCAGACAGTTGTGTAGGCAATTCCAACCTATGTCATGCAAACTACAAAAGTGATTATGGCTGTTTATGAAGCCATTGATTGATCTCCACGAAGATTCTTATGGGGTGGTGATGATTAGAAAAATGCATTTCATCGTATGGGAAAGTGTTTGTATACCAAATGAATTTGGCTCTCTTAATTAAGAAGGGGTGGAGACTACTACATGATGAGGCAGCACTTTGGGCCTGTGTTTCATGCAGCAAATATTTAACAGAAGGTAGAGTCATTTGCGCACCAATTCCCTCTAACACGTCCTACCTTTGGCACAGTGTAAGTAAAGGGAAAATAATCCTGAAAGAAGGTCTCAAATGGAGAGTGGGAAATGGAGATTTGATTCACTTGTGGCTGGATGTCTGGTTGATGGATATGCCATTGATTGATAATGCTGGGGACCTCGTTCAAAATGAGAAACTGGGATAGACTTGGCACTGTTCTTCCTAGAGATGTTCTGGACCACCCTAGTAGCATCATTGTGGTTAGCCAGGAGAGTAACCTATAATCGTGTAGTGTGGAAACATAAGAACGCTTTGCTAGCTGTTTGGGAAACTAAAGGCCTAAATAGATGGAGATATATCTTGTGCCTGGTTCCAAATGATAAGCTTCTAACTAATCAACAGGAATTCTAGAAACATGTAGCAGATAATGGGAATTATTCCATCTGTGGGTGTCAATAAGAAACCAGTCTAGATGCTATTTGAGAGTCACAATTGCCACATCAAATTTGGAAGCAGTTAGTTCATTCAAGTCAGCATCGGCTCTTCTTCCCACTCCCTCTGCAGCGCTAGATTATCAAAATAAGGAAGGAAAACAGTGGATAGGAAGTTTGAGAGAGGATTGGGGGATACTCTTCATGGGTGCTATCTAAATGATAAGGTACTGGTGGACTAAGTTACTGTATGAATCGCCCTATATCATCCCAAGAAACCCAGTGGCTGTCATCCGAGGACAAGTCAAAGAAGTGGAGATAGCCCAATTGCCGTTGAAGAACCAAAGATACCTGAATGGTACAAGCAGATGGAATCCGCTAGCCCTAGTTTGTTTTAAGGTGAATACAGATGGAGCTTGCATGAGAAACCTAGGTCCGCCAGAATAGGTCAGATACGCGATAGTGAGGGACTAGGATAATGGGCTTTGAGCAAAAAGTGGTTGAACATCAGCTATTCCTGTAGAATTATGGGCAATTTGGCAAGAGATATAAGTGCCGTAGAATCAGGGATGTCGAACTGTGGTTCTTGAGACTGATTCCCACGAAGTTATACAGCTAGTGCAGAGCATTGAGGCTAACCACCCAAACTATAGCCTCATGGTCCAAATCGAAGATATGATGCAGCAGGGCAGAGAGCATGCCAGGCAAGACAATAAGTGTGCAGACTATCTACACGGATAGTCTCTGCAAATAAGTGTGCCCATGAGGCTCTGCATGGTTCAATGGAGCTATAGTTTTAAGGAAGCCTCCTCAGGAAGTTCAGGCTTTGTTGGCCAGAGCTACCCCTGAATGCGAATGACCCAAAAGAAGTTTTCTGTAGTTTGTTTGAATTCAACCACCAAGGAACCCAAAAAATAAAAATAGTTCCTTGTATGAAAAAAACATCCTTAGAACATAGTTACACGGAAACTTGTTTTGGAGGCGGAAACACGTTTTCCCGGAAACGCGGCGTTTTCAGGACAGGTACAAAACTTGTTTAAAAAATTTGGAGAAACATTTGGGAAACTCCTGGGAGACGTTTAGGAAACTTAATGGAAACTCTTGGAATACTTAACGGAAACTCTTGGGAAACTTAAGAAAAACTCTTGGAAAATGCTTCGGAAACTTAAAATATTAATTTTTATATATTTTTTTCCTTTTAAGTTCTAACTAAGTATCTATGAAATTATTTGCATAGGTTTCCACTAAGTTTCCTACTTGTCTCTATTAAGTTTCTCCAAAATTTCTACTAAGTTTCTTAAAAGTCTCCTTTGAGTTTCAAAAAAATTTCCTATTAAGTTTCCGAATCGTTTTCCGCTTCCTGTTTCCCCTTATATTTTTTGGCCGCGTTTCTCATTTCCATTTCCCCTAACGTTTTCCGCTTCCACATCCCATTTCAGTAACTATGCCTCAGACACAAGCTCAATGCAAACAAACACAAATTAGACAGCAACCATAGAGAGCTTTCTTTCATATCACTTTGCCATGAGATTTTGTGCTTGCCACAAATAAGGAAATGCAAACAAGCCAGAAATTATCACCTTGGTTCAAACAAAAACCAAATAAAACAAAGGTGTTTAATAGATGATACAAAAGGCAGACAAATTTCTGAGTTCAAAGACTTGCCACAAAATAAAAACAATAATCTTACTCAATATAGGCCATTGGTGCTGCATCGCCGACTCGTATTCGTGTTCGGAGCAGCCTTGTGTATCCACCAGCTCTATCTCTGCAACACAGAAATTTACACCAAGTATTATAACCTTACCAACAAAGACCGAAAAGCAAGAGGTATGAGATTCACTTGTATCGATAAGCCAATTCTGAAAATAGCTTATGAAGGACATCGTCTCCCCGCACAAAGGCAGCAGCACGCCTTGCAGCACAAAGAGTACCCTGTAATAAATTTAAAAGGATATGTTGAAATAGAGTGAAATACTATCTTGAGATGCCTAAGCTTTCTGGTTTTTCAGTACTATTTCAGAAATAGTGATAAGCAAATTTATGGAAGTTTAGTTTAGTACTAATTCATCTGAGCATTTAACAACTTTTATTTCGTTCTCTATTAAGGAAGAGTTGCTATTCAGCACTCCAATACATAAAGCTGAAAATGCCTCCTTCCACACTAAAAATGCACAGGTGTGTATGGTAAAGAACAAGTTTTAGAAGGTTTTGTAAAGATGCACTTCAAAGCAGGATTTCCTTCTATTAACTTGCAACTTTGCAACCTTTCTTTTCAAAGCACACCCCCAAAGAATTCTGAAATCTAACTCCAGCATGCTAAAATCACATGCCCAAGATTATCAAAAGCTTGTTTTTGCTGTTAAACAACCCACAAGGGCTGCAGAAATTGCGACACATTGAAGTTCAAGCATTTATCAGTTGACTAAAAATTGACTTTCTATGATTGAATGGGGTCCCCTTTGGGCAGTTAGTCCCTTGAGCCAATGACTTCCTTTTGCCTTGACTTAGGGCTATAGCGACATTGACCGAATTATGGGGCTCGAGCAATCTGACGGAAGTCTCCTGATTTATGCATAAATACATACATATATATGTATGCAAGTTATTTACTGTCCATCTTAAGTAAGACAGCCAGGGAACGTTTAACTAGGCATAACAGAATTTACTAGTGTACAGCATAACACTTCCATTATCATATCACCATTTAAATAGCCTGTAACTGTACAGATATTCCAGGTGCATCATTATATTCTTCTCTTCGCACTACAAAATTTGCTATTACATCATTTACTGACAAGAACATCAATATAATAACCCCCCCACCCCCCACAAAAAAAAAAAGAAGATTCCATCTTCACTTTTGCATTCTTCCACTACCATGTAAACTACAATCATGAACAGATGGGCTTTACACCAGACAAATCAAAAGTGATCTGGCCCTCATTTGATTATTTTTTGGTGCTTATACTCGGAAATATAGGATAACTGTAAGGTGAAAGCATGCGTACACTGTCAAGATCGGAACAATGTCACTTGTATTATTGAGTGAGCAACCTATCTTCAAAATTTTAAAATCCCAAAACCATGCAATTTAAATACAAATTAAGTACATAGTATGCAGATGTGTAGCAGCAATTCCAACTTCAATGAACAACCGCAAAACACTTTGAATAATGCTTTCATATTCAACAAATCAACAGAAAACCTCAATTTATCAACATTCAGACTATTCAGGTGTGTTTATGAGCCCAAAAGAGCAAAAGTGAGCTTTCTGTGTTATCCATGATCAGTGCTTCAAGGGATTTTGATGCCCAAGCCTCAAGAGGAAGGATCAAATGCAGTGCAAAACTCTGCAACCAGGGATGTTAGCATATGCTCCTCACATGGTGACCAAACATTGTATTCCTCGAAACCACCCCCCCCCCCCCCTACTTTTCTCATTCTTTGAACTAATTATACTGATCATTCATTCAATACATTCAGCCACCATTTCACATTGATTATAGTGTAGAAATTAAGGGGGAATTTAAAGTTATAACCACAAAATTGATATAACACAACACAATCATTGCAAACCAAACCTACAAGGATATTGGAACACTGGTGGATAACCATAAAAAGAAAATATATGAGAGACAGAAAATTTCTTGCAGTAAATGTAAAATGTTTACTCACAAATGTTAAAAAAAAAAAAAATCCAGCAATTATTTCCCCAAAAAAAAATTGACTATCATATTTGAGCTCAGTGCCTTAGCAATAACAGTCCTAATCTGAAAAACTAGGCTCAGAAGGAAAATATAGATCCGACCGCACAAACCTCTTTTCCAAGCTGTACCATGTTATCAGCAAGCCGACGGATTTCTTTTGCCTACACATGGATGAAAATAAAACAAAATGAAAGTGTCAGAAGAATATATTTTAGATATAATCAAATTCATTTGTACAAACAACAAAACCCTACAGAAACCCTGAAAATCTTCAGAAACTTGAAGGAATAACCTTAGCAACAGTAGTTTCAATCCTCTCGTGCTTCACCAACTGCGAAACCATTGTTCTGCAAAACTCAAATCAACATCGGAAACCCACAATTGCGGACATAAATATACACATATACACAGGCTCAATACTGAGGTTTAAACCCTATAATGCAGAGCATGAACTGAAATATGAACCTGAGCATAGAAATCCGGTGACCCGTGGGACGATTGAGTTTCCTCATCTTCGTCATGGTGATCGTGGAGAGAGAGAGAGAGAGAGAGAACTTTAAGTGATAAACCCTGCCAGACTATTGGGGATACAATCTTGGGCGGGCTCAATCTGACCCGAGTCTGAGCCCAAAGAAATTTGATCCTATCTCAACCTAGTAGCAAAAAGGCGGGTTCGGCTCTAATAGAAAAATTTTATTTTGATTCTGTTTCAAATTCGATGGGTAGAACTTTTTGATCCCGTCCCATTCTACTCAAGTTAATGGGAGTTTGGGTTGAAGCAAATTTAACTTATGTAGAGTTTTAAAATAAAAATAAATCTTTAAAAATAAAAACTAAACTAAATTATACAAACACTAATACAATATAAAATTGATAAAAAAACTTAAATTTTAAGAATGAAAAGTAACATTAAAACCTTAATATTTACTTGTATGCTAAGAAAATTTTGCATAATTAAATATAATATGAGTATTCATGAATTTTATAATATAATAGGGGTGAGTTCGGGGTGAGGTAATCTAAACTCTATCCCATCCCAAACTCACATTGAGTTTTATTTTCTTCCTCATATCTGGCTTCTAATTTATTTATTCATACCCTAAACCTTTCCCAATTTTTATTCCTAATCCTATTAGAGCTTTTAGGTTGGGCTAATCCATAATTAATACATATCAATCTATATTTATTTATTTATTTCCTTATATTAATATCCTAATTATGCTATGTTTGGACCCAGATTTAATAAGAAAAAAGGAAAGAAACATGAAGAAAATAGGAAATTTTAAATTCTTACTTATTTAAAAAATGTTAATAGTTATCTTTTTGGCTAATTTCCCTGACAAAGGGCAAAAAAAAAAAACTTATTTCCCAACCTGGGTGTTGATTCAACTTTATTCAGCAACCCAAGTTGAGCGCTATTTGGAATGGCGTTATTTCTAAAAACGCTTTTTCAAAAAGCGTTTCTTTGCTGTATTGGTATTGGTATACGAAAACTAAAAAAGCCATTCAAAATAGCGTTTTTTCCCAAGAAAAAACGCCATTTGAAATAGTGTTTTCTCCTGGGAAGAAACGCCATTTAAAATGGCGTTGTTTCTATGAGAAATAAAGCTATTCCGAATAGCTTTTTTATCATCAAAACCCCAACACTGCAACAGTTTAACTTAAACATGCATAACTTTCAAATCGGGAAACCGATTGACATGTCGTCAACTCCCACTCCTCACTCTTGTCACACCGGTGCCTCCTGTAAAGTTTTACACTATCTAGACCCTTCCTCCCCATTTCAGTACCCCAACGGCCAAGTTGGCCTACTTCTGATAGTCTAAGTTTCGAAATTTGAAAACTTTACATAACTTCCAAACCGGGAAACCTATTGACGTGTCGTCAACTCCCACACTTCACTCTTGTGACACCGGTGCCTCCCACAAAGTTTCATACTCTCCAGACCCTTCCTCCCCATTTCGGTACCCCAACGGCCGAGTTGGCCTATTTTCGATAGCCTAAGTTTTGAAATTGGAAAACTTTACATAATTTCCAAACCGGGAAACCTATTGACGTGCCGTCAATTCTTACACCTCACTCTTGTCACATCGGTGCCTCCCGTAAAGTTTCACACTCTCCGGACCCTTCCTCCCCATTTCGGTACCCCCATGGCTGAGTTGGCCTACTTCCGATAGCCTAAGTTTCGAAATTCAAAAATTTTACATAACTTCCAAACTGGGAAATCTATTGATGTGCTGTCAACTCCCACACCTCACTCTTGTCACACCGGTGCCTTCCGTAAAGTTTCACACTCTCCGGACCGTTCCTCCCCATTTTAGTACCCCAACGACTAAGTTGGTCTCCTTCCGATAGTCTAAATTTCGAAATTCGAAAACTTTACATAACTTCCAAACCGGGAAACCTATTGACGTGCCGTCAACTCCCACACCTCACTTTTGTCACACCGGTGCCTCCCGTAAAGTTTCAAGCTCTCCAGACACAAAGGTTTTGACTTTACCCGTTTGAATGGACTGCCTATGTATCTGAGTCGGGACAAGTTTGAACTGGAATCAAGTTTGCTGTAGTTCTAAGAAAAATTAATATTTATTTTTGGATTTTCGTTGGTGACCTTGTGTCTTGGCTAAATTTGATTTAGCATTTATAATTTTGTACTGCACTACCATTAACTACCAGCAATAGTATGATATATGACATGTCAATCTAAGGCAATTGCAACATTTAGCAAGTCCACGTAGGAAATTGCACGCTGGCCTGATGTTAAACTTGGGCACCATGCACTCTGCTGGAATTTCTTATAAAGCCTGAATTACAAAGACTTCAAGTCTATATCTTCAAAAGAATTTGGGTCAGCCAACTTAAACCATGGGTTGAGAGAATTGGGGTTTTAATAGCAATAGCAATAGCAATTTTAAAAAAAAGAGCCCAAAGTCTTTTCCTTTAATTTCCATTCGACTACAATTGACAGTTTTGGTGACTTTGAAATTTAGGCGTTAAAGGCCAATTTTCCATCTTCAAGCCTTATTAAGCTTCCTAACCTTTATAGAACAAATGATTGAACCATTGTTTTATTGGGCTATGACTTTAAACCGGCCCAAATGATTGGACGCTGCAATACAAGTCATGTATAGTCTACCCAATTTTAAATTGTTACCAATATGGGGCAATACAGATTTTTTATTTAGTTTCACGCGTGAAGCAACGCCATCCTCTTTTTTATTTATATTATTTCTTTCCTTTTTTACCACTTGAGCATAGAATAATGTTGTAGAAAATATTTAAATAATTGATAATAATTTCTTTTTTTAGTTCAAACAATCAATTATTAATACTTACTACTTGAGAGGAGTAAAACCTTAAAAGGCTGAAAATTGAGGGCACATAAACGGTCATAAAGCCTTAGGCTTAAATTTGTGAGGGCACAAGTGCTGTCATGGAGCCATTAAAGCTTGAAGTTAAGGGCATGAAAGACCGTCATGAAGCCTTTAGAGGCTTGAAATTGTGAGGGCGTGTGAGCCGTCAATGGAGTAGTAAAGACTTAAATTATGAGGGCACGAGGGTTGTCATAGAGCCGTAGAGGCTAAAAATTGAGGGCATACAAGCCGTCATTGAGTAAGCTAGAACCTTAATTTTGAACTTTGAAGCCACGACGAGGCAAAAGTTCAAAAAAAAAAAAATTCCAATCATAAGAGAGAGAACAGTATAAAAAAACATATATAGAATCTGTAAGTATATATGTATATATATGTATATATATTAACAGATAGAGTCCTTGTTCAAATTCAAATAGTATCTTTTTATTTGAGCAACTTTAGATAAAACTGGCTTTGAATGTAAAGTTCAAAAAAAATTCAAACTCCACATATTTTTTTTTACTTTAAAACCCATGCCCGTGTAAGTTTTCAAGAAACAGAGCAAAATATTTGAACAACAGTAGGAGAGAATGGAATACAGAGACTTTAGCAAATATTTAAAAAGAAAAAAAAGGAGAGAAGATAGAAATTATACCTGTAGAATTTGAGTATGTAACTAGACACACTGTGTACCATTTATTTATACTAATTTATGATCTCTCTGCTTTTTTTATTTTTTCTAATCTCTCCTATATTTTTCTCTTTTGAATCTACGTTCTTTCATTTTATTTATTTTTTTTTATCTCTATTCTTCATCCCTCCCCTCTGCTTTGTGTTAGTCTTTGGAATTTTATACTAGAAGAACCGAACACGTTCGCTCATTGCTACGTGGGTGGTTGTCCCCACGTCCCTTTCCCGATCCTTCTATTACATACATATATATGTATATAACAGCCATGTTCTTTGTGGGAATTTGTTCAATCACCCACAAATTCTTTCCAGATGTTTTTTTATTATTTTACTAGAATGGGTGCCCCCACTACGTGGGTGGTTAATTTGGGGTAGTTAATTTGAGTAAGTGGGAGAGAATAAATAGGTGATGATTAGTGGGTGGTTACAAAACCTAAATTAGTATTTTACTTTTTTACCCTTTGAGTTAAATAAAGATATGCACAATGTTAGTAATTTATGTAATTTTTGAGGATGTTTTGATCTATACATAAAAGTGACACTTTTTTAAATTTGGAGCTTCACCAGCTTCACCAAACCCAAGGGTTTGCTTTATAATAGTATAGATATATTTATTTTGTTACTTTGAAATGGTGAAAATTGAAATATGTCAGCAACCACTCCTCACGGTGGGAGAGAAGTAATTGCTCTATGCACTGCCATAATGACGTGGCCCAATTTTTTTTATTCCCAAAAGCCTTTATTTATTTTTTATTGAAAAGGTGGGAACTGCTACAAACCCAAATTTTAACATATGTACATATATATAAATGTATACATACATATATGAGACTGTCACCTTCAGATTTGTCTTTTTTTGGTCAATTGAGATTTGTGAAATTATGTGAGTTATGCTACGTGATCCTCGATCTGAATATTTATTTTATTTTATTATTCTTTGTATCCCACCGTGAGTCAGTAGGTGTATCTGCATGCATATTTGAAGGTTTTTTTTTACACTTTAAGACATTAATTAATATAATTAATTTTGCCTATGTGTATAGAATTTGACTTTTGAAATTACATAACCTAAGCAACGTGTGACGTTACTAAAAATCTTACACTATTAGTTGAGTTATTGAAATCTACTTATTGAATTTATTTTAGAAAAATTTGATCTCTAACAGTGTAGTAATATCAACTGGATAAAAGAGTTCAAACCAGTGGATAATAAACTAATATGGATTGATCTTGCGACACCTCATAAGAATTTTAAATTTAATGAAAAATTAAATTATGTTATGATCAATTAAATTACAACACCTAATGACATGCATGATTATCAATATTTCAAAAACCTAAAAGTTTGAAAATAATAGATTTTTAAATTTTAATTAATAACACATATCTTTTTGTGCAGTAATTTGATTGGTCGATTTTTATTACATATTAATCTTTTTGATCACTACAAATATCACTACTTTAAAATATCTCTTATCAACAATTATGATATAAATCGGAAATCAATAGAACTTTAAATTTCAAATATTCACTACAAAGTAATCTTATCATCAATTATAATATCAAGTATTAAATTACAGAATTTTAAATTTCAAATATGATATCCACTACACTATCAACCATAAACCAACTTAATTTTAATTTTCAAATATCATATCAATTTTAAATTTTAAAAATGTTATCACGATTTCAAACATTTGACATTATCACTAATTTACCACAATATCACTATCTGTATACTTGTCTACACTATTAGCACTCTAGAATCTTAACACTTTGGCTTCACGTATCCTATCTCAGGCTAACGACATGCTCATTAGATTACTTCTCTGATATCTTCTACCATGACTAGAGTACTACGGGTGGAAGATAAGTTCATCACTCATTGTAATTAATTATGTGTTTTTAATGTTTTAATTTGTTGACATATAAGTAAAGTGATGTGAAAGTATTTTTTTAAAAAAAATTCCGTGCATACCACGAGTTTACTACTAGTTTAAGAAATGTTAATGCCTATTTTTTAAATTCACATCTTGACGAAGAACTTACACATGATCTGACCTTAAGTGAAACTAATTAGACGCTATCATAGTGTAGTTTGTTGCAATTAAAACTATAAGAATCAAAGTGAAACTAATTCGAAATTACAAGTGTGCAAAATATAATTTGCCCATTTGGTTTTTTCTCACCCAAGTTTACAAAAATAATGGGATTAAATGTAAATTAGGGAGAGGTGGTTTGAAATCAAAAAATTATCTATAATTGGGCAAACTGCAACATTTCTCTACATCTAAGCTCACGATAAATTATCTAGAATGACCATCGCATAACATCATCATGCTTAGTGAACATGGTGTGATGTTGCTCCCAAATTGTGCCACCTGTAACCTCCATTACCTTAGTCTACCTAAGGTAATGGAGGCTACACCATAACCCCACCCTACAGCATCAGGAGCAATGGACAAGAGCCCCCTAGTGAAACTTGACCCAAAGTAATGCGATAGACTTATCAAGCCATAGACACGCGCTCATGGGGTTATGAATTATGGATGACCCCAAATTGGTCTCTCCCTCTTAGTAGAATTGCTAGTTCCATCTTTCTCTTTTTCCCAATCCCATTCTCTCCCTCATTGTATAAAAGATTTGATGAAAGACCCGAGCACCAAATAGAATGACCGTTGCACAGTAGACACGCACAACCTACTCCTTCAAATTTGGATGTCATGGATCTCGGCCTAATTCATCAGGGATGTCCCTTATTGTATAAGAAAAGTCCAACGATTCTACCTATAATATCTCCAGAAGATCCTCCATGAAACACTATATATGGAGCCATACCTCATTGAAGTACACATACAATTCTATCAACCCCACTATACTCTTGATTACACACTCTAACTCCTACCTCTCTTGCTAACTTAAGCATCAGACTTTTTGGTCGGCACCCCATAGTGTTCAAAGTAACCCATTGTTCTTAACCTTTGCAGGTTCAAGTCTAGTGATAACATACATGTTAGAAAAGATAAGACTCGTGTGTAATCACAATGCATTATAAAGTAAAAAAGGATTACAAGAGAGAAGATTGAAGTAGTAAATGAAGAGATGAGTTAAGTTAGATAGTTAAGCCTCTATTTATAAAATGAGAGAGTAGTCTAGTTCTCTATCCCAACCAATGTGGGATAGAGAACTTCTTGTTCTCTAACATCCCTTTTCAAATGCAAGTAGGGAAAACAGAGAGTTACTTGAGTTTGGAGAAGAAATGATAGAAATGTCAGAGGGACGCTGGAGGATGGCTAGAGAGACATTGGAGGGAGGTCGTAGAATGGCTGGAGGGATGCTAGAGATTGGCCCGAAGGTTAGACAGAGGGGCGCTAGAGGTCGGCCAGGGGATGGCCGAAGGGATGATATATGATGGCTGAAAAGATGCCACAGGTTGGCTATAAGATGGCCGGAGGGACAACAGTCACAATAGAAGGAGAAGACAGGCAACAGTAGTAGCAAAGAAAGGAGTGAAAGAAATCAGCTTTGCTGGACGATGGCTAGATGGATACCAGAGGTCGACTAGAGGATAACCACAAAAACCCCGGAGGTCGGTCGGAAGATGGCCAGAGGAGTGCCAGATCAGGTTGGCTTAAGAATGGTCAGAGGGACGTTAGAGGATGGCCAGAGGGATGCTAGAGGTCGGTCGGAGGATGGCCAAATGGATGCTAGATCAAATCGACCGAAAGATGGCTAGAGGGACGCTAGAGGTCGGTAGAAGGATGGCTAGAGAGACGCAGGAGGTGACAGAGGCCAAAATCAGACTCAAAAATAGCAGAAATAGCAAAAACAAAGGCCAAAATCAAACTCAGCAGGAGAAGTAGAATCAGCAGACGGGGACTCCTCAAGATAGACGATAACAGTAGGCGTAATAGAAGAAGATGGCAGAGAAACAGTAGAAATAGAGTAGAACTAGCAAAAATGGAGGCCATAATCAAATTCAGAAGGCCCGAATTAATTAGGAATCAGACAAAATTGGCTGGAGGATGGTTGGAGAGAGGCCGGAGGGTTGCTAGAGTGACATCATAAAGTTATCGGAGTTGGTCAAAGTTTGTCAAAAGTTGCCGAAAGTTGGCTGGAAAGTTACTAGAAGGTGGCCGGAGGATGGCCTGAAAGACGCCGAACGGCTAGAGGGTGGCTGGAGAGGAGGAAGAGAACCTTAGGAGTTTTGATGTGGAAGATCCCTCGAAGGGCAACCACAGAGCATACTTTCCCTTGGCTCTAATACCATGTTAGAAAAGACAAGATTTATGTATAATCACAATGCATTATAAAGTAAAGAAGGATTACAAGATAGAAGATTGCAGTAGTAAGTGAAGAGATGAGTTAAGTTACATTGTTAAGCTTCTATTTATAGAATGAGAGAGTAGTCTAGTTTTTCATCCCAACCGATATGGGATAGAGAACTTCTAGTTCTCTAATGTTCTTGATTACATACTCTAACTCTTACCTCTCTTGCTAACTTAAGCATCAGACTTTTTGGCTGGCACCCTACCGTGCTCAAAGCAACCCATTGTTCTTAACCTTTGTAGGTTCAGGTCTAGCGATAACATATAAATTTGTTGCATCATCACTACATATGAGATAAGACATGGTGTGCCAAGGTAGAAAAATGAAATCAAACAGAAAAAATAGAAAGAGTACACACACTTCCATTTGCAGCAATGCTTCTCCTGAAATTCTTTTCTCACCCAATTCATTTCCAACAATGCCCCGAACTTTTGTTCATTGTCTTTGTTCTTATATTACATATGGAAAGAAATTATAGCAACTCATGAGGAGTGAGACAAGCAACGAATAAAAAGAATATTAAGCAAAAAAGAAAAAGTAAAACAACAGTAAATGAATTCTCTTTACAAAAACTGGGTTTGTCTCCTAACCTTCTGTTTCCCTATTTGGTTTCCAACAATATCCCCTAAATTTGTTCATCATTTTGGTTCTTATATCCTGATTTACAGGACATTATAGTAATTCTTGAGGGAAGAACTAATTTATAAAAGTAAAAGGAATATCAGCCTTTTTCTTTTCTTTAGAACAATGCGTGTAAAATAAGTGTTCCTTGTTCCTTGATGGAGTATATAATATATCTGGACATCAAGTTCAATCTAGAATTTTCTAACAAGCAATTGCCATGCCAACAAAGTGGAGTTTATTGAATAAAACAAGCCCACGGTAAGTAGCATAATTGCTCTTAATTTTTAGCTAATTCAGATCTCAACCCTTCGGTTTTAATTTGGTATATGTATGCAGCCAACCTTAAGTGCTATGAAGGCACAGTCTAACTACTATTCTTATAAATTTCTTGTAGAGGTTCAGATTCACACTTTATCATTAACTTAGGCCATATCTGCACACAATTAGCATCAAATTAGTAGGCTTTGTCACTGAATGTACTCAATTAACCTTGGATAACACTATGCATACACTCTTTTCTCAATATCATTTCTGACTCAAGATACAAGAGTAGGGCATCTTTGGCGGAGTATATTTGACAAAGCTCTCATAAGATGGGGAAATAAGTGACATAACAACTAGATAATGAGTGTGGCCAGATGGTTGCTTTGCATTATAGGGTAAAATATATGGAAAGAAAGAAAAAAATTATACGAACATTCATGTATTTTCACACATAAAAAATATCGGAAGAAAAAAGAAAAGGTAAACCTCCATCATCTTCATGTTTCTATGAATTATTTTTTAAATAAAAATTTTCTTTCATTTCATATCCATTCTCCTAACTTTGTCCCTTTCCCTTGCTTGTTTTCCTTTTTTTTTTTTTTTTTTTCTTGCCTTTCTGTAGTAAGGAAACGAAATGATCTTGTTGAGAGTGGCTGCAAATTCAAAGTCGTCGCCGTAAGTAAACAGCCGTCAGAGCTACAGTAGTAATAGTCAACATCCATCAAAGCTACAGTAGTCAAACAGTCATCGTAGCTACAATACTATTTACACTTGTTTTCAACTTAGTTACAAGTGTGCCATGACTCATTTCTCCTATAAATAGCCAACGGATCTCCCATTTTCAAGACACAGCAAGAAGAAGAGGAATTGGGATTTTCTTTACTGGGTTTGAGAGGATGAGTTGAGACGGGTGTACAAGGGTTTAAGGGCTTGGGTTTGGTTATTAAATTTGAGTGTATATTTGTACTACTGTTCTCAATTTTTCTTAGTAGTAAAGAAAGAGACCGGAGCACGCCTCGTGAGCGTAGGCAATTTTGTCGAACCACGCTAAATACTGGTGTCACTTTTCTTTTGTGTGCTTTGATTGCTTTGATTTATTTTTTTATTATTTTCTATTATTCGTACTGACCAATTGCTGCGAGAATTCCCAACAAGTGGTATCAGAGCTTCTAGGTTCAACCAGGGTGGTGAGGCATTAAGAACAAGTGTACATAGTTCTTATTCACTGAAACTAGTACGATGGCAGGAAAAGGAATCTTGGTGGGAAAATTTGAGGTGGAGCCCTTTGATGGAAAGAATAACTTTAGCCTGTGGCAGAGACATCTTGGTGCAACAAGGGCTGATCAAAGCACTTTCGGGCAAAGCAAACAAACCGGCAAACTAGGAGGAACTTGAGATGAAGGCTGTGAGTTCAATTCGTTTATGTCTTGCACAAGAGGTAAAATACAATTTTTTGAATGAAGTATCTACTCCAGTGTTATGAAAAAAATTGAAAAACCTCTATAAGTCAAAATCACTCGCAAATAAATTGTTCCTGAAAAAGCAATTATATTAATTGCGGATGGAAGAAGGAACAAATATTATGGATCATCTCAACGGTTTCAATAAGTTTATTAATGAACTTTTAAGTGTTGAGGTAAGAATTGAAGAGGAGGATAAAACTATTCTTCTCTTGGCTTCTCTTCCAAATCCTTTTGATACACTTGTGACTACACTTTTGGTTGGGAAAGATACTCTCAGTACAGATGAGGTGACAATGGCTCCCTTAGAGACAGAGATGCTCAGAAAGCCAGGCAACAGTTCCCAAGTAGAAGGGTTGGTGGCTAAAGGAGAATCAAGCCAGCAACGTGGAAGGAGCAGCAATAGAAGCTCCGAAAATAGAGGAAGGTCACATTCAAAATTAAGGTGAACGGGTAGTAAAAAATTCAAGTGTTACTATTGTCAAAAGGAAAGACACTTGAAGAGAAGAGAGACTGCATGCAAAGAAAGCGAGATCTGGAGGGAAAAGGAAAATCTCCAAATTCAGATCAAGCTGGTTTTGTGCAAGATAGTGCAGACAGTAATGGTGATTTATTATCAGTCAACACAGGTATGAACTATCTTGTTGACAAATGGATTTTGGATTTTGGATGTTCTTACTATATGTGTCTTTATAGGGAATGGTTTGATACTTATAAACTCTACATTAGAGGAACAGTTCTAATGGGTAATGATGCAGCTTGCAAGACTGTTGGAATTGGAACTACTAAAATTAAAATGTTTAATGGTTTGGTGAGAACTCTAGTTGACGTGCGACATGTCCCTGACCTCAAAAAGAATTTAATTTCTTTGGATGCACTTGATTCTAATAGTTTTACCTTCAAAGCAATAAGTGGGGTCCTAAAAGTTGTTAAAGGGGCCATGGTTGTCATGAAGGGAAAGAAACAAAGAAACTTGTATACATTGTTGGGGAGTACAGTTACAGGTAGAGCAATTGTGACAACTCCTTTGGATCTAGGTATTGACGACACTACTCTATGGCATTTATATATGAGTGAGAGAAGATTGCAGGAATTTCATAAACGGAATTTGCTTGATGGGATAAAAACTTGTGAACTTAATTTTTGTAAGTATTACTTGCATAGTAAATAGTGTAGGGTTTGATTTAAAGCAGGACATCATACGAGCAAGGATGTGTTGGAGTATATACACTCTGACGTGTGGGGACCTATGACAACTCCATCCAAAGGTGGAGCACTGTATTCTGTTACATTTATTGATAAATTCTGCAGAAAAGTATGGGTTTACTTCGTGAAGTACAAAAGTGAAGTGTTTGAAATATTCAAGTAGTGGAGAGCAGAATTTAAAAAGTAGACAGGAAAGCAAGTCAAGTACTTACGGATGGACAATGAGATGGAGTATAAACACCATACGTTCAGAAAATTTTACAAGACAGAAGGGATCACTCATCATTATACTATACTAGGAGGTTACAAAAAAATGGTGTAGCAGAAAGAATGAACAGGACCCTATTAGAAAGAGCAAGATGTATAAGAATACATGCAGGCTTGCCAAAATTATTTTGGGTTGAGGCTGTTAATATGGCATGCTATATTGTTAACAAGTCACTATCTTCAGCTATTAATGCCAAAGTCCCTGAAGAGGTTTGAATAGGTAAACCAATTGATTATTCCAATTTGAGAATATTTGGTTGTCCAACTTATGTTCACGTGCAGGAACAACAATGGTCAAAGTTAGACCCAAAGTCAAAACAGTGCATCTTTGTTGGTTATGAAAAAGGCAAAAAAGGGTACAAACTTTGAGATTCAGTTGCACGGAAGGTTGTGATCAGCAAAGATGTCAACTTTAATGAAACACACATGCTGAATTTAAATAAGGATGAAGTCAATAAAGAGGTGGAAGCTCATGGAGAAAAATTATCAGTCCAGGTAGAGTCAGATGAAACACAATAGCCTAGTAGAGATGATGATGCACCAACATCTTCTTTAGAAGAAACATCTGATAATGAAAGGCAACAAGAACCCATTACTATTGCTGCTAGAAGAGAGAAAATGACCCATAAGGCACCAGTTAGGTATGGTTTTGAAGACATGATTTTTTTCGAATTAACTGTTGGTAGTGGAGATCCATTTTCTTTTCAAGAAGTGGTCAACAACTAAGAAAGTGAAAAGTGGATGATTGCAACGATGGATGAGATAGAGCCTTTACTCAAGAACAATACTTGGGAGCTTGTTGAAAAACCCAATGGACGAAAGATGATTGGTTGCAAGTGGGTATATCAGAAAAAGGAACCTACATCGAAGATCGAAGGAGAAAAATTCAAGGCTCGGCTTATACCTAAAGGGTATAGGTAAATTGAGGGGATTGACTATAATGAAATTTTTTCTCCTGCTGTACAGTATTCTTTTATTTGTGTTATGTTAGCCATGGTAGTTATGTTTGATCTTAAGTTGCAGCAACTTGATGTCAAAACAACATTCTTTCATGGGAAATTGGAGGAGGAAATATTTATGGAGTAACCAGAAAGATTCAAGGAACAAGGTAAAGAGCATATGGTATATAAACTCAAAAGATCTCTTTACAGGTTAAAACAGTCTCCTGGACAGTGGTACAAAATATTTGATTCCTACATAGTACATATTGGCTACATGAGGAGCAGTTATGATAGTTGTGTTTATTTTAAGATGCTTGGCGATGATTATTTTATTATTCTAATGCTTTATGTTGATGATATGCTAATTGCTTCAAGTAACATGCATGAGCTAGATTTGTTGAAGTCCAAATTAAGAGAAGAATGTGATATGAAGGATTAAGGAGCTGCTAAAAAGATCCACGAAATGGAAATCCGGGGGAACAGAGAAAAAGACAAATTGTGGGTATCACAGAAGAAATATGTGGAGAAGGTGCTAGATAGATTTAACATGACAAATGCAAAACCGGTCAGTACTCTTCTAGTTAACCACTTTAAATTATCTGCTAGATCATGTCCTTCTACAGATAATGAGGTGGAAAAAATATCCTTAGTGCCATATGCTAGTGCAGTGGGAAGCTTAATGTATGCCACGGTTTACAGTCGGCCAGATATCTCACATGTAGTTAGTGTTGTAAGTAAATACATGGATAATTCATGAAAGGAGCACTGGAACGTATTCAAATGGATATTTAGGTACTTGAGCGATATGATGAATTTCGGTATCTTATAAAAAAAAAGGATGAAACAGGACAGGTTGTGAGCTATGTTGATGCAGATTATGCAAGAGATCTGGACAAGCGGAGATCTACTATATGTTATATATTTACTCTTGCAGGTGGGCCTATCAGTTGAAAAGCTATGCTTCAATCGACTCCCGCTTTATCCACAACTGAAGAGGAATATATGGCAACGGTAGAAGCTGCCAAAGAGGTTTTGTGGTTGACAAGTTTGGTCAAGGAATTGGGGTTGAAGTAGGAAGGCTTGGAGTTGTATTGTGATAGTCAAAGTGCCATTCATTTGGTAAAGAATCAAGTTTATCATGCCTGGACAAAACACATCGACGTGAGGTATCATGTAGTCAGAGGATGGGCAGAAAAAGGCAAGATAAATTTAAAAAAGATTCATATTGAGAATAATGCAGCGGATATGTTAACAAAGCCGGTGACTACACAAAAGTTCAAGCACTACTTGGATTTGATCAATCTTTCACACTGTTAAATATTGGAAAAACATCCCAGGGCATGGGGATGAGCAACTACAACTAGATGCGGACCTGAAGTTTCAGGTGGAGGCATTTGCATTTTTGCCAAGGTGGAGAATTGTTGAGAGTGGCTGCAAATTCAAAATTGTCGCCATCAATAAACAGTCATCAGAGTTACAGTAGTTAACAGCCGTCAAAGTTATAATAGTCAATAGCCATCAGAGTTGCAGCAGTCAATAGTCGTCAGAGCTACAGTAATCAAATAATTGTCGTAGCTATAGTACTATTTACCCTTGTTTTTTTTAACTTATTTACAAAGTGTGCCATGACTCATTTCTTCTATAAATAACCAATAGATCTGTCATTTTCAAGACACAGCCAGAAGAAGAGGAAGTGAGATTTTTTTTACTGGGTTTGAGAGAGTGAGTTGAGATGGGTGTATAAGAATTTAAGAACTTAGGTTTAAGTTATTAAACTTGAGTGTATACTTGTACCATTGTTTTCAATTTTTCTCAGCAGTAAAAAAAGAGACTGAAGCACGCTCTGTGAACGTAGACAATCTTGCCGAATCATGCTAAATATTAGTATAACTTTTTTTTTTTTTTTTGTGTTTTGATTGCTTTAATTTATTTTATTATTATTTTTATCATTCGTATAGACCAATTATTACGAGAATTCCGAACAGATCTGCATGCCCACAATTCAAGTGAAGAATTACAAGACCGTCAGAGCACGAGTACTTCTGATGATTTACATAACAAGCAAACCGCAGGACACAAGGAATCGCTAGAAAGTCTGATCGCGTATACTACTGAGGGTTCAGACGAGGATCATGGAAACGGTAATCCATTAGAATATATATATGCACAAACTTACAGACGGTCTATATCTTTTGAACATAATTGTCCTTTCCTTTTTTGATAGCCGGTCTAAAATGTCTTTGGTGTTTTTAAAATGAGTAATATAATACATAAATTAATTTTTTAATTTATTTTCTCACTCGCAAGATGTAATGCATTGAGACCTACATTAATAGATGCACAAGATGTAATACACTCGAAGGAGGATTTCTCATAATGGAAGGAGTAAAAAATGAAAACAAAATACCCCTTTATCTATATAGATTTTTAAGGCTCTGTTTAGAATTTGGATTTTAAGTAGAAAAAAAAAGTAATCCGTTTGGTAATATTGTTAGTTTTTATTTTTTGTTGTGTACTTTTACAGTGTGTTTTTGCTGTGTATTTTTTATAGTTTGGTGATGGACATTTGTAAGTTACCGTTGTACCAACAATATCAAATTAATGTTTTGAAAACAAATAACACACTTATTTTAGTGTTTTTTATTTTATTTTTTAAATTTTGTAAATAACTTAAAAAAAAAAGAAAACAAACACTGTTTTTTATTTTTTTTTCAAAAAAATAAAAAATAAAAACAAAAACAAAAAAACGTTTACCAAATGAAAAATTTCGGAAAAATTGTTTTCCTTCGTTTGGTTGTCGTGAAAAATGAGAAGGAAAAGAAAGCTACGAGAAAACTGGTTGGAAAAGTCCTGAACAAACCGGATTCTAAAATTTGCCCCGAAAACTGTAGGAAAGCACAAAAAGGAAAATTTCGTCGGGCTTCAACAGCCCCCCAAAGTAAAAATGAAGTTCCAGTACGAACTACACAAGCTACTCCGGGGAATAATATCCGGCGACCACAATGGACAGGTTCCCATAGGGAACCACCCCTTTGTCTGCCTCCGATTGATGGCCTTATATCAGTTACTAAGGACGGGAAGTGCTGAGGGATGCGAACCATCGACCGGCAACCGTAACCATCACTTTTTCACCGGCGACCTTTTTTCGTTGACCTCCATTGTTGACCTTGTCAGATTGCAGAAATTCAGTTACATCTTTTATTTGGATCTCTTCATCTCTGCAAAATCATTTTCAGCGTCAGAATTATTCTGTCCTTCGAATGGCTGTTCCAGATAAGACACATTTTTTGGATGATATTCTTCTTCTTCTCCTTCTCATAAATTTGATAATGTTTGTTTCCTTTGCATTCATATCAGGGTTTTGCTTTCAAAGGTGTCCGCGAATCCCTCCCAATTGTATGGTAACCAATTGCTCGCTTTATTTGTTTGTTTATGTTTTTCTTACACTTTTTCCAGGAAACCAAATGAAAGAAAATAATTTCATTAAAAATGGCATTTTCTGTTCTTTCATAATTTTCCTAAACATCCTATTTTCCTTTCATTTTCTTTTCATTAATTTTTTTATTCTTTTCCTTTTTCTCTTAAAATCTGGATTACAAATGTAGCGTAGGAGTTGTAGATACTTTCAAAGAATTTTTTTTCTCACCAAACTCCAGTTGATTTCCACGCTACTTTCAAGTCGTGGAATCAAAAGATAACTCGTGTTTTCACGGCTTCTACAGTCATTTCATCCTCAACACAGCCACCGATCAACCCATAATCTCTACCCAATCACAAGCCAATGTACATGTATATCAGTATATGCAATATGTGCGGGTGTTTGTGTTACTGTGTATATGTATGTATATATATAAAACTTGGATATACATATAATATATATATATCTTATTTGATTATATATAGAAATATAGCTGTGGCTAATAGACTCCCAAATGTTGAATCCTAATTTTTTTTTAAAATTTTTACGAATTTAAAATTCACGTGGACAACTCAAATATCCCAACCAACTTTTCCTAATTTTCTAGAATAATGACTGATAAAAAGCTTAAAAACTAAAGAATTCTAAAAGGCTAAAACATATAAAACCTAACTAATTTAATCTCTATCTCTCTACCGTTTGAATACATAACTAGATAAGCTTTTTTATTAATCGGTTCAATTTTTCACTCTTTTCTCTCTCTACAACTGCTTTCGATCTCTTATTAACCGTTTCATTTTTTTTCTATCCTATCCAGTTTTTCCTAATTTTCTAGAATAAGGACGGATAAAACTATTAAAAAAACTTAAAAATTAAAGAGTCCTAAAAGGCTAAAACATATGAAACATAACTAATTTAATCTCCCTCTCTCTCTACCGTTTGAATACATAACTAGATAAGCGTTTAATTTTCTCTCCCTATTCCTTATTAACCGTTTCACTTTCTCACTCTCGTTCTCTCTTTATACTACCTCTCATCTCCACTAGAAAACTCAGGTAGAGATCTCTCACCAGAATGCACATAGCACTCACTATGACTTGAGTTAGTTCGGCATCATCGTCCACTGCGATTATGTTTTGATCCTCTTCATTGAGAAATATCAGTTCAAATGCATGTACGTAGCAATCAAGAGTCAATATCAAATTTTTGAACATAATCGGCAACCAGGACTCAATCACCTTTTCCACTCAAGCTCCAATAGCAATGCCTTCCCCAGGTTTGAATAACTGATTATTATTTTTTTGCCCTTAGACCGAGTATACAATCTAAATCTATAACTCATTGCTTCTATGCACGCATGTATATTTATGCATTACACCCGTGCATATATGAATATTGATAATATATTTATGGAGAGAGAGAGAGAGAGAGAGAGAGAGAGAGAGAGAGAGAGAGAGAGAGAGAGTGTTTGTGTGTGAGTGTTGTGACATCTGGGTGATTTTGTACATATGGGTGAAGGAACAATTTGTTAATATAGAGTGCGGTGGGCACCATGAAGGCCATTAGGAAGGTACACATTTATTTATTTATTTTACTTTGTGTTGGCATGGGTTTGGGTTTGCAGTAAAATCAAGTTCTCAAAGAATTAATACGATTTACATTGTGACGCAATAAAATAAAATTACGGGTTAACGCAATTCGGCTTGTGTCATTTCATGTGCATTTCTTTTTCTTTGTTCTTTTCAAGTTCATCATCTTCTTTTCTCATAAAGCAGGATCTGCTGAAGAGTAGCTGAAATTCAAAAGTTTTCTAAGGTTTTTTGAGCTTTTTCCTCAAAAGTTTCATTTCAAAATTTTAAATTAGTTTTTCGGGCTTTTTCCTTCAAAAATCCTGTTTCAAGAGTTTTCTAAGGTTTTTTGAGCTTTTTCCTCAAAAAGTTCCATTTCAAAATTTCAAATAAGTTTTTTGGGCTTTCTCCTTCAAAAGCTCTGTTTCAAGAGTTTTTTAAGGTTTTTTGAGCTTTTTTCTCAAAAAGTTCCATTTCAAAATTTCAAATTGATTTTCCAGGCTTTCTCTTTCAAAAGCCCTGTTTCAAAATTTTTTAAAGGTTTTCTGAGGTTTTTCTTCAAAAAGTTCCATTTTAAGATTTCAAATCGGTTTTCTAGACTTTCTATTTCAAAAGCCATGTTTCAAAAGTTTTCTAAGGAAAAACCCCATTTTAAAGATAATTTTCTAAAAATCTTGGTTCTCTCGGGCATTTTCCTCAGAAACTCTGATAAAGGATCTTAACAGGTCACGACTTCCAGCTATGTTCTCACAAGGTCATCCCCACACGACTCTAACACTTATACCCCAATTTCTCAAAATCATACCCTAACTAAGCACTCGTTTTCAAAAAAAGAAAGAGAGCAACCTAGGTGTTTTACAAGAAGAAAATAACAACAAAACAACTCCCTTTTCCCTCAAAGCATTCCCTTTAAGAAAATTCCTCCAAGTTTTAGGATCAAAACATTTAATTCTTTTAAGTCCAAGTTTTCTAAAAATTTCAGCAGAATTTCGTCTTAAAAAGTCTCTAACCAAAATTCAACAAATCACAAAATAACGTTCTCTAACACATTCCAAGCACTCAACTATGCCAACCAACACAATCTCTTTCTCCATGGCACGCAAACCACAAACGAATACAATTCTTTATGCCAAATTTTCCCCATTTTACAAATTCCTCAAATTCGTTTTAATTTTCAAAAATCCCCAAGAACTTCCCAGAACACTCAAGAGGGCCCCTACAATTTTTTAAAATACCCTATAATTTTTCTACCCCCAAACAGGTCAATTTTCTAAATTTTCTCTATTTTTCCAATTCCCAAAAAATCCAAAAATTTAAATTTTTTAAAAAATTACTAAACTTCATACGGTTGTTCTATATATTTTTCTAAGATATTCGGTATAAAAACCAAGTAACAAAACATAAAGCCCAAGCCTATATAGGCGATTTTCTAAATTATGTAGGAAATCCTTTTACATAAACAAGCAAAAACACCTAAACACACTCAAATCATCGTCAAATCACAAAAACAATCCACCCATTGCATTCTAAACTTCCTAAAACATTGATTTACACTAATCATTCGCAGAAAACGAGCAAATACACATCAAGATCGACAAGTTTCAAGAAACTCACTGATTACACCCTAAAAGTGTAATCATAGGCTCTTAATTCGCACTTTGTTAGACTTATATTATAATTAATTGTCTTATTTTAGTTAGATATTTGTTTGAGTATGTTGTTTATGTGTTTTGTAGGTTATATAAGCTAATAAAGGCAAAAAGAAAGCAAGAATAATCAAAGCGGGTTCAAGGCGAATAATTTATTCATGAAAATTCAGACTTATCTCGGTATTTGGGCCATATCATTTTACTCTGATATCCGATTGAGCCGATTTTTGTGCCATTGGAAAGAAGACTTCAAGAGCTACAATTTTTCCTCTAATGTGTATCGGCTGAATTGGCCTCTAAGATGGTCAAAATCAAGCATCAAAGTGAAGGGATGAATAGTACCCGATCGATTGGTTTGGCAAACTTTAGAGAGGGTGTTTTACCGATCGATCGGTGAACAGTAACCGATCGATCGGTCAGGTGAACAATACCCGTGAACAGTAAAAACAGTGAATTGACCGATCGATCAGTGAACAGTGCCGATCGATCGGTCAATACAGATCTAGAGCTTAAAAGCTTTGTTGTTCGAAAAAATGAAGGAGAGGAAGATTTTTTGGGTTTGTAGCAGCCAAGGGGGTGGCGTGAAAAGCTCTTCCAAGGTTGGTTTTTATGTTTTTGTGTATTTTTAGCTTAGATTTATGTTTGTAATGTTAATGTAGGAGTAGAAATTGTAACTTTCTTTTATTGTAATGTATTTTCCTTCACTTTCTTACCATTTTCTCTCACTTTCTTAGCAACCAAATACTAGTTTTACTAAGTTTAATGTTAGATTTACCTTCATTTATGCTTTTTATTATGGATTCTAGTAACTAAACATCTCTTGGGTGTGATTGTGAAGATCCACTAAGGATTTTCAAGTATTTCAATGGGGATTCATGAACTTCAAATTTTTATTCATAGATTTGTATAGTTCTATTTTGTTGGGTGTTGAATTTATTCGAAAACTTAGATTCATAACCCATTTGGTAATATTTATGCACAATTCAACAATTGGTATAAATCTTGCACATTTATAAGGTTTGCTTCTAGGGTTCTATTAATTGATTTAATCCCTACTCTCAACTAAATATGAACTCAAGATTTTATAGTCAAAATATTCCGAATCAAGAATCCACGGTGTGATTCTTGATTTGAGTTATAAAAATCCTCTATTAAAATTCTTGTTGTGAATTGGTGTATTGAATCAATCATATCCAAGCTTTCCATTTTAATTGCTTTAAATTTAATTTCAATTTGCTTTACTTTAGTTGCCTAGTTAATTACTTTAATTTCTATTGCACTAGTTTAGTAATCCAAAACCCTCATCAAAAACCAAAAGATTTTCGGTTCTTTTATTTTTCCTTTCATTTTAGATCCAATTCCCCACATAATTGCAATTTGATCCTAGGCTAGGTTGGTGTGAGTTGAGTGCTAGAGCCTATATTTGGCTAGGTCCCTTGGGAGAGAACGATACCGGATTACTGGTTTATACTTCATCGCGACCCCCGTATTCTTGCGGGGTACTAACTCCATTTTGTAGTTTTCAGAGCGAGTCACTTACCTTTGGAGATTTCCGAAAAAATTTGAATTTTCGTGCAAGAATCAGGCGACGGTGGCAACTTCCTGCAAGTACTTGATGTCCCCTGATGCTATCAGAGCAAGACTCGACAAATATCCCTAGAAGATCCCTTAACCAAGCTCTCAAAACCTTTCCAAATGAGAAACCCGTAGCAGAAGTTCTCGATTATTTTTGTTTTAAGAACCCCAGGTTGGCACATTTGCTATATACGCCTAGGGAGAAGTTGAGCCTGACACATGTAGTAAGTGTGCCAAGGCCTTTTTCGGCTATCACACGCGCCAAACTCTTCAATTTCCCACCAAAACTAATTTTGAATGCCCCTATGGCCAAAAATCATTTTTAAGGGTTTTAAATCAAAAAATTAATTTTTTAACTCTTGTTTTCAAATACCAAACTTTTCAGACCCAAAACTTCATAAACCAGCATTTTCAAAACCCGGACCCTGAAAAAAAAATCAAAAAGAACCCAGATTTTCCAAATTTAAAGTTTTCAAAAGCAGAGACTCACAAGTAGTCCAAAGATTTTTCAAACCTTCTAAGCTATCATCCCTCCAATCACCTTACAACTAAAATGGGATTCTTACTTTATTATTTTTTAGCCTTCGTCAAGCAAAGACAGAAAGAGGGGCACTTGTAAGCACCCCATTTTTGCCTACACAGCAATCTCCTGCCCAATTGGATCTAGTTTCAAACATCACACAACACATATGAGCCTTGGCAGGCTCTTTCAAAACTCTAATCCAGTCAACTGGTCACTTCCCAAGCTTGTAAAGCCCAATTGAAGCTGAAAAGACCGTATTACCCTTAAGCACTCTAGGTAGCTTTCTAAGATTGGACAATCTCGGGAACCAACGCCATTTAAGTAGCTTTCCGAGATCAGGCGATCTCAGGGACCAACACCGTCTCAAATTTTAGATGGTTCACTTTTAGCGCTTCCTTACCCGCCAATGTAGAATGTCCATTATCCGGTAGTTCTCTGAGACTAGGCGATCTCGGGGACCAACACCACCCTATAGGTGGTTTTCTAAGACCAGGCGATCTCAGGGATTAACACCACCTTATAGGTAGCTCTCTCAGACCAAATCGTCTCAGGGACCAACATCGCACAGGTAACTTTTTGAGACCAGGTGGTCTTGGAAACCAACACCTAGGTCAACATTGGTGCTTACTAGCCTGACTCGGTGAAACATGACCAAACCTGCCCCTTGGGCCTCCAGGCACCTCTTTGAGAAAGTTTAAAATTTCTTAAGACGGTAGGTCCACCCTTCCAAAATGTCCTTAGACAATTAGGCGTACTCAATGCGCCATCCCAATCAATTTCGATCCCGTTTCGGCCAACTATGGTTAAAATGACCATTTTGCCCTTGGGCATTCCAACATAGCACACCCCCCCCCCCCCCCCCCCCCCCCCCCCCCCCCTAACCAACACCACCTAAGATAGTATGTAGACCTTCCAGGACCATCCCCAAATAGTCCAAAATGCTTGATGTGCCATTCTAACCCCGCCTGACTCTTTTCAACAAATTTTGGTCAAAAGAATTATTTTGCCCTTGGTGGTCCAAATGCCCTTTGAAACCACATCGGCTTTGGATTCCAAACCGACACTCCCTACGACACCCTACTATATGCCCATGTCCAATCCAAGGTGAGTCCCGTGACTCTAAACACTTTCAAGTCAACAAAGGTCCCTTAGAATGTCTCGCAGACCTTCCGCTAAGGTTGTTTTTTCTTTCGATTTCCTGATTATAACGCATCGTCAAACGACTTGAGAAATACACAAATCAAGAAATTCCCATAAGCCCGTCCATAGGTCTTTCCATCAATAAGGCTCGATTGAATAGATCGCTTCTTGAAGCCCTTAATCACATGACTTGAAAATTGCCACTTTCTAAAACCCTTGGAGCGTCTTACAAATGCTCTGCTAGGTTTGTCTTTTTCTTCGATTCCCTGATTATAACGTACCGTCAAATGAATTGAGAAATGCATAAATTAAAGAATTTTCAAAAGTATTTCCAGAGCACTTTCCATTGGTACAGTCTGATCGAAGAGATCATCCCCTGAAGGCCTTGATCATGTGGCCCAAAAACTGCTACTTTTGAATATCCGTGGAGCATATCACAGATGCTCCGCGAAAGTGTGTTTTCATACACGTTTCTTGTGGTGATATCTCACCCTTTTGAACCCGTTTAAAGCTTTTCGAAATTCTTGAGAAATAATAGGAGAACATCGTGGACGTGACCAATTTTCTTGAATCTTTCTTTGATTGCACAATTATTGAGGCATAGTTAACATGAAAGTTCCTAGCGGCGGAATGTATACTACATGCGCCCAGATTGTGATCAGATCAATCAAAACTTTGCTTGCTCCCTAAGTTAAGTCAGTGCAAAATGTGTCACAAAAAATTTAAACAATGGAACAGTACTGACGTATGTGCTACATGTGCCAGGGCAAAAATTGCCTAGGCGCATGTAGCATATGCGCTAGCTTCCCGTAGATTGCCTATAAATATAGGTCTCCCCATCTGCATATTCCAAAATTGAAAATAGTAGCAAAGCTCTGCAAAAATAGCCTCAGAACTCTGAAATTCTCTATACACCTCACCCTCCAAACACCTAAGTTAGATTCAACATCTCTCTAGGCTATACACTCTACTACAAAAGCTTCTAATGCCATAAAAAAGCCATTTCCAACCCCCTCAAGGCTCTCCAAGGCCATTCAAGTTCAATACAAGTCATTCATGGAAGCTTGAAAGTGGTTTGAAGACAAAGGTGGTATTACCTTTTGATTTATATATCTCCCACTCTTCTCTTCTTCCTTCTAGTCCACTTGGACTATTCTGCTCCTTTATCCCCCATCTTCTATCCCCCCTTCTTGTATGTCTGAAACAAGTGAGCTCCTAGGTCACGCCTAGAGAAAAGCTTGTGAGAGCCATCGTGTAGGGGGATCTCTCACAAGCCTACTTTAAAATGGTATGGCCTTGGAGCACCTTGCAATGTGGTGTGACCTCTTAGCCTTGTATGATTTCATGACCCCTTTTGCATATGGTTACCATGTTCATGTTCCGCGTGCTTAGCTCTATTTTTCAAACCTTTTAGCATTTCCAATCTCTACACATTTTTAAAAAAATCTATATTTAAGTATTTTTCTAAAAATGGCCCTATAAGTTGGTTTCTTGAAGCCTAGTTTGAAGCTTTAGATTTCTATATCCCCTAGGGAGCCTTCCTTAAGCCCCCTAACTTCATTTTGTATCATTGCATTTTACCATCTTCAAGTTACATTAAAATGATTTATAAACCTTATATTTCACTTTGATTTTCAAAGTTTTGCTCTATTGAGTTTTGTAGTTTCAATAGTCCTCATGGAACCATATTTTGATTGGTCTCCTCATTTATTGACCATAGGAACCCTAGCTCACTAGAGTGGTTTTCTACACCAAAAGTAGTTTTCAAAACAACCCTCCTCAAGAAGGGTTCTCAAAAGTTCATTCTCTTTATTTTGCATAAAAAATAGTTTTCTAAAAACACCATCACATGTTGATTTTCAAAAGTTTGGCTCTCTTTAAGTTAGTGGTTATAATGGTCCCAATGAATCTTCCTTGGAGTGGTTTCCAAATATCAATCGTCTAAACCCTACACATGACAAGAGCCTATTTTCATGCAATGATCTTTTTCAAACTTCTTGTAACTCTTTAGAGTTGTTTTCCAAGTCTTTTACAAAACATCATGGTTTCCAAAACCCCTTTTCAAACTTCATGCATAAAGCCATTCTCCCAAAACCCTAGCCCAAAACCATTTTTCAAAACCACCTTCCAAAACCTTAAGTTAACCCAACCCAAGTTGGCTAACCTTAGGACACCTACAAACCATAGGTTAACCTGATCTTAGTTAGTTAACCCTAGTCAACCAAACCTTATGTTAACCTAACCCAAGTTCGTTAACCATATTCAACCAAACCCTAGATTAACCTAACCCAAGTTGTCCAAACCCTAGGTTAACCTAACCCAAGTTAGTTAACCCTAGGTTAACCTAACCTAAGTTAGTTAACCCTAGTCAACTAAACCATAGGTAAAATTAACCCTAGTTGTCAAAATCCTAGATTAACTTGACCTTAGTTAGTTAACCCTAGTGGACCTAACCCTAGTTACCTTAACCAAGGTTAATTGAACTTCAAGGCTCAAACTCAAAGGCCCTTTTCAAACCCTTTTCAATTATAAAAATCATTTGCATGGCATGCATTTAAAAAGATCCTACTCTCTTAAGTGTTCAAAAATCAATTCAAAAATCTTTTCTAATTCTTCTACACCCTATTCTAAAATATTTTCAAGAATTCTCTTTAACTTATCTTGACAAAAGTGGCTAGACATTTACCATTTTCACAAGTTATTTTCAAAAGTGATTTCACAACTTACAACTCTAAGGTGATCTTAACCCTTTCATGGTTAAGGTTTCCTTAGAAGAAGTGACACATCAAGTGTGACCTTCTAAGGTTCATATAGGGTGTAGAACCCTAAATGCTTTTCAAAGACTTTTTTCAAAGGTCTTTTTCAAATATCACACTCTTGAAGCAACCCTACTCCTTCCATGGTTAGGATTGTTCAAGTATAAGTGAGATATTCAAGAAGAGTTCTATAATCCAAAAGTTTTAAAAACCAAAGGGAAGTTTCTAGCCCCTTTTTTAAACATGTTTTCAAAACTTATAGCCCTAAAAGGGTTTAGTTCTTCAATGAATAATCTCTTAAAGGTGATGAAACATTAAATATACCTTTTTATAAGGTATTCAAAAACTACTTTTAAAAGCTATTTGAAGACAAGTTCACAAGAGTATTTCTAATCCAAACTCTACCTCCAATGTTTTCAAAACCAGACTTCAAAACATTTTCAAAACTTCCTTGAGTTATTCCAAAACCTTTCCAAAACTCCATTGAGTTGTTTAAAAATATTTCAAAACTCCCTTGAGTTAATTTCAAAAACGTTTAAAATCATCTTCAAACTCGATTTCAAAAATACTTCAAATATCCCAAGTCCTATTTCAAAGGTATTTTTCTAAACTCTCAAGTTCTCTTTTTCCAAAGACCGTAAAGTGTCTTCAAACCTTTTCAAAGACCTCAAGGTGTCTTCAAAGCATTCCAAAGACCTCAATGCGCCTCTTTTCTATCGGGCCCTTGCCCGAACTATGAATGACTTAATTCTCATCAACTGAGATATGTAGGCAATCTAAAATGGTGCGATCATAATCTTTATTTCAATCCAAATTCTATTTTCAAAAGTTTCTATTAATTCAAAATTCCTATCTCAAATCGCTTCAAAGCTTTCATGTTTTTAAACATCTTTTTCAAAACATGCATTATGCATTATTCATCTAAAAAGTGATGACCAAACCCATTTTTTAAAATTCTAACGTGGATATTCGTAATCGGTGATTCAAGTGAGTAAACCAAGGGTGATTAGACATGTAGGTACCGAAAGGACAGTGTAGGGTGATGATCTTTGGATATCTTCCCTACACGTAACTAATACCCAGACCATAGATCTCTATTTCAAAGATTGTTCCGGAGTCATTTTTCAAAAAAGGGCTACAAAACACTTTCTAAAGGTTGCTAAAAACCTCATTTTGTAAAACCCTTATGAAGAAGGTATTTTCAAACCCTTTTCTAAAAACCTAAGTTTAGTCTTCGGATTACACTTAGTTTCAGGTGACTTAACACATCTTTAATTATGTTAGGTGGTGACTCCTATGTTTCTAAAAAGCTCTTATTCAAAATCAATTTAAGATCAAACTTAGTCTCACTCGTTCTTCTAGGAGAATGAGTTTTAACGAGAGAGTACCATGCTTTTTCTCGAGCCAAGAGAGATTGGCCACAAATCGGGGCACGACAGATATCGTTCAGCAAGGATGAGAGCTCATGTTCTGGATTATGGGGGAAGTACCATCTTGAATTACTCCATTTGTATTTAGAGCATATGACTTTCATCCACAAAGCATCTCTCTCTTTAGTAAATCTCCACCAGCATTTTGCTAATAATGCCATATTCATGACTCTTATGGGGATCAAGCCTAAACCTCCATTTTGTTTACTTCTGGAAATTTCCAATTGATACCTTTCTTTCCAATCTGGTTACCCCACAGGAATCTGCTATGAAGTTCGTCAATTTCCTTACACTCCTTTATAGGAGCTCTATACATAGATAGATAGTAGATTGGTAAGCTTGCAAGAGTGGATTTGATGAGGGTTAATCTTCCCCCAATAGATAGATGCCTCCTTTTCCATATGGTAAGTTGGGCTTTGATGTTAATTACAACCCTTACCCAGCTGCTACACAGCCTGGGATTGGCTCCTTTAGTGAGTCCAAGATATTTTAGAGGGAGTCTTTGTGCTTTGATATGGAGAATCTGCTTTGCTCTTGTGAGGAAGTCATTATCAACTCCAATTCCACTCACACTCTTATCTTTAGATCCCTCCCTCACCACCGCCTTTGTCTTTCTAGAATGATACTAATCGGCGACCAATGCATATAAGGAGAACATCTATCTTATAGATGAGTGTTGAGTTAAGTGCACCGAAGTCCAGTGAGATATAATGAAGTGGGTGTGTGCAAGAGTGAAGTTAGCAAAGCTTCAGGGAGTGTGTTGTGTGAGGACATGTGCAAAAGTGAAACATTTTGCAAAACAAGTGTTGTGAGTGTAAGTGAGCTGTGTGAGCCTTTGTGAGGAAGCTTAGTGTGTGAATGTGACTGCTTACTTTAGTGTGAGTAAAGTTTTCTTGTGTATATGTGTGTGCACCTAAGGTATAGTGTGAGTGTGGAGCAAAGTGAACTGCAAAAGTGATTTTGTATAAATAAATTTTTTTTATATGTTTGAGTGCTTTCGTTGTGTAATCAATAGAATTGACCACACACCCTCACAACAAAGCACTAGCCAAATTAAAAAACCAAAAAAATAATCAACCCTTTAAGGAGCAATGCTAATCCCTTTCTCTATCCAAAGAATTGACTCCCTTTCTCTCCATTGTGAAAAAGTGAAAGAGAAGACACTAGCCTAAGTCTAGAACCAGTGACTGCCATCACATTAGTATTGGCTATCACTACCAAGCTCTCTTTTGTCTCCATCGGAAGGCCTAGAATTCAAGTTTAATGGCATATATGTGCTTCCATTCGTGCAATCTATTTTTGTAGTGGCTTCCAAACTTAAGTTGGTTTCTATTTTACCTAATTGAATTTGAAGTGGATATTAATTGAAGTATATTAGTTAGCTTCCTTATATGTTTACTTTTCTCTTTTTTATTCTTTACTCATCACTCCAATTATGCTTATATGTAGAGGCTCTCTCTCAATATAACTTCAACAATGCATAATGGATTGTGATACAGAGATTTTGTTCTTTCTCGTACGATTTTTCTTCTCTCTCTCTCTCTCTCTACTTCTATATCTTTATTCTAACATGATATTATAGTTAAAAGATTTCATTGAGAGAAGGACACAAGAGAAGAGAGTAGGCAAAAAAGAATGCCCAAGCAAAAAAAGTTTGGCAAAAAAGTGGCCAAACTACTCAACTCAAGAAAACAACAGAAGTAGATGGCAAGAAGCCATTACAGAAGGTAACAAGAGAAATACATCAAGGATCACAAAGTGAAGATTGATTCTCTAACACATTCGATACAATAGAGGAAATCATGTAAAGAGAACATTGCACTTGGCATGGTTGCTTTCACCCAAGATGCTAGCAGGACTTTTTAAGTTGTCAACCACCTCTGCCTAATGAGGGGAAGCTTGATTGAAAACCATATCATTTCTTGTAAACCATATGGACCAAATGATAGTAATAAATAAACCCCGCCATATTACCTTTTTAATGTTTCAATTTTTGAAGCTAAGCCACCAGGAAAGGTGAGCCTTGAGGTTCTTAGGCAGGTCCAGTTTAACTCCCCACCATAGAAGGATTGAGGACCAGATTCTCCATTGAGAAACTACAAGGAAGAAGAAAGTGATCAACATATTCAGGCTCAGACATGCACAAAGGGCAGAGAGGACTGCTACCTTGCTGCGAGCAGTGCCTCTTGAGGAGCATGATTTTGGTTTTGACTTTGTTCTTCAGAGCTGACTAGCAAAATATTAGAGCCTTTTGGGGGGGGGGGGGGGGGGGCGCTATGATCTTCCAAATATTCTTAAAATTGAAATCTTAACAGGCCAAGACTATCTTCAAACACTCATAAAATGAGGAGCAAGTAAAATACTCCTTGTGATTTGCTAGCCAAATTATGGAATTTGATTTGTTTAGAGTGGGAGAAATAGGTTGAAGAATGACTTTCAGATTTACCAGGCAATCAACTTCCTAGGCTAGCAGGCTCCTTTTAAATAATAAGTTCCAGGATGAGGTCGAGGGATAAAAAATACTGCTGACAAGAGAATCTTTCTGGGTTGAGAGTAAATATAGTCTTGAGAAAGAGAGTTTAAAAGGCTTGGGACTCTACCATGAGTCATGCCAGAATTTCAAGGTCTCACCAGAGCCTAGCTTGAGCTGAAGATTGGTTGGGAGGAATGAACTTAGAGAATTGGTGCTTAGGCCAACAGATTGGATATCCTTCCATAACATGGAGCATGAATCAGTGTTGACATCTGTAGGGAACCAGCTTGTGTGATTCAAACCATACTTTGCACATATGAATTGTTTCCACATGGTTTGCTTTCCTTGCTGAATCTTTACCACTATTTTGCAAGGAGAGCAAAATTTCTGGCCTTTAAAGAAGGAATTCCTAGACCTCTGTGGTCATTGCTTAGGGTAACCTGATTCCAACAAAAATTCCTGATCTTCATTCTATCTTTACTGTTTCCCCATAGGAATTTTCTCATTAGTTTTTCCATTTGCAAGCAAACCTTTCGAGGCATCTTGTATAGGAAGAAATAGTAGACTGGTACTTTGGCTAAAGTTGCCTTGATCAATGTTTACCTACCTTCCATAGTAAGAGGGTTACTATTCCATAGGAATAATATTTTTTTTTCATTTTCTCCAACATGCCATCCCTGGTTTTTACTATCCTTAGATTGTCTCCAAGAGGAAGACCCAAATATTTTATTGGCAAATGATCAATCTTGCACTTGTATAAATCAGCTACTTGAGTCAGAAACTGATCACTGACTCCAATTCCACTCACTGAACTCTTGTGAAAGTTTATTTTGAGGCCCGATACTAAGTCAAAGCATCTTAGAATCATTTTCAGGTTAGCCAGCTCATCTAAATCTGCATTGCAAAGTAGGAAAGTGTCATTTGCAAATTGCAAATAGGAAACTAAGAAACTATAATGGTTCTCTGCCCCTAGAACAATTCCTCTTATTAATCCTAGCTCCTTTGCTCTTTGAATCATAATGTTCAGGCTTGCTACTGCTATGTTAAAGAGGAATGGGGATATAGGATCCCCTTGTTTTAGATCTCTTGAAACATTAAACTCTCTTGAAGGGTATCCATTTTCCTTCATCCATTTTATCCAAGTCTGTCCAAAGCCTAGGTCAGTCATCATGTCAACTAAGTATCCCCAGTTTACACAATCAAAAGCTTTTTCAAAATCCATTTTCAACATAACCTCAGTTTTCATGTTCCTTCTCCAATAATCAATTATTTCATTTGGAATGAGCAAGGATCTGCCTTCCTTTAGTGAAAGTAGTCTGGGCATCACTAATGATTTCACTTAGGACTAATCTCAGACTGTTTGCTAGAGCTTTTGAGAGAATCTTGTACATTGAAGAAATAAGACTGATAAGCCTATAATTAAGAAGAGAGTATGGGAATGGAGTTTTAGGCAATAAACATAAAAATGAAGCATTAATACCTTTAACCATCTTTTCATGATTGTAGAAGTCATGTAAGAAAGACATGATATCTTTCTTTAAGATGCTCCAAAACTGTTTGATGAAATTAAAATTTAGATCATCAGGACCAGGTGCTTTGCTGCCATTTATAGACTCTATAGTTTGCCAAATTTCATCCTTAGTGAAGGTTGATTGAGGTTGTTTACAGCTCTTAGTCTTCAGCTTTGAAGGGAAACTTCCTCCAAGTTTGGGCTTGTTGCACCATTTTTCTATGAAGAGATCAGAAAAATGATTTGCAGCTATCTGTTTGACTTGCATTGGTTCACAGAAAATCCTCCCTTTGTAATAAACTTGGCGTATACAATTTTTCCTGATCCTCTTGTTTAGAGTATTATGAAAAAGAGCTGTGTTCTTGTCACCATGCTTAAGCCACAAAGCTCTAGATTTCTGCCTTACAATAGATTCTTCCCTTGAATGAGCTTTCAACAAGTCAAAATTAAGTTGTCTTCTAGCTGCAATTTCTTCCTCATTTAAAGTTTTTTGTTCACTTTTCAAATCCATCTTGTGAATAGAGTCAGTGAGGGATTTGATCTTGCCTCTTGTGTCCTCATAGTTGGCTGCTTTCCACTCCTTTATGCTCTTCTTGATAGCTTGAATTTTCTTAATCAGGATGTAACACCCCGCCGGCCCCACCCCCTATTTCCCTTGTCTCTCTTTGTGGTGGTTAATTTTGTGGCATCAATGATGCAGGAAGGGAAAAAAACTAGTTCAAACAATGTATAGAGAATGGTAAACTCCAGAAGGTAAGAAAGTTCGCTCTTTGTTTACTTCAGAACACAAGAAACTGAGAGAAGAAGGGAAAAAAATGAATGAAGGACACAACAACATCATATACTTTTGTGGCTACTCTTATCGCTACTGTTATGTTTAAAGCAGCCTTCACTGTGCCAGGTGGTTATGATGGGAGAACAGGCACACACATTCACTTGCATCATAATTCCTTCATGGTTTTTATATTATTCGATGCATTATTATTTTTCTCCTCTAGGTATCCTCAAATCACACTACACTGAAGGTGAATTCCTTTCGTCACTGCCCAGGAAACTGATAATGGGTATTACCACCCTTTTCTTCTCTATAGCGACCATGATGCTTACTTTTGGCACTGCCATTTTCATTGTCCTTCATGAGCGGTTGTCATGGATGTCCATTCCCATCGTTCTTTTGTCTTGTATTCCAGTTATGATTTTTGTATTTCCTCAAGTTCCACTCCTCTACGAGACTTGTGTTTTAACAAATGGACTTGGTATCTTCGGAAGACCAAAATAATAAGGGCTGGTATTTATCAAGTGTTTGCTCATTGTATTGTCAGCCTCCATGAATTCCTAATAGAATGTAGTCTATTAGATTGTGTTATGAATTTTTATGCATTTAAAGCACATTCGAGACAAGTAAGCGATTTGTTTTTTCTTACTTTTTGCTTAGTTTTTACATATTTGAATATTGTGCTCTATTATGTGTTTATATTGTCATCCATGTCTTTACTTTAGCCTTAATTTAATAAATCAAGCAAAAAGAAGATGATAGTGTATTCCAAAATAGAAAACCTTTATCTAGTATATTCAAAACATTGATTTGTAAACTGTAATGACTTTGGCCCACTTTGGTGTGTATTGAGTGTCGTAATCTACCCCAATCGTAGTTATATGACTTTACCAAGATAGGGTGGATCTTACATACCTGTGCATACAAGTGATATATGTAATGAACATGAAATAACTAGATATTGGCTAGGTGTAAGCAAAATACAAGTAACCACATTCTCATGTATATAAGAAAAATTAATATAGGAGACATCCATCCATAGGTATATACAAAGAAATATAATCCTCACACATATCTCCTGGAATGTTAGAGAATTTAGGAAAGATCAGAAAAAAAGAATGGTAAAGAATGTGAAAAATGGAAGGAAGGTGAATATGATCCTCCTTCAGGAAACTAAGTGGAAAGATTATAATGAAAGGAAAATAGGAACATTATGGGGCAGATAGAATGTGGGTGGGAGGTAGTGGATGCAAAAGTTTTATCAGGAGGTCTACTAACCATTTGGGAAAAAGGATTTCTTTAACCTTGAGCACAAGGTAAAAGAAAAACACTTCATCCTCCTCAAGGGAACCATTCAAAAGGGGTTTAAATGTGTCATCATTAACATCACTGCTCCTAACAATGAAGAGGATAGAGAAGAAATATGAAAAAACTGATAGTTTTGAGATTGCAATGAGATGTTCCAAGGTGCATAGGTGGGGACTTAAACAAAATCCTCAGAATAGGAGCCAGATTATCCTATAGTTGAGTTTACAGAGGAATGAAATGCTTTATCAATTTCACAAAGGAGGCTGAGTTAATAGACATTCCAATGCCAGGTAGAAACTACACTTGATCAAACTCTCAACAAAATGAAGTTTGGACTAGGCTGGACAGATTCCTACTTAGTAATGATTGGCTAGCTAAGTTCAGGTGCTCTCAATGGGGACTAAAAAAATTACTCTCCAACCACTGCCTTGTCCTATTAACTGATGAAGTGCAGGGCTGGGGGACAAAACGTTTTAGAATCTTTAAGGCATGGTTCAATATGATGTCCTTCAACCAGCTAACTAAGAAGGTCTGGTCCTCCTCAGAAATAACAGGGTGGGCAGGTTACATATTGATAGGAAAGATGCAAGCTTTGAAAAAGAAATCAAGGTGTGGCTCAAATCAAAGTCTCCCTCGTCGGAGTGTAAACCAAAGGAACTTGAATATGAACTCCACAAGCTTGAGCTTATGGGAGAAACATATGACACCTCAGATGAGATCCTGCAGATAAGAAGATCTAGCAAGTGTAAGCTTTGGAAGCACTACTTTAGAGAGGAATCCTTCTTGAGACCGAAATCTAGGAAATTATGGCTCCAACAAGGTGACAGAAACTCCAGGTCTTTTATACATCAGTAAAGTCAAGGTATAGAAGAAGCTTTATTGGACAACTATGTGCCAATCAAAGTATATTATCTGATCCTTCACACCTAGAAGAAGCTTTATTGGACAACTATGTGCCAATCAAAGATGTTCATAGACGATTTCTATGGTAGACCTGTGTTGGAGGGATGACCAATCAGATGCTTGAGCTTGGAAAGAAGAGCTGACATGGAAGCTAGCTTGAGATTTGGAATGCCCTCAAGAGTTGCAATGGCAAGAAAGCCCTTGGTCCTGATGGCTTCAAATTGAGCTTTTGGAAAAAATACTAGAATCTAGGAAAAGGTGACATCCTAAAATTCATGAAGGAATTTCACAAGAATGGAAAACTTCTAAAAGGTATTAATGCCTCTTTCATAACTTTAGTTCAAAAAATTGAATGCCCTAATTCATTAGCAAGCGACAGACCTATTTCCATGATCTCATCTATATACAAGATTCTATCAAAAACCTTGTCCATCAAGTTGAGAAACATAATGGAAGAAATCATCAGTGACAACCAGTCAACTTTTGTAAACGGTAGGTGGATTCTTGATGGGGTTTTCATAGCAAATGAAGTGATTGATAATTAAAAACAGAGTAAGAAAAAAAGGAATAATCATCAAGCTTATTTTGAAAAGGCTTTTGACATAGTCATTTTTTTCTCTTATGATGATCAAAATGGGGTTTGGATCAAAATGGTGCAAATGGAGTGCTTATCTTCTGCATAGGTGTTTGTGCTAGTCAATGGAGCTCCAACAAAGGAATTTAAAATGGAAAAAAAGGGTTAAGGAGACCCATGGTCCCCATTCCTATTCATAATTGCAGCTGAAGGTTTGAATATTCTACTTATAAGAACAAGGGAGTTGGATTCATAAAGGGATGTTCCATAGGCAAGAATGGAATGATTGTATTTCATCTCCAATTTGTTGATGACACAATCTTGTTCTGCTCAATATATAAGGAGGAAATACAAAACTTGAAGAGGATTCTTAGATGTTTTGAGTTACTATCTGGCCTCAAAATTAGTTTTCATAAATCTTTGGTCACTGGGATAGGGATTGATGATTTTACTCTCACAGAAGTTAAGGATATCTTTAAATATAGGAAACAATGCTTGCCCATGCATTACCTTGGCCTTCCCCTTGGAGCCAACCCCAGGTTTATTAGCAGCTAGAATGAAATTCTAGATAGAATAAGGAACAAGCTTGCCATTTGGAAAATGAGATATTTATCAACTGGAGGTAGGCTCACTTTTATAAAATCTATTCTTGCAAATCTACCATTATATTACCTCTCAATGTTTAGAGCTCCAGTTGAAGCATGCAAGGAAATTGAGAGATTATAAAGAAAGTTTCTATGGGGAGACATTGAGAACAAAAAAGGTATACACTGCATAAAATGGAGTAAGGTAATAGTAAGCAAATAGAGAGGAAGAGGTTAGGTATAATCCTTATAAAGGTAATGAACATGGCTCTTCTAGCAAAATGGTGGTGGAAGTTTTCTAGGGAAAGGAATGCTCTATGGAGAAGGGTCGTATGCCATAAATGCAATATCAAGGAATCAAGATGGACATTTCCAATAGGCTCAAAGTGTAATTTCTCAACAATGATAAAGGACATCATGCTGGAGAAGGAGGATCAATAGCTCTTTAAAGATTTTATGGTCTCCAATCTTAGAGTATCCATTGGCTAGGGATCCTCAACTGAACTTTAGAATGAACCCTAGATAGATGGCTCTTTATGGAGGTTCTGATTTCCTATATTATTTCTTCTCCAAGCTCAACAAGATGCAATGATCTCGGAATGCAAAGATGAGTCAGGATCTTAGAGTTTTAATTTTAGAAGAAGATTACTCTCATGGGAAGAAGACAATCTACAGGATTTTTTGGCACTAGTGTCCAATGCACCCACTACGAGGGAAAAGAATGATTCAGTAACTTAGAAAGGAAGTCCAGATGGGATTTTCACTGTAAAATCCTTCATCTCCTTATGAGAACTTGAAAATCACCATTTTCAGCCAGAGCTAGAAAAGCTCCATATAATTTGGGCTCCTCAGAAAATTCAAATTTTTAGTCGGTTGACTTTCTAGAAAAGAATCAAAATTAAAGCCCATCTTCTTCACAGAAAAATTTTGCATCTTAATGACAATCTTAAATGTGGTCACTGTGATATGGTTCTGGAAGATATTGATTAACTCCTTCTTCAATGCAGGAAAGCCTAGCTAATCTAGTGCTCTCTCCTAAAGTGGTGGGGTTGTGAATGGGTTAGTCTAGGTTCTATAGTGGAGCACATAAGTTGGTGGTCTGAGTATAAAAATGGGAATCTAGGGAAGCAGATCTAGAATGCTCTCCTATTAACCACAATGTGGAATATGATGCGGATCGTATAGCCGAGGATTATTTGGAGACGCGGCGGCAGCGATATACCCGGGCCAGTGGTCGGTAAACTTCAATCGGCCATAACTTTTGACTCGTAATTCCGTTTTCCTATTATAATATGTTTTCGAAAACCTTGCGACGAGCCGGAGGAAGGGGAAGATTATAAGATGATTTTCCGGCCTAGGAAAATGCGAAAAAATGCCTCCAAGTATGTTTTTTAGCCCGTTTTATGTTTTGGGCTTTTGTCAGTTCTTTTATTTAACCCGATTTGTTCTGGGGCCCTAGGGTTGCGTGCCGCTATATATACTATTGTTTGACCTATTTTCAACAGTTTTGAAGTTTAATAAAAAATTGTGCTTGAAAATTGCACTTTTCCCAATTGTTCGGTATTCTTGCGAATCAATGAACGCTTGATGCCTTTGAACCTGTGATTCGTGGTGATTCTATATGTTAAAAGAAGGGTTTTAATCTGACATTCGTGATGAATCAACGGATTGGAGCTGAGTTTCTTGTTCTTAAAGTTCCGCTGCATCAGAATATTTGGCTAGTAAGAAACGATGTCAATTTTAACAATAAGCAGAGTAAATGGGAGGATATTGTGGAAGCAACAAAATTACAGTATTCTCATGGATCCAAGCCAAGACAAGAGGAGGACGTGTCAATCTTAGTAGTTTTTTCTACTCCATTGAAGGGGTAAAATCTCTCAGTATAGCCCTAATCAAGTTGTGATGTAGTTTAGGAAGCTATAGTTGATTTCTCTTTAATTTTTTCCCATGGTAGCATCTTTGTCAAACCTTTCAGGTTTGTAGAAGTCCCCATTTGTTTGTATCTTCACTCATTAATATATCTCATTTTGCTGTTAAAAAATATATATATACATATATAACAATTATTGTTCTCTCACAAAATATACTATGCTTGCAAGTGTTCTTATGTAGGTCTAGGATAAATTATTTAGTGCTTTGGGAGCACTTCAGTTATTGTTGAGGAGTGAAGTTCTCAATTTGGTTTTTGTAATGGAAACCAAGTTGTTGAGTAAGGATTTGATGGAATTAAACAGAAATTGTTATGGAGTTTTGGTGAGGTATAGAGGTTGAATAGGAGGACTTACATAACTTTGGGCACAAGAGATGGAGATCTCTTTGCTTTCTTAGACAATTATACAGATGTTAAAGTTCATGGGTAGGCTTCGGACTGATTTTGCTAGGCGTTGGCATGCTAAGCCCAAGCCCACCCATAAGGGGTTCGGGTTTAGGTAGGCTTGAGCTTGGTTTTGGTTTGCCGGGTACGGGTGGGCCTCGGGCCAGATTTACATTCCTAATGGCCTAAACCAACCACTAGATATGATACATTTGATAAACTAGCTAGTTTTCATACAGTGCGTACCAAGCCCATTGCATTTTCTAAAAAATTGCATTTTTAATGATCATGCATATTTCCATAAGCCAGAGATGAAAGTAAGATAAGGGAATAGCAAGTAGGGACAAGGTATCAAATTTTTGACAATGCAGGGCGTCTAACACTTGCCGTACCTATAATTGAACCTGAGCTGTGGACTTCGGGATTCTAATTTGCATTTTGTCATTTTGACCAAAACGTAGTTATTTAATTTCCTAAGGTGTGCTTATTGTCACGCACATATGTTTTGTTAAGAAACAAAGTCTTTCAAAAATTTAATTTTAAATTAACTTAACAAATCTTTATTCAATGTTATGTGATGACTCCCTTTTTTAAATCAAGCATCTAATTATAGACATTGCTTTTGCATTTCGAATTGGTGGATGAGAAATACAGACCATTCAGAGTCTTTAATGGTTATGAGAATTGATTAATGATTTTTTTGTAAAAGGTGATGACTATCGACCCGACCACCAGCCAGATCTCCTAGCTCGGTACGTGTCAACGGGAAAGGCAACCATATGGCATCATGCTCTTGATCGGGCTCCCGATTTGTCTAGACTCAATCTCAGTGAAGCTGTCACTAGCTGGGAGGCCTGAGATTCTAGCAAAGATACCCTCAATGTATCCTCATTTTTAAATAGTCAACTGAGATTAAAGGCACACAATCATGTCAAACGATCAACTGAGATTCAAGATAAGCAATCATGCCAAAATCATTATACTAATCCACTATAAAGTGAGGACTTCACTTCAGGAAAAGATACGCCATTTTTATTCACTACAATCAATTGCTATTCTAATATCCCAACTGTCCTAACTTAAGCATCCAAGATCATTGGGCTGACACCCCATGGTAGTGCTATCCGTGGTTCTTGATCTTTGCAGGCATTGATCTAGTGAATGTCTACAAGTTTATTACATTATCAGTTGACATCGCCTATGTGAACGACAAGTTATCGTTTTCATGGTCAACACTGGATCAATGAATCAAAACGTGAATCAAAAAGCCTTCACCAACCAAGGAGTAGGCCAAGATTTTAACAAAATTACCGCTTTAGATTACTGGGTTGCCATCTTGGTAGTGGGATTACAACAGCTGGTGCAACAAAGTCAAGAACTCATGTGACATACCCCTTGTAACCACCAAGGGAGCCCATGTCGTCGCTGGCCACCCAGCCCGGTGGAGATGAGGAAAGCCAGTATGGAGGGGATGATCCATAGTAGTCAGAGCCATCGGCGAAGTTCAAAGCCACACTGATGGCCAACGTCGTCGCGCCCCCAAAAGGCAAGACCAAACAGTGATGTAAGGGGTATGCGAAAGGATGGATGGCCCAAATACATGGGATGATCAGCTCAGGGCCATGCAGGAGCAACTTGCTGGGGTGATGGAAGCCGTCAAAGCAAAAACCCCAGCAATCATGGAAGATTTGGTCAATAAGACCGACTTGCCTTTTTCCGTAAGGGTGATGGAGAGGCCCCTCCCTTCGAAGTTCAAAATGCTGACCCAAGAGATGTTCGACTGGTTAAAGAACCCTTTGGATCATCTAGAGACTTACAAGGCTCTGATGCATCTCTAAGCGGTCTTAGATAAGATTATGTGTTAGGCTTTTCCTATCATCGCTAAGGGATCGACACAGATCTGGTTCAACAAGTTGAAGCTATGCTTGGTAATGTCGTTTGTTCAATTGAGCAAACTATTTGTGGGGCAATTAATTGGTGGACAAAGGCAACACAAACCAGCAACTTGCTTGCTGAATGTGAAACAGCAAAAGGAGGAGCCACTTCGGGAATGTGTTGCCAGATTTAATCCGGAGACCCTAAAAGTGGACAACCTCGACGACTAGGTGGCCGTTACTAACTTTAGTAGCGATGTATAGTCCCACAAGTTCCTGTTCTCCCTTTCAAAGGAACCATTGGAGAACATGGTGAAGCTGATGCTCAAAGCCTAAAAGCACATGAATTTTGAGGATGTCCTCAATGCTAGGCACGACTGGGATATGAGTGAGTGGTCGAACAAGAAGAAAAGGGCGGCTGAGGCAAGCGGAGATGATTGGGGTTCCAAAGCCCCCTGGGTCACAGCACAACCCAAAGCCAGAGCAGATACCACCATGAGGTGATTTAAAAACTGCACCCCCCTTAATGCGCCCTTGGAGTGCGTGTTGTACCACATTAGGTACTATCCATCACTCTGGTGGCTTGAAAAACTTAGAACCCCATCACAGAAGAGGTCCAATAACAAGTATTGCCATTTCCACAGTAATCATGACCATAACACGGAGGACTGTGTGGACCTGAAGCAACAGATTGAGGGCCTTGTAAGGAGAGGGAAGTTGGGCCCATATGTGGCAAATAAACCCCACGCCAATCAGCAACCCCCATGCCCTCTAAGCCCCAGGAGAGTAGAGCCAAACCAAAAGCCGATCAAGGACATTAGAGTAATCGCCGAGGGCTTGACAGGTGGGGGGAGTCAAGCTCGTCAAGAAAGAATCATGCAAGGAAAGCAAGAATGTAGGACAAAGGAGAGCTAATTGTCGCAGAGAGGCCGAGTAAGATACCCAAGGGGGTCTCGACAATGATATCTTTTGGAGATAAAGATGCAATTAGGCTTCACTAGCCCCACGATGACCCATTGGTAGTGACTCTAACAGTCAAGACCACTGCTAATCAATTAAGCACAAAATCCTAGCCACCTCTAGCAAACCACCTAAGGATGGATGAAATGCAATCCTAGTGCAATTCAACTAAGCAAACACAATTGAATTATAAACTAATTAACTATGCTGACACATTAAAGGATGGAACGTTGTTACCCAAGCCTTAAGCTGAAGATTCTGATGTTGTTGTAGTTGTTGATGGAGATGCAATCCACCGCCAAAACTTAACTTGCTCTGAAAACTACAAAATGGAGTTAGCACCCCGCAAGAGTACGGGAGTCGCGATAAAGTATAAACTGGTAATCCAGTATCGTTCTCTCCCAAGTGACTTAGCCAAATATAGGCTCTAGCACTCAACTCATACTAATCTAACCTAGGATTGAATTGCAATTATGTAGGGAATTGGATCTAAAATAAAATGAAAAATAAAAAGACTGAAAATCTTTTAATTTTTTATAGGGGTTTTGGATTACTAAACTAGTGCAATAGAAATTAAAGTAATTAATTAGGCAATTAAAGTAAAGTAAATTGAAATTAAATTTAAAGCAATTAAAATGGAAAGCTTGGATATGATTGATTCAATCCACCAATTCACAACAAGAATTTCAATAGAGGATTTTTATAACTCAAATCAAGAATCACACCGTGGATTCTTGATTCAGAATATTTTGACCATAAAACCTTGGGTTCATATTTAGTTGAGTGTATAAATTGTAACAATTAATAGAACCATAGAAACAAACCTAGAAATGTGCAAGATTTATACCAATTGTTGAATTGTGCATAAATATTACCAAATGAGTTATGAATCAAAGTTTTCAAATAAATCCAACACTCAACCGAATAGAACAATCGAAAGTTAGGAATAAAACTTTGAAGTTCATAAATCCTCATTGAAATATTTGAAGATCTTGGTGGATCTTCACAATCACGCCCAAGATAAATCTAAATACTTGAATTCATCATAAAAACATATAGAAATGTGAAGAAAGCATGAAGAGAATTAAATCTAATTTTTACTACAACAACAAATCTGTTTGGTTGCAAGAAAATTGAAGAAAAGTGCAAGAAAGTGAAGCAAAATACATTACAATGAAAGAAAGTTACAATTTCTACTCCTACATTAACATTATAAACATAAATCTAAGCTAAAAATGAACAAAATATAAAAAACCAACCTTGGAGGAGCCTCTCATGCCGCCCCCTTGGCTGTTACAAATCCTAACTATCTTCCCTTTTTTATTTTTTCGAACAATACAGTTTTTATGCTCCACATCTGTATCGACTGATCGATCGGCACTGTTTACTGACCGAACGGCCGATCAAACGGTTACTATAGCGTTCGATCAGTCACTATTCATTGTTCACTATTCATGGGTACTGTTCACCAATCGATCAGCACTATTCACAGATCGGACGGCCGATCGAACGGTAAAATGCCCTCTCTGAAATTTGCCAGACCGATTGATCGGTTACTATTTACTCGTCCACCTTGAAGCTTGATTTTGACCACCTTAAAGGCCGATTCTGCCGATGCACCTTAGAGGATAAATTGTAACTCTTAAAGTCTTAATTCCAATGGCGGAAAAATCAGCTCAATCGGACATTGGAGTAAAAAAATATGACCAAAATACCAAGATAGCTTTGAATTTTCATAACCGAATTATTCGCCTTGATCATTCTTTGCATCAATTTGGCTTTATTAGCTCCTATGACCTACAAAACATATACAAAACATAATCAAACAAATATTTAACTAAAATAAGATAATTAACTATAATATAATTCTAACAAAATTCAAATTAAGAGCTTATGATTACACTTTTAGGGTGTAATCAGCTATGTTAACTCAAAGTTTGTTCAATGCTTGCCAATGCCTTCAACTTCTCAGCAATGGGTCCATAAACTTGTATAGTCTCCAAAGATTTGCAGTTAACTGCAAGAGCATGGTTGGCAAAGTAGTTTAATCCGGTGAGTTTGGATATCAATTTCTTCTCTGGAAATAGGGTCAAATATAGATCATGGACACAACAAACATAAACTCCTCTCAAATTTTTCATAACCATTTGAATTGCATAAAAAATGTAAACTGAAAATTGATTGATTTTGGAAAGTTTAATTTAACTACTAAACAATTCAAGTGAAAGTTGAACTAGATTGTAAAGGAATATTAGATTCAATCAATATAATCATTAATTCTTTCAAGGAATTTTAAGAGGTTGATAACTTAAATCAAATATAGCAATCCAGAATGTTTGATTTGAAAGATTTAGCATTAGAGCACATAGAGTCTATAGTAATTGAAGTTAGATTCATGATCAATTAGAGAATCGTAGACTAATATCATCGATTTGGACAAGATTAATATACAATTAGAAAATTATGCATTGAAATTACCAAACATAGTCAATAATTTAATTGGTCTTACCCAACTTCAATTACCAAGAATTAAATAATTAAGAAGATAAAACATTGAGATTATGGTTTACCTCCATAGAAAAACCTTGGATTCCTTGTATGATCTTCATAATTGAACCCAATTGGAAAGTTAGCTACTCTTGATCATGTACACAAGCATAATTGAATTGAATTACAAGATGAATTGAGACTAAAATGATGAGATGGTATTGAAATTGCTTGAAATACAATGTATCTCTCACTACAAGTACTTATATCTAAGCTATCTCTAAGTAGAAATACACACAAAAAGTTGAGATCCCCAATTACAAAGTACAAAATTACATTTATAGGCTGAAAAAAAAAACAGAGCTGCCATAAAGCGTTTGAACGAGCTGGGAGCCCATTTGAACGCTTATCGAATGGTTTTAGGCGGGCCTTCAAACTGGTAAATCGAGTCTTTGTAAGTTTGAATGGTTTCACAGGCTCTTCAATTTTGCCTCTGCTTTGGAAAAGTGTTCGAATGTCCTTAGGGGCCGTTCAAAAGGTTAAGACTCGTTCGAATGCCTTCAAGGGCTGTTAGAACGGTCCTCTGACCATTTTGCCCTCTGTTGCTCTATTTTATTCTTTTTAAGCCCGAAACCTTTAAAACAGCCATAACACTAAGTTAAGATCAAAATACAGTTAAAACAATAAAATACTACAATACTAAGACCAACAATTAGCTATTTAGAAGATTGTAACTCCATTTTTAGAGTACAATCAATTGCCCTGTTCACATCACATCATATCATATTGCCTTAATTATAGTGATTTGAGAATGTTCAACGAGTGAGACGTTTTGCAAGTATGATGTATGAGCTCCACCCTGATTTTACAAGACGAACCGGGCAAAATGGCATGTTCTGTAATGTTCTATATGTCATGCCAATTAATTCATGGCCCCCGACCCGCCATAAAGAATACACACATGAGAGAGAAAGACAGATAGAGGACACATTTGCAAGACAGGAATAAATTATACATAACGCCATTAATTTTTAAAGTAACTAACACATAACGTCAATATTCCATTTCTTACACTATTTTTTTTTTTCACTCTAGACACAAACCGGTGAAATTCATATTAGCACCATATTGGCCTCATTTGGTTTTTTTTTTTTTTTCTTGACTTTTTAGCTTTTTTTCTTTTCTATCATTTTTATCAAACTTCAATTTTTTCTTTCAAAGGTTTTTGATCAATCAAAAGAAAATTGATTTTTAACACAAGAAAAAATCACTAAAGACGAACAACACTTTTACAAAATAAAAAATGATAAAGAAGAGCAGCCTAAGCGATTATAACAGTACTTGTCTTATATAACTTTTACCTGTGAGTACAGCAATTTACCACTAAAGCATTACTGTCAAAATCTTTAGGCGCTGTTTAGCAGACATTGAGAACTAGGTCCAACAGAAACCTATAACAGGTGCATACATTAAATTTGATAGTTTTATCAGGAAATTGAGTTGGCGGATATCCCCTTCTTGCAGTTGAAAGAATTTTGCCTTGATTCTTAATAAGGGCCACTAAAGTTTTTAATTCATTAATCCGTTTGTAACGATTTGAAAACAGTGTGAAATTTGTCGCTTTTCTTTTAGAACAGGGATAAATCAAGTGTCACATATTGCTGTTTTTTTCCATGCTATTTCCATTCTCGATATAACGTGAGTAATGACTTTTTTTGGTGTCATCTTTAGGTTTGTTACAAATGTTATTGAGTTGATAAAATGTACATAACGTGTCTCCAATTTCAGTAGGCCGGACACACCACTTGATGACGCTGACGCGATGTTCTCATTTAGTAGGACAATTCTGTGGCAGTATTTTGAGTATTTGTGCGTTTTTGTTTTTCTTGCCACCGCGAGTGACCCCTTTTTTAATTTTTAGTGTTGTAGTTAAAACCCAACATCTTAATAACTAGACAAGTAAATCCACATAGCAGTAGTCAGGTTTAAGAGATATGAGTAGGTAAAACCTATAGTAAACCACTGAACAAAAAACCAAAGTTGAAAGACAAAAGGCTACCAACACGAGCAGATCCAGCGTCGCCATGATGCCAAGTGACTTCCACTTGGGAGTACTGGACATCTAGCCAAAGCATTCAATGCTTCAGCTCCAGAGTCCTTCAATAGAGCCATAGACAATTTGAGTGAATTCCTAGTTATTCAAATACGAAGGTCATTACCTTTATATAAATTCTTCAACATGAAAACTCACTTGTAAGGTGAGAGTTATTCAAGAGTATATATAAAAGTGATGACTTTTTTATCCGGGCAATATGAAACTTTATTCACAGACAAATTTGGGCACCATCGCAACATGTCCAAAGCAATATCTATGATATAATACGCAAAATCAATCAGTGAGATAGCTAGCTAGGTAGGGAATTGTCAAAAATGCATATTTGACAATAAGCGTAAGAGAGTGATCTGATCTGGAGTCTCAATGAGAAGATATCTTACCATTCTTTTGTGACCAAATTGAGCAGCTACAACAACGGGAATGTTGTCAAGATGATCTGCCATGCCTAGCAAGGCACTATTCTCTTTTATCAAGAGATGGGCAACCTCTATTTTCCCTCCTGCAGCAGCTATAGTAAGGGCTGTTTCGCCTCTATAAGTTGTCATTTCCAAACACTGTGGATCACTCAACCTCACTAACTCCTTAACAATCTCCACTCGTCCCGCAAGTACTGCAATGTGGAGAGCTGTTCCCCCGAACATTGAAATTCTGGCGGCCAGCACGCATCTTGAAAACCTGTTTATAACCTTCACCAAATCTCCCTCAAGCAATGCCTCGTATGAACAAATAAATTATCTCTCCTTTGAGCAACTGTAAACATTTCTTTTACTAAATAGTGCGCGCAAACTGATTTGAACATCGATCATAAAAAAAAAAAGTACTATTTGTGTTTTTTGTTTCACTCATCAACTTAAACAGTTTTCCAAATCATATGAATACAACTTGTCTATTCAGCACATTGCACTGACAATCCACATAACAAATTAATTTGTAGGTGAAAATATTTAACTAGCCCATGCAGTAATAAAATTTTACTACGAAAAAGAAATATTCGCCATGAACAAAAACACTATTGTGACTGTTATTTGGATAAATTTCTGAGTGTGAAATTAACATGGCTAACTCAAAAACTCAACATGAATTAATTTGGAAAGAAATTTCTTACCACTTAGGGCAGTGGTTGTAGAGGTCATCCCAAATGTTGAAGATCGAGACTATAAAATAAAAGAATCGATCTATTCTTCACTTGCTTTGTGTGAAAGTTGGACATCGTATGTATGTATTTAAAACTATTGGAGGGACAATGGGTAAATAAAAAATTGAAACTAGAAACGCAATTCACTCAGACCTCAAAGCATGAACTAGTACTAATCAAACATCTCACTAATAGTGAGAATTATGATGAGTTGACAGAAAAGTGCAAGGCAATTAAAAGTTTTGTACATTTCCTGAACAATTTGGTCTAAAAAAATTTAGTCAATTAAACAAGCATAGAAATCTTCGATTCTAGTGATACCAGCACCTACATTTGGTACTTAATGATGAACTCTTAGTGATGCCGTGAACAATATTCTCAAAGGGAATTTTTTTTCATAATCCTTCCCCGTGTAAGTGATCTTCCATTGTGTTGACATATCTCCACGATGGAGATATAAAGAAAACAATTATATATATATATATATATATAATGTTATACATAATTCAATTTCTTAATCTATTTTCTTACCTATAAGATATAAGTGAATGAGTCCCGCATGCATTAGTTAATGTGGTTCCAATTGCAAGTAAGAAAATATATTGAGATATTGATTCCAATTGTAAGTAAGAAAATAGATTGAGAAATTGGTTTATGCATAGCATTACTCTTACTATTTAATATAGTGTCCGCCACATATTGTTGTCACTTTCTTTCTTGCTTGGACTTTCGTCTTATTGTTCCTTACCTGATTGATTTTGTTACGGACGCTTAGAAGCATCAGGGCTTGGCAAACCATGAGGTGCATCCATGTTCCTTTCTATCCCGGTGGTATTTAAAAAAGTCAAATAATAGTCATAAAAAGGAAAAGGTTAAAGACTAGGATGTACATACAAACGATTAGTATCAATTTTTAGATTTAGAAACAAACATTACAAAGGAAAAATTACTTTGTGCTCATGGAGCACCACTTCATCTATCATTACTCCACCTCTCATGTAGTGAGTGTAGGGTCCCCCTGCTAGGTTGGGCAAGTGGGGGACACACTCCCATGTAAGAAGAGGAGCAAGGTGTGTAAACTTTTGTAATTGGTAAAATTTCGTGATCTTTTAATTTCCTTGTAAATTGGAATGTTGGGTGTCTATCACAAACATTCAAAACAAGGATTGAAGCTCTGAACGATTCTTCATTCACAAGCATTAGCTAACAGATGCTTGACATGGAGAATTAGGTGAAGACTTCACAAAGTATTCAAGTTTGATACCTTTTGATAGCTTTGGATCGAAGATTTAGGAACTGGTGCAAAACAGACAACTTGAATACCTTTGGATCGAAGATAACAGTGTAAGTTCGATACCTTTTGATACCTATTGATATCTTTCGATCGAAGATGCTATGAGTGTGCAAAATCGAAAGCCTGACTCGATACCTTTCGATACCTTTCGCTCTAGCAAGTCAGGAATGTTCTACAGAATTTGCTGAAAAGGAAACTTGCATTCTTAGAAGTCTGATATGTTTCCTATAAAAAGAGGAAGTAGTTTTAGGGTTTTTAAGAGAGTAGCTGTATAGAAGAGAGTTCCTAAAAGTTCTCTAAACTTCTAAAAATCTCTCAATCGATTCTTAGCAACAATTTCTTTAACCTTGAAGAATCAAAGTCTTGATGGAGTTCAAGGCGGCAAATTCATACTAAGGGAGTTGTGCGGTGATCAAGCACGGTAATGATGAATCGTGGAGTTGAGCAAGTTCAAGGCAACCAAGAGAATCAATGAGTCAATTGGGGATTTGGTTGTAATGTTTATTGTAACCGTTTGACATTAGTTTAAGTGTTTGATCTATTGGATTGGAGTTTAGCTTTTGGAGGATTCCAGAGGTGTTGTGGAGCTCAACACTCAATCAAGCATTGAAGAATCGTATCGTGCGATAGATACGTAATCATAGGATTTGATTAATACAAGAAGAGCACACCTGCAAACACGTGGATTCGGCACCCGAGGATTGAAAATATCTAGGGTTGGATTATAAGTTGACTATTTTGTATTCATTCTTGATAGTGCTTGGTTAGCTGGATTAGGTCCCGTGGTTTTTTACTGAGTTAGGGTTTTCCATGCTAAAATATCGTGTGTCTCGTATTGTATGTGATTGCTTGCATGTTTACTCTTGACATATGATTGTTGAATGCACTAGATTAAACAACTAGAATTGAAATTGAATAGTTGATTGGTGACCAATCCAAACAACCCTCCATAAGGTATATTTGTAAATCCATATATTCAAAATCACGAATTTATTTTTTTTCAATTGGTATCAGAGCGGGACACTCAAAAAACTATTATTTAATAATTTTACTTTTCAAGAGTGAGATCCTGAATTTCTGAATACATGAATTTACCAAGTGAGGGTTTGTCCGCCATGAGTCCTCATTTGTTAGATGGTTCAAACTACTTTTGTTGGAAACCATGTATGAGGGCTTTCATCAAGTCTATGGATGAATGTGCTTGGATAATTATTGAGAATGGTTGGTGTTCCGCAATGACAATTATAAGTAGTGAGACTATTGGTTGGTGTTCTGCAATGACAACTATATATAGTGAGACTATTCTCAAACCTCAAGAACAATGGAATGAAAATAATTTAGTGTATGTTTGGAATAGTAAGTCTATCTATCATCTTTAATAGTATCACACCTGAGGATTTAAGTCATATATCTATATGTGAGACTGCTAAAGAAGCATGTGATATTCTTGAAGTTGTTTATGAAATGTCTTTTAATTTCATTGCATGTACTGCATCTGAGACAAAAAAGACATCCAATATTGAATATCAACAAAGGCATAAATATTTTGCTACATTCAATCCATATCTTCATGAGCATGTAGGTACATCTTCATATGCATATGAGCCTGATAGTATTAATGACCTTAGAAAGTCCAATGAGTTGAGTCAAAGTGACTCAGATAGTGATGGTGACCATAAGAGTGGTGAGGAAGATGACATTTATCCGACCTATAATAAATTGTATAAGGTATGTCTTAAATTGACCAGAAAAAATACGTCAATTGAAAAGGAAAGAGACACTCTTAAACAAGAGGCTGATGAATTTGCTACTCTTATTGAAAAACTAAAATTTGATAAGGCCACTTTATTTGATTATGTCACTACACTACAAAAAGAGTTGCATGCATATGTAGAGACCAATAAAGGTTTAGAGGAAAAGGTATCAAAATTAGAGTTTGACTTGTCAAAATCTAATGATACTTTTAAGAAGAAGAATGCAGGTTCCAAGAAAATTGATAAAATTTGGAGCGCTCAAAGAAGCTTTTGACATGACTGGATTTGGATACATAGAGAAGCCTTCTTCATCTTCCCCACCAATAAATAAGCCTAATTCTTTGAAGGCTCAAAGTAAGTTTCCTATCCCTTATGAGACTGAGTATTCTAATGTTATACCCTTATGCCATCATTGTGGAACTAAAGGGCTCACTAGGCCTCATTGTTCTAATTTGAAGGCTAAGGTTGTGACTTTCAAGAAAAACACCACTACATATGCACGTGTTATAACTAATATTAAGACCAAGCCTATTAGGTTTGTTTCTACTTATCTTCATTGTGGTGCTAAGGGTCATATCTGGCCTCATTGCCCTAGTTTGGAGACTAAACATGTGCCTTCTAAAGTCATCACTTCTCATGTAAAGCCCAAATATCTTAAGGTTGTTAAGTCCTCTAAGTTTAACCTTATTTGCCATCACCATGGTGTGTTTAGTTACATTAGACCTTATCCCTGCAAATTGAACAGGATTTCTAGATCTTATACTCATCATCGACCTAAGAATCATTATGAGAGGTTAGAAAATCATATTAAAGTTCTCACTGATCATGTCAATAGATTTGCATTAAAGCCAATGCAACTTCCTAAAAATCATGGCAAAAGGATGAACAACAATGTACGACAAGACCTAGGACTACACCCACACCTCATGGGTTCATTAGCAAACCTAAGATGACTGTTATGTGGGTGAGAAAATCTAATTTAGAATTTTTGAGAACCCCTAAGAAAGTTGTAAGGCCAAGCCTTGCTGAGTAAAGGCTATTTGTGACATAGTATATAATATTTTTGCTTTTTGCTAATCTTTTATACCTAATGCTATGATCTATTTTGTATTTTTTTTGTTTTGTTTGACTTATGGGAAAATAAAAAAAATAGAAATTCTGAAAAAAATTCAAAAATATTTTTTTGTTGTTCATGCTCAATCATTGGTTCAAATATTCACACATAAGTAGATTGATATGCATGCCTATTTGAGATTGAATCTTATGTGCATGATTACTTACATGAATGTAAGTGGTTTTGGTGATTTTTATCATATTAATGACTCATGTTCACTTAAAATCACACTTCTTGAGACTTCTTAGAATTTGGAATCCGCGTTTATGATCTTTTTAGCTTGTTACGCATTGTCAAATATTTACGAATTATCTCATGCCTAGATTGACCTTTTGTTAATTCTCTCACTCATTACTCTTGTGTTTTCTATGAAAAGGGCTACCAGTGAGTGTGAGTGCAGCTACCATTGTTATGTGACAAGAGGAGAATGCTACCTGATTATGTGTGTGAAAGCCGCCATATCCTTATGTCTCAATGTTATCATTCTTGGAGAGATAGTGTCGGACTTTTATTGCAAAGATTGAGGGGGAGTACTTGAATTTAGAGTATGGAATGAGACAGGTTGGACCTTTAGGTGTGTTGATCTATAAAATAACATGGTACATCATTCTAGATCACACCAAGGATCTGTATTCTCATTAGTCTTTATGAAGTTTACACTTACACCACTACATTGTCATTGATATGCTCTTGATCATCTTATGATCAATTGTGCTTTTTTTTGTGTGGTTTTGTGCGTGTTTGATGTTGATCTTTTCACGCTCAGTCATATCTTGATATTCATGAGTCTATATTTGCTTAGCTTTGATTGATCATTTCTACCTAGGACTTCATGGTTTGAAAAGCTCATTGTTTTGTCAAAATTTTTAGATCTGGGCATTTTTATTGTTTTCGATCGACTTTGCTCAAGCGAAAAGGATTGAGCCTATTTCGATTGACTCTAATACTTTTCGATCGAGCAAAACGGGAATTTGGGCTAAATTTTTTTTGAAAGGCAGAAAGCTCTTTATTTTACCCCAAATCTCAGATTTTACAAGAGCATTTTAATTTGTCTTAGATGTAGCGGGAGCATCTTGATTTTTAGGCCACCTTTATTAGCTTACTAAGTCGTTATCGTTGATATTTGTTTTCATAGCTAGTTTGATGGCTGTTGACATTGTTATGGATAGTTAGAAATTTATTTTTGTTTTCTTCCCTTACCTTTTGATATGTTTATGCTTTTGGCTAGTGGTTGAACTTGTGGATGATTATCGTTTGCTTTCTAAATTGTTTATCTTATTGTACTTTATGCTTTGGATATTGTTTTTTGGATAATCATTCTATTTTATTTTGTTTATTCTCTCTCTAATGATGCTAATTTTGTTAATTTGTTCCAAAAGGGGGGAGAATCCATGTTATTTATAATATGCCTACATCCTGCATATCCTTGCACTTGAGGTGTTTATTGAGTTTTATCTTATTCAGGTGCTTGGAATTCTTGGAAGGCATATCCTAGTTGCATCATACTTGTGGTTTGGGTTAGCATTGTAACTTCTCTATCTCTATGTAACCCAATTTGTTTTCAACTTGATTGTTTTGTCATGAAATTACCAAAGGGAGAGATTGTAAACTTTTGTAATTGGCAAAATTTCGTGATCTTTTAGTTTCAATGTAAATTGGGATGTTGGGTGTTTATCACAAGCATTCAAGACAAGGATTGAAGCTCTGAATGATTCTTCATTCACAAGCATTAACTAAGAGGTACTTGAGAGGGAGAATTAGTGTCACGACCCGACTTCGCCCTCACTAGGTCACGACAGTGAAGGATTTAAGGTTGATTGTTGTTTGGGTGATGGGGTTTATAGATTTAACAAGGCATGCACAACATGATTCAGATCATAAAAAGAAACGGTCCAGATAATATTACATCAAGGTAGTAAGGCCAGTGAAATGTCTCACAATAGTATAGTCCAGAATAAAACTAGCTAAATCATACGCTTTAAAAGTGACAGGTAGGAAGGGGACTTGTTCTCGCATGATCATTTCCTTGAAAATCTACATGATGCCGCAACTCCTAAAAATGTCCCATAAGATAGGAGTGAGCTGCGAAGCCCAGAAGGAAATCCATGATTTCTATAAGGTATAGGTTAACATGCAATGCAATAAAGAATGGCAAGGCATACATATGTCCTTTGTAATTCTTTTTACCAATTCCAAGATCCATGCAGGTATGTCCTGCCCGAGCCAATTCAAGCCAATGGGGCCCAGATATGATACATCCTCCATCATCAAGTTTAGTAGGGCCCATCCATGATCATCTAGTCCGATATCAAGCTAGTCAGGACACCCATGATATAAACCCGGGGTCTTTTCCTTTCTGGTTGTTAAACCCTTATTCCTCCCCAGTGAAGTCACTTATAGGAAGACATTACAATCAATAAGATAATTGGCGGGGAAGCATAAAACACAATAATTTACAGATCATTCAATAGGAAGTAAAGTGAGCATGAATCTTAAGGAAATGTATGGGTTCCTACCCTGATAATATGTCCTCGTAGAAAATAGGTACTTGTTTCACGTATTGTCTGTGAAGGAAGGAAATACTAGTTTGTATGTCATAATTATCCGAGATTTCCCAATAATTCTTATAAAATGATGATTGGTAATTGGAAGTGTCAAATAATTAGGGAGTAAGCAAAGTTAAAGTTGTTAATAGGGGTTGGCTCGGTGGGATGGATCCTTTGGAACCCTCCTCGTCTCCCGTCAAGAACGAAGTTGCTCAGTATGGGGGCCCAACGGTGAAATCTCAAATTTTACCAGGAGGTCCAGTGACCCCGCGCACTCCCATATTTGGGTTCCTCATATTTTTAGAGGTCTACTGGTAAAATTTTAGATTTTTCCCATTTATAATGCAATTTATTTGATTTTCTTTGTCAAAACACTAATTTTATTTTACAGAAAATCATCTAAATGTCAGAAAAATCTGAACAAAAATGGGAAAGCCTCATTTGGTGTCATAATCACCCTACAAAAATTTCAAACCCAGAGAGTGTGGGACACATCGACATGCGCCACCACCCGTGCGTGGGGGAAGGAAGGCAGTGCCTTCATTTTCTTCCTTGCACTGCTGGGGGCTTCCCTTGCCAATTGCTGTCGATCCATGGTCTTCCTGGCCATGCATGTATGGTCCATAGAATGCTATACACCTGAGCTACACACTCATGGTCAGTGCTCAACCTACGGTGGCCGGAGGTGGCCGTTATGGCTGAAAAAGCTCGGCTGCATGGCGGAACCCTAGGGTTCCAAACTTGCAACTGAGCTTTTGGGCCTCTTCCTATGTTTTTCTGGAGATGTGTCCCTCACAAAAGTTGTTCGGAACGTTGAGACAAAGAGGACCTAATTAGCCTTGATGGAAAAGGTAGCCGGTGGCTGGAGTTACGACCTATCAAAGCTTTTGTGGCCAGTTCGGCCTTCTAGGGCCATTCCAGCTCATACACAGAGGTAGGAGGCCTCCCTTGGACTCCACGGAGGTCCTGGAGAAGCCTCGGACCACTGTGGTAGGCCTCAGGCCCTACCTTGGCTCGATACAACCACGAAGTCGGTGAACTCTCTATTTTTCTCTTTCCCCGATTCTTTGGTTCACAGCTGGTTTTAGGGTTAGTTTTAACTGGGTTTAGATAGGTTGAGGGATGGGTAAGAGGGTTTTATACCTGCCCCTTCAAAGGGTTTGGTCTTTAGCCTCCCTCTCTTTTTCCTCTTCTTGGTTTTCCTCTCTCTTACACTACAACTCTCTCTTTCTCTCTCCATATCTCTCGCTTTGCTCTCATCGACAACCCCCAGGGAAGGCAGTGGGTTAGGTTTATATAGAGGGAGCTTGGGGGGGGGGGGGTGGTGCTTCTAGTGGTTTTACTATCGGTTCAATGGGAGTTCAACTCCCACGGTCTCTCTTTATCGCTCATTTCAATTTGCCAGTAAAAGATGGTTTGCATGGTCCCTACAATCTCAGCATATGGGAATAAGAAGATTCCATGCGAGGGTCTTCATGGACAACATTCCCCTCGGGTCTTCCCAACCTTCTTCTCTCTCTACAATGGTTACCCATTGATTGCACGGGCATCTCTTGCCTAACTAGTGGATGGCAATTTGGTAAAAATATAAATTCCATGCATTGGTTCTGTGTGTGTGTGTGTGTGTAATTTATGCATTATGTTTAATGTGTGTGTTAGTTTAAAAATAGTGTGATACATGATGTATATATTAAACATCACTCATGCAATATAGTACGGCTTTAATTTCTTTGCCATATGCGTAGCCTACGGGAGGTGTTTTACATGCAATAGGTATATAGGGTAGTTAGCCATGCAAAGGTGGTGAGTGCCTCAATAATTTGACATAAAATGAAGGAGAGCCTCGGTCCGAAATGGCTGAGTTTGGGACTTTGATTCTCATTGAACACTCAATCCTAAATCGTAGGTGGAAAGCTCTCAAAAAACTAATTGGTTTAGGCTTAAATTTCACACGATTTCGATACCGGGTGAGAGAGAAAACTCAATCCAAAGTTTCAGTGCAATCGGGTGCGATTTTCCAGGTGCAGCGGCTTTCGAGGGATTTTTGGAAGACCAAAACTTTATGGAATTGAGTTTTGAGATTACGAAGGGATCGGGCTTGAAAAGTAAATAATTTTAGACATTTGATTCATCAAAATTTGTCGAGGAATGAGGGAGAAACCTTAGTTTAAAGTTAGGGCGCAATTTGGTGCAAATTGTCGGGTAATGTGCCTTGGAACCCTTTTTCGGGGGATCGAGTTTCTAAGAAGTCAAGTTTCAACATATAGACAGGGTTAGGCTTGGAAAGGCCTCATTTTTTACTTATGATACCTATGGTGCATCTTATTTAGTCCCGCTAGGGATGTAATGCAGTTAAGGGAAATTTGCAAGTATTACAGCCTTATCTCCTTTAGGAAATTTCATCCTCGAAATCAGTCTCGAATAAGTGTGGGTACTTTGATCTCATATCCGCTTCTGCTTCCCATGTTGCTTCTTCTTCTCCATGATATTGCCATATTACCTTAACCAAGGAAATCTCTTTATTTCTTAAAACCTTTACTTGGCGATCCACTAACTTACTAGGTCCCTCGTCATAAGAATGATTAGGTTGTACTGCAATGGTTTCCCATTGAATTATATGAGTAGGGTCGGGGTGGTATTGTCTTAACATAGATACATGGAATACATTGTGTATCCGATCTAATTCTAAAGGTAATTCTAGTCGGTACGCCACTTGTCCAATTCTTTCCAAAATGCGGAAAGGCCCAATGTATTGGGGTGCAAGCTTTCCTTTCTTGCCAAAACGCATCACACCTTTATGGGGCTTTACCTTCAAAAACACCTGATCACCTACTTGAAATTCCAAGGGCCGTCTACACTGGTCTGCATAGCTCTTTTATCGGCTTTGGGCAATCTTAAGCCGATTTTGTATGAGCTTAATCTTTTCTGTGGTTTCTCGAATGATCTCAGGCCTATATAAGAATCCGTCGTCAATCTCTAACCAACAGTTAGGTGCTCGGCAAGGGCGCCCATACAATGCTTCATAAGGGGCCATTTTTATACTCGCTTGGTAACTATTGTTATGGGCGAACTCAGTTAAGGGTATATGCTCAGTCCAAGTTCCTTGAAAATCCAATACATAAGTGTGAAGCATATCCTCTAGGATTTGGATAACTCATTCAGATTGGCCATCCTTCTGTGGGTGAGTGCTCATGCACACTTGGGTTCCTAATGCCTTCTATAAACTTTGCCAGAATTGTGATGCGAACCTTGGGTCCCAATCTGATACGATGATTTTAGGCACTCCATGCAATCATAGTACCTCCTTCAAATACAGCCAACTTAAGGTACTAAGACTATCGGTAAACTTAATGGGCAAGAAGTGTGCAGTTTTTGTCCAACGATCTATAATTACCCAAATCCCATCACATCACTGTCAGTTCCTTGATAGTTCGATGACGAAATCCATGGTGATATGTTCCCACTTCCATTCTGCTATTGGTAAGGGTTGTAGCAGTCCACCTGGTCGTTGGTGTTTTGCTTTAATTTGTTGACAGGCGAGACAATGTGCTACAAACTTCACAACGTCCTTTTTCATTCCTTTCTAATAATACTATCTTTTAAGATCTTGATACATTTTGGTGTTTCCGGGTTGGATTGTAAACTAAGAATGATGTGCTTTAGATAGAAATTTTTGTTTCAACTCCTCCTCATTCACCACAAAAGTACCTACCTTTATATTGGAGTTCCCCTTCGGCTTTTATGGTCCATCCCGGTTCAATTATCCCTTTCTCCATTCTTTCCTTTATCTCTTACACTTCTGGGTTTCCTTGTTAGGCCCGTTGGACCTCTTCTAAGGTCTAGGATTGTATCCGGAGGCTAGATAGTACTCCCTTCCTTTATTCTAGCCCTCTATAGGATTCTAGTAACTGAACAGTCTTCCATTTCTCTAGCACAATGCTACTTATGAGCCTTTGATTCTTCCTACTTAAGCCATCTACCACAACATTTGCCTTGCTAGGGTGATATTGTAAGGTGAAGTCGTAGTCTTCCATGTATTCTACCCACCTTCTCTGCCTTAAGTTCAAGTCCTTCTGGGTGGTGATGTATTTAAGACTTTTTTGGTATGTAAATAATTTAAACTTTTCTCCATACAAATAACATCTCCAAATCTTAAGGGCAAAGATTACCTCGACCATCTCTAGGTCATGAGTAGGGTAATTTTGTTCATACTTCTTAAGTTGCCTTGATCTGTAAGCGACCACTTTTCCTTCTTGCATCAAAACATATCCTAACCCTCAATGAGAGGCATCAGTGTAAACTACATGGGGCTTTCCACATACAAGAAGGGTGAGAATGGGTGCGGTAGTGAGTTTTTCCGTCAATAGTTGAAATGCTTCCTCACATTTGTCCGTCCAGACATACTTCACTCCTTTCCTAGTTAATTGGGTCAGAGGGCCTGCTATTTTAGAAAATCCTTTCACAAATCTCGGTAATACCCGGCTAAGTCTAGGAAACTCCGAATTTTGGATACAGTAGAGGGTCTTTTCCAATCCATTACTGCTTCTATCTTCACAGGATCTATTGTTGTCCCTACTTTTGACACCATGTGTCCTAAAACCTTCACTTCCTTCATCCAAAAGTCGTATTTACTCTTCTTAGCATAAAGCTGATGTTTCCTCAAGATCTGAAGGGTGATTCTAAGGTGTTCCTTATGGGTTTCCTCGTCAGACGAGTATATAAAGATATCATCTATGAAAATGATCACAAAATGATCTAGTTGAGCTCGAAACACTCTATTCATCATATCCATGAAGGCAACAAGTGCATTAGTTAATCCGAAAGGCATTATCATAAATTCAAAATGATTGTAGTGGGTCCTAAAGGTTGTCTTAGGTATATCAGACTCCCTTACTTTCAATTGATGGTATCTTAATCTCAAGTATATCTTAGAAAAGTCTGTCGCCCCTCTAAGTTGGTCAAATAGGTTATCAATCCTCGGGCGTGGATATCTATTCTTAATGGTAACTTTGTTCAGCTGCTGATAGTCTACACATAACCTGAGGGTTCCATCTTTCTTTTTCACAAACAATACTAGTGCTCCCCAGAGCGATGTACTAGGGCGGATATACCCTTTCTCCAAAAACTCATCTAACTGAGACTTTAGTTCTTTAAGTTCTGATGAGGCCCTTCTATAGGGTGTAATGGATATAGGTGCTACTCCCAGATGTAACTCGATCGTAAATTCTTTTTCCCGATCTGGAGGTATTCCGGGTAGATCTTCAAGAAATATGTCAAGAAACTCATCTATCATAAGTAGTGGCTTGGTATCGACTAGGTTCTCATTCTCTTCTGACAAGGTGCTAAGGAAACAAAAATGCCCTTCTGACATCTTCTGTCACTCCCTAAGAGTCGCAAAAGGTGTTACCCAGCTGGTGCCCCTTTCATCGGGAAAGTGTACCATACATCCACTAGGATGCCATAAGGTTAGGGTTTTTTGACTACAGTCCATGACTACCTTATTGTTTGCTAACCAATCCATTCCTAGGATTACATCAAATCCTTCCATGTCTATTTGGACAAAAATCAACGGTAAATTCAAAGGTACCTTTCCGAATAATGCTGGATAGACATCCTACTCTTACAATAACTATTCAACTAGTAGGTGTTTGGATACTAAGGGGTGTAGACAACAACTTACTAGTTAACCCTAGATCACCTACACATTTCTCAGAGATGAAAGAATGCATAGCTTTAGAATCAAATAACACTGTGATCCACGAGTTGTAGAGTAGGATCGTACCTTCAATCACGGCATTAGGGTTCTTGCTACTTCCTCCGGCAGTAGGAAGAGTGTACATCCGAGGGGGACTGGTATGATTGACTTGTTTCCCTTTGTCCGCTGTTCCCAGGTTCACCCGGTTGGAGTTGTATGAGGTAGTTGTAAGCCTTCCCGCCATGGTCTGTCGGGACATCGGTGTGGATACTGCTGGGAAATTCCGTGCTGGAGGCATTTGCGAAGGAATCCGGTTGCCATTACTGTTCCCACTTCGCATGACCTGAGGGCAGTCCCATTTTAGATGCCCTCTCTATTGGCAATTAAAGCAAATAGGTCTGCTATTCGATGCTCCCCTAGAATTCAGAGGGTAGGGTTGGTACCTTGAGTTTGGGCATCTAGGGTTGTTAAAGTTTGAGGAATTCCTCACATTCCTGCTAGATACTCTCGAGTTCAGTGTCAGGTTCAATCAACATTGCCCGGTCAATTACTTCTGCAAACTTCTGTCCCATAAATATGACTACCTGAGATCGAATTGTGGGTCTTAATCCCTTAAGAAACCTTCGAGTCTTTCTTTCTTCTGTGGCCACCAAATCTAGGGCAAATCTTGATAGCTCCAAGAACGTGGCCACATATTGACTCATCGTCAGACTATTCTGTTAAAGCTGTACAAATTCCTTCATCTTAGCATCCTTAACTATTTCTCGAAAGTAATGATTATGCAATAGAATCACAAAGTCTTCCCAAGTCAGATTCTTCACCTCCCTCATGCGTTTCACGGAATCCCACCAAAGATTTTCCTTTCCCTCAAAACGGTAAGTCACGAACTTGACCTGATACTTTGCCAGTATCCTTACGATAGCTAGTATCTTTTGGGTTTGTTTGAGCCATCGCTCTGCTACTAAAGGGTCGTATTCTCCTATTAATCTTGGGGGATTTTGTTTCTGAAATTTTTGAAGTAGCTTCGTTTTCTCTCTTCAGGGTTTGGATGGGGTACTAGGTTTGGTGCTACTCTTAGAGGTTTGGGGGCTGATGGAGGCTATTAAGGGACAAGCAGTGATTGATGATTTTGCTGCTGTTGTTGCAGCAGATCTGTCATGGTCTATAAGATTTGTAAAATCTGGTTCAATTGGGTGTTGGATGGGTTTTCGTCACTCCCACTAGTTCCAGCTCTGGTCCTAGTCTGTGCTGTCTAGAATGGTCATTAAGTTAAGTTAGATTTCTATTTTGCTAGGCTAGAAATCAAGAAGTCACTATAAGATCTACTAAGTCGATAATAGTTATAAGAAAAAGGTAAATACATACGGTGTTAGATAAGTACAATAAAATAATCTAACACTCTCTGGTTCACTCCTCTCATATACAACTATCCAAAATGTGGACGATCGTAAGTACTACTACAGATACTAAAAAAAAAATACAATCACATGTCCATATCCTCATCAAGCTCCTCCTCGCTATTCGAGACATCTATCACCTGGGCGGCTGAGGTCACAGGTATGATGGGGCTAGGTACCAGTATGGTGTCGTCCACAGACATCTCTGGAGTTAATGGATGGTACTCAGGGGATGGTGGTTGGTTAGCAGGGGGTGGTGTTGTAGGTGGGGTAGACTACTGCCCCTGAGCAATTGGGGGTGGTGGAGGTGTCTCGGTATGGACATGGGCTCCAGGTAGTGGTAACTCTCCATCTAAATGTATCCCTAGTATCAACTGTTGATACTCAGTTGGGTGTCTCACCACCTCAGACATTTCCTAGACTATCCCTATCAACGAAGTCACCCTATTTCTTTCTGAAGAGATGTCCCCATCGCTGAGCTACCCTTGCAATCTTGGCTCTTAGTAGGGTCTTGGTCTGGGTGCTAGTCACGGTCTTATGGCTGTCCCTCATATCTCTCTCTACCTCGAGCTGATGTATCAGCAAGTCATCCCAAATTGCTAGATTCATCTGCACATGAGAATTAGCATTAATACTAGCTTAATACTAAGAAAGAAGGTAATGTAAAGGATGCATTCTACATGTAAGTGGTTCACTTCCCTAATGACCTAAAACCGTGCTCCGATACCAACTTTTGTAACGACTTGACTTCGCCCCCACTAGGTCACGACAGTGAAGGATTTAAGGTTGATAGTTGTTTGGGGTGATGGGGTTTATAGATTTAACAAGGCATGCACAACATGATTCACATCATAAAAAGAAACAGTCTAGATAATATTACATCAAGGTATCAAGGTCAGTAAAATGTCTCATAATAGTACAGTCCGAAATAAAACTAGATAACTCAAACACTTTAAAAGTGACAGGTAGCAAGAGGACTTGTTCTGGCATGATCATTTCCTTGGAAATTCGCATGATGCCTCAATTCCTGAAAATGTCCCATAAAATAGAAGTAAGTTGCGAAGCCTAGTAGGAAATTAATGATTTCTATAAGGTACAAATTAAAATACAATGCAGTAAAAGAATGGCATGGCATACATATGTCCCTTATAATTCTTTTTATCAATTCTAGGATCCATGCAGGTATGTCCTGCCCAAGCTAATTCAAGCCAATGGGGCCCACTCATGATTCATCCTCCATCATCAAGTCCAGCGGGGCCCATCCATGATCATCTAGCCCGATATCAAGCCAGTGATACCGACCCATGATACCCCCGAGTATCAAGATAGTCAGGTACACCCATGATATAAACTCGGGGTCTTTTCCTTTCTGGTTGTTCCACCCTTATTCCTCCTCAGCGATGCTGTCATGCAAGTAATGTATATTTTGAAGTCACTTATAGGAAGACATTATAATCAATAAGATAATTGGAGGGGAAGCATAAAACACAGTAATTTACAAATCATTCAATAGGAAGTAAAGTGAGTATGAATCTTAAGGAAATGCATAGGTTCCTAACCTGATAATATGTCCTGGTAGAAAATGGGTCCTCGTTTCACATACTGTCTCTGAAGGAAGGAAATACTAGTTTGTATGCCATAATTATCCAAGATTTCTAAATAATTCTTATAAATTGATGATTGTTAATTGGAAGTGTCAAATAATTAGGGAGTCAGCAAGGTTAGAGTTATTAGTAGGGGTTGGCTCGGTGGACTGGATCCTTTGGAATCCTCCTCGATTCCCGTCAGGAACGAAGTTGCCTGCTATCGGGGCCCAAGGGTGAAATCTCAAATTTTACCAGGGGGTCCAATGACCCCGCACTCTCCTATATTTGGGTTTCTCATATTTTTAGAGGTCTAATGGTAAAATTTCAGATTTTTCCCATTTATAATGCAATTTATATGATTTTCTTTGTCAAAACACTATTTTTATTTAACAGAAAATCATATAAATGTTAGAAAAATCTAGAAAAATATGGGAAGGCCTCATTTGGTGTCATAATCATCTAATAAAACTTTCAGGCCAAGGGAGTGTGGGATGCGCCCACACGCGCCACCACCTGCGCGTGGGGGAAGGAAGACAATGCCTTCATCTTCTTCCTTGCGCGGCTAGGGGCTTCCCTCTCCAATTGCCGTCGATTTATGGTCCTCTTATCTATGCATGTGTGGCCCAGAGAATGTTATGGACCTAGGCTACACACTCATCGTCAATGCTCAACCTACGGTGGGCATTATGGCCAAAAAAACTGGGCTGTAGGGTGGAACCCTAGGGTTCCAGACCTGCAACTGAACTTTTGGGCCTCTTCCCATGTTTTTCTGGAGATGTGTCCTCCACGAAAGTTGTTTGGAAGGTTGAGACGAAGAGGACCTAGCTGGCCTTGATGGAAAAGGTGGCCAGTGGCCGGAGTTACGGCTTGTCGAAAGCTTTTTCAAGGAGTTTGGCCATCCAAGGCCATTCCGGCTCATGCACAGAGGTGGGAGGCCTCCTTTGGACTCCACGAAGGTCCTAGAGAAGCCTTGCACTACTATAGCAGGCCTTAGGCCTTGCCTTGGCTCGATATAACCACGAACTCGGTGAACTTTATTCTTCTCTCTCCTCAATTCTTTGGTTCACGACTGGTTTTAGGGTTAGTTTTAACTGGGTTTAGATAGATTGAGGGACAGGTAAGAGGGTTCTATGCCTGCCCCTTCAAAGGGTTTGGTCTTTGGCGTCCTTCTTTTCTTCCTCTTCTCGATTTTCCTCTCTCTTGCACTACAGCTCTCTCTTTCTCCCTCCATATCTCTCGCTCTGCTCTCATCGATAGCCCCCAGGGAAGGTAATGGGTTAGGTTTATATAGAGGGAGCTGGGGGGGGGGGGGGGTTGCTTTCGAGTGGTTGTACCGCTGGTTCAATGGGAGTTCAACTCCCATAGTCTCTCTTTCTCTCTCTCTCTCTCTCTCTCTCTATATATATATATATATATATCTATATCTCTCTCTATCCCTCATTTCAATTGGCCAGTCAAAGAAGGTTTGCATGGTCCCCACATTCCCAGCATATGGGAATGAGAAAATTCCATGCGAGGGTCTTCATGGACGACATTCCCCTCGGGTCTTCTTGACTTTCTTCTCTTTCTATATAGCTCTCTATCTCTACAATGGTTACCCATTGATTGCACGAGTATCTTTTGCCCAACCAGTGGATGGAAATTGGGTAAAAAAATAAATTCCATGCATTGGTTCGGTGTGTGTGTGTAATTTATGTATTGTTTTTAGTGTGTGTGTTAGTTTAAAAATAGTGTGATACATGATGTATATATTAAACATCAGTCATGCAATATAATACGGCTTTAATTTCTTTGCCGTATGCGTAGCCGAGGGGAGGTGTTTTACATGCAATAGGTATGTGGGGTAGTTAGCCATGCAAAGGTGGTGGGTGCGGCAATAATTTGACATAAAATGAAAGAGAGCCTCAGTTCAAAATGGCTGAGTTTAGGACTTTGATTCTCATCGAATGCTAAATCCTAAATTGTAGGCGGAAAGCTCTTGAAAAATTAATTGGTTTAAGCTTAAATTTCGCATGATTCCGATACCGGGTGAGAGAGAAAACTCAAATCCAAAGTTTCGGTGCAATCAGGTGCAATTTTCCAGGTGCAATGACTTTTGGGGGCTTTTTGGAAGTCTGAAACTTTGCAGAATTGAGTTTTGAGATTACGAAGGGATCGGGCTCAAAAAGTAGATAATTTTAGACATTTGATTCGTCAAAATCTATCGAGGAACGAGGGAGAAACCTCAGTTTAAAGTTAGATGACCTAACTCACCTTAATCAAGTTAGGTGACGACTCCAAACCTTTTTTCAAAAGCCCTTAATCAAATCAATTTCCAATTCAAACCTAGTTGTACTTGTCCCTATAGGAGGATGAGTTCTAATGAGAGAGTACTGTATTTGTCCCACTTGTGCGTATTTTCCTCGAGTACAAAAAATCAGGACGCGATAATGGTGACCTTCAACAATTCTTCCCAGGCATGAATAGGAAAATTCCTTGTTTCAAGTATGCAAGAAGAGAAGGTAGAAGATAGGGGTTAAAATAGAAGAAAACTCAAGTGGGTTAGGAGAGAGAAGAGAGAGAAGGGGATTATATAACTTAACTAGGAAACCTACCTTGTCTTCTTTCTACTTTGATTGCTTTGTTGTTTTGTTTGCTTCACCTTGAAAGCCTTGAATATGAAGCACTTGATCTTCAATGGCTATTTGGAGGCTTGTATTTGAATATATAGAATGTATAAAGGCTAGGGTTTGTGTGTATGGAGTGTAGGGAGGCTAGGGCTTGAAGGATACTTAAGAAAACTAGGGTTTCGAGGCTTGCTTTCAATGAGGCAGCATTGTGGAATGAGTTTGCTGATTCTTTTTACGCAGGGGGTGGCCTGTATTTATAGGCAACCAAAGTTAGCTTTGGCACCTATTGCAGTGGTTCCAGGCCAAAATTTGGCTTGGCACCATGCCTAGTGGCGCCAGCTTTTTAGGAAATTATTTAAGGTAGTAAGAAATAGTTCTTTGACTCTTGGGATGCAAGGCACTAGATTTGGGCGCCTATCCTAGTGACTACTATGTAATTTTTGGCCTAGCTTCACTAAGAGTGACTCCAGAAAGTTCAGGAATAATCTGACAGGCCGGGGATGGACATGAATCCCTAAAAGAGTATCCAAGAGGTAACTGGGTTGATAACGAAGACTGGTGTGGTTAAAAAAGGGTGAATGGCTTACCAAGGGCAAAACGATTCATTTGAACTGAGAAACACTAAAATTGGTTCAGAGTCCACTGGGAAAGGATTAAAAGGTTGGAAACACTATTAAGACTGCACCAGAGGATTATCGATTTGATACCCAGAGTCAGTATGGGTAGAAAAGACGATTGGCCCGCCAAGGGTAAAATGGTCATTTCGCACCAAGTTTGCTGTAATGGACTTGAAATGGTCTAGAAAGATATTGGAAAGTTAGGAATACTATTAGAAGCATCCTTAGAAGGTAACCGGTTTGATACCCAGAGCTAGTGTAATTCTAGGAGGCAATTAGATGCTCAGGTGGGCCTGCTGGGCTTAGGAAGCGACTGGTGGACTGGATTGGACTTTGGAGGGCGGGTGTGAGTCTGAATGTGCATGTGATGTTTGAAAGTGAGCTCAGTTGGGTCGGAGATCACCAAGCAGGAAAAAATGGGGTACTTACATTCTTCCACCTTTTTTTCCTTGCATCTCAATTGCAAACTTCCTTTATCCGCCTTCTCTCCACAAATATACATTTTTATTTTTCTTTCCTCTTTTTTTTTTCAGCTCCATATAACTTTTTACTTTTCCAAGCTCTCGTAAGCAATAGTATCAAGGTTCTCATCATGGGAAGTATTTTAACAATGATATGCATTTTCAAAGTTTATTTGTATGAGGATCATGAGAAAGAAATTAGTCATGAATGGCTAAAAAAGAATAAGATGGCCTAACATGATATCCAAAATACATTAAGTTTGAAATTCAAGAGAGTATAAGTGTCAATATCTCCAACTATTACCCCACATATGAATTAAAACCAAGTATAATGAAGCTATTGAGAGAATGAAAGATTAATAAATTATCCTTTAGTAAATGTATATCCACTCAAAAAGAAAATAACTTGGCTTTAAAGCTCAGAAGGTAAAATCTCCACCCTTTAAGGACATGCTTGCACGAAGTATCAACATGATATGTTATATAACTAAATAGTGCATAATGATGTAATCTCCCTCTTATAATACTTTTGGGACAAAAACTCACAACGCATCAGGATAAGAAGTTAAATTAACAATTAAGTTTAAGTTTAGTCTAATGCTTGACTCTAATTATCCTCAAATCAAATATTTTATTGACATGAATGTAGATTATCCTCTTGAACACATTCAATAATCACTAATCAAGAAATATATAAAAAAGTGTATCAAAAATACAAACCGTAATACCCGAACCATATGATACTAAAACCTTTACTAAATAACTCAAATGGCGGAAAGATAATCAATATGAGGCAGCACTTGAAACTAATCCATAAAGCGCAACAAAGTGTAAAATACGATACAAAACAAAAAAAATTTAATTTTCAATTTTTATGATTTGTTTTCAAAAAATTTTCAAAACAAAAAACTAAACTAAGGTTGCAACCTTACACCCCCCAACTTAAACGAAACATTGTCCTCAATGTGACAAATATAACAATAAAGGGCAAGAAAGTTAGGTGTAGAATTTGTCCCAAAAAAAAGAAAAATACTCAAAAATTGAGAAACTTGCAAAAACCGGTTAAAACAACTAAAAAGAAAAAACTGATACTATACAAAAAAAACATACACTAATATACAAAATATATAGTTGGTTAGAGATCACCCTACACCCCTTCGTGGATACTTGCTTACATGGAGTTGCCTACCATTCACCATTAGTAATGAGTTCAACATTAATAAACATGTACATGTAAGAATAATACCCAAAATCATGCAAGTTTTGAAAGGATAAAGAATGAAAAAAATATCCGGCATGATAGTGATGGTAAGGCTCAATCTATGATAGAGAGGAGTATGAGATAGCAATGCTTGATTATTATCTTGAAATATTTCAATTCTCTCTTCCTCTCCTTTTCTCTCCACTATTCCTTTCTTCCTTATCTCTTCTTTAGGTACTACTTCCCTTAGTTTAGACACCTTGAGAAGGCTAGTTTCCTCTTCTTTAACCTCATCATCAATCGCATCCACCTTAAGAACTTCTTCCCTTAGTTCAAACACCGCGGGAATGATGGTTTCTTCTACAATTGTCTCACTCATAGGGTTGGAGATGGATTGGTCTTGGTCATTATGATGAGGTGCATTTAAGTTAGTTTCGGCCTTTTGTTCGTGATATTCAAAGTTGGGTTGTGGTTAGGCCGAAAACTCATCATCATCAAATATTGGTTGAGTAGAGCTTGTATCATAAGAGCCAAGTGATTTTGTATGTCATCCATCAACCTAAAGTTTTGGTCTAACAATTCTTCTTGCCTATCCAACCTATTGGTAAGCCCTCGTATATCATTGGTTAGTTGGTTGACATTGTCATCCATAGTTTGTTTATGAGGGGGTTGAAACTGGTTAGGTTGCGGTTGGTAAGGCATAAGTTGTGGGGCTTGAAAGTGATGTGGCAATGGTTCATAGTATGGGGATGGATCTTGACAATGCCACCCCAAAGGGTAGGTAGGTGGATAACAGTTTGGTGGTTGTAGTAGGTGTAAGTAGGGGTTGGATTTAGAAGCATTTATGTAGTCTCTCATTGATCGCCAAGGAGTTGGAGACGCAACCCTCACACCATGCATGCTCAAATAATTATGCATAAATAGTACTAATTCAACCTCCAAATCTCCATATAACAAACCACCAATTTGATAAATTCAAATCAACCTATCTGCCAAATCTCCACAAAATATACCAGCAATTAGCAAATAGCACCACTCTAACCCAACGTTAAAAAAATAAAAAGAATTGCTCAAAAATAAAGGATGAAACGAAGTTACTTAAGCGAGCTATTGAGTCTTCTCGTGCTTATAGAATGATGGTGAAGTGTTTTCGTTGGAATTAAATAGCCAAAGTTCGTCCTCTAACACCAATTGCCAAAGCTTCCCCTGTAGCGGCTCTAAAAACTGATCACTCAAAAAGCGTGCGAGAAATAACCGTCAATGTATGGCTGCGATGTAGCAATAATAACTCGGTGAAATCCGAGGTTGATCCACAGAGAAGAGGGCTAGTGCATATAGAAAAACTCACATTGGTTCAGAAGTCTCAGAGAAACACTTTAATAAAATAAAAAGAAAATAGTTTTGAAGAGGTTGATTTATCTAATCTAAACTATGAAAACGGTTACTAATAAAAGAAAGTCTTGAAATCAATTGTTCAAATCAGTTGCTTCACTCAGAAATTCCAATGGGGGTTTCAGATAACTCAAATCATTGACTGCATTGTGAGTGTTTGATTATGAAGATTTAGCGTTAAAAATAGTTATTCTATAATAATCAAACCTAGAATAAATCAGGGTTAGAATCATAGATGCATGCCAATGACTTGTGTAGTAAATATACCGAATTAGGGTTCGTGCATAAATATTACCAATCATAATCAAACATCTAAGTTTTCGTAAATATCTAGGGTTTGATGCCAAAGAATTAAGAAGAAGAGGATAAAAACATTGAAACCCTAATTACCTCCATTATTCATCCGAGATCTTCAAATGATCTTTATAATTGATCTCAAGATGGGATTTAGCTACTTAAAGTCATGATAGATATGCAAATATATATATAAATTTATTTAAAGACTGAGAATCTGATTGCAAGGATTGAAAAATTATGAAAAGTTATTAAATCTGATTATAGGAATTGAAAAACTATGAAAACTTTATAAAGTTCTACTCTAATCTACTCCTAAAGCTCTCAAAGGAACCCTAAAACTTGTAAAAACTAACTACTAAAAAAAACTCTCCAAAATAGGCCTCAGTCCCAGCTTTTACAGGCTTTGGAAAGTCCAAAATCCGTGAAGCATTTGAAAGCTTCGGGCCACCATTCGAACGCCCTGGATGGACTTCTGACACTCTTTATGCTCTCTGAATTTCTTAAACAGGCTTCAGACCTGATTCTGATGGGCCTACATTTGACATACCATTCAAAAGCTTACCCTTGCTGTTCGAACGCCCTTTAGGGCTATTCAAATGCTCCTTTCTAACTTTGCCTGAATTTGTACTTTTTAGCATGGGAATCCTGTTAACATTAAACAAACTAAGTGATAATTTAGGACTAAAACAACATAAATAAACCTATTCTAGGCCTAACATGAAACTAATTAAGGCATGTAGATTGCACTTTTAAAGAATAATTAGGAGCCCCTGACCATGGTACCATTGTGACATTAATTTATGTTGCGGGAGAGAGATGGATATCCTCGCAACTGCCTAAGAAGGCACTTGCTGTTAGGTATAGGCCTCTTTTTTGTGTTTACCTATTGCTCTATCTTCCTTATTAGTTGAGTCACCAAGGTCAATTGTTGTAGAGCTTAGCTGATTTGGGCTATCGGTACAGATAGGTCGATAAACCTACCCCATTATATGTTCAAAGCTCTTTTTGCCGATACTAGATTGACCACCACCTAGGCGAGCATTCCATTTGGATGTTTCATTACATCCATGATCCAGCTGGTAAGAGTTGGGCCTCGGGGGGATGTGATCACCACAACCCCAAAGAGGCCCATCGACTTGTCAATCAAGCATCGATCAGTGGGGCAGCTTAACGGTATTCAAAGAAGAGTCCAATAGTAGTAGCCTATCCTACTAACACAACCTTAGGCATCGCCTTAGCAGTAGGCACAACAGGGTCAACAACAATAGCCAATGTAGCAGCAAGTGCGGTAGGGACCTACCATTCAAATGGCAATAGACATTCTTTAGTAGCAGAGTCAATTGATGCTACAGTATTCTCAGGCTTTGGACCAACTTCAGGAGTAGAGTAGGAGTGCAGACTACCTAGACTGAGTGGCAGACAGCTATGTTCGTTTATTAGATGGCTTAGGATATTGCTTTGGAGGCCATTTCTATGCGGTTAACCGAGTCTAGATAAGCCCAACGACAACATACTCGCTTCTTAGAGGAGAAAATTAGATACTTAAGGTTGCAAGAGCCTTGTGATGATGAAAACGACTTTGTGATAGGGTTTAGATACATGTCGTTTGTACATTTAATTTCATCATATGTTGTATCTAAAACTCTAATTTTGATATAGTGGATGCCATTTTAAGCTTTGTTGTATATCTTTTATCATTTATCTCATATCTCTTACATGATGATGGTATAATCACATGTGTGACATTCTATGGATATCTTTCGATCACTTGTGACACTTGGTAGACGTTGGAGTATTGTATGATCTCAGTATATTACAATATATTAATGTTAGCACATTTGTTCATGTATTCTTTATGATCTACCCTTTATTACTCATGGTGGGTGTGTTGATGATTCATTTTCGAGAACCACAACAACATTTATGAAATGCAATTTTGGATTAAAAAGTAGTTGTATATACATGTTTCTTTACTCAAGTCAATGTTGATTCATTCTTTACTCCTACTACATTGTGAGGTTGCATCAAATATACATAAGTGTGTTAGTCTTTTCATGATCTTTTCAGGTTTCCCTGTGGACTTAACCTCGAACTCACCAAGTTACACTACTTCGCCATCATGTCCTTGGGGTTATCTGAGGACACTGGTTGTTGCAAGTCAAGTTTTGGCACCGTTGTTGGGAAGCATCACAAAAGGTTGTCCATAAAAGGCGTGCCAAAGCACGAACCTTAAGTCAACACAAAACAAGTAGATTGCTTCATCATCATCTACAACAATGGAGGAATACTTGACTAAGGCCTAACTATTACACCCCGATTATCACATTCGAGCGTGAAAAATACACACGGTACTCTCTCGTTAAACTCATCCTCCTAGAAGGACAAGTGCGAATAGGTTTGAATTAGAAATTGATTTTGAATAAGAGTTTTTGGAAAAAGATTTGGAGTCGCCACCTAACTTTGTTAAGGTGAGTTAGGTCACCAAAAACTAAGCACAATCCAAAAATGGAACTTAGGGTTTTTGAAAAATTCAAAAAAATTCCTCTTTAGAGTTTTTTAGAAAATAGGATGTTTGGCAATATTTGAAAATTTTAAGCCCTTTTTGAAAATAACTTCATTTTGGTCTTTGAAACAAAAATCTATGGTCCAGGGATTGGTTACGTATATGGAAGATGCAATAAGCTATTACTCTACCCTACCCTGCCGTTGTGGTACCTACATATCCTACAACCCTAGGTTCACTTATATAGAATCTCCAATTGCTAAATGTCCAATTATATCTACTTTAAGTATTATAGAAAGAGGTTTGTGTCATCACTTTAGGGATGACGTGATGTATAATATGCAAGTGCATAAAAAGAATTTGAATTTAGAGAGATTTAGAAAAAAGAAAATTGAAATTTTGAAATAGGTTGTGACCGCACTCATGAGGGTTGCTTACGTATCCTTTTGTTAGGAATCAGGTTAGTCGTAATTCGGACTCGGGGTTCGATTGAAAATAAACACTTTAGGCCCTTGTTTGATTTGAAAAGACACCTTGTGGCCTTTGGAAAGTTTAACTTGAAAAAGTTTGATTTGAATTTTGATTGGGAGATTTAAAATTAAACTTTGATTTAAAATTGACTTTGATTTGGAATCGAACTTGGATTTAACTTTGCAATAAAACTTGAATTTGGAATTGAACTTTGAAATAACACTTAAACTTGTCTTGGAAAGTTTGAATTAAACTTCAAAATCATCTTGACTTGAAATAGAGTTTGAAAACCATCTTGATTTAGAAAAAAGTTGAAATTTCCTAACTTAGGGTTAGAGTTGAACTAGGGCTTATGTATCCTATGACTTAGATAACCTAGGGTTCATACATGCACTTATTTTAGAAAGTTTCACATTAGAAAGGTTCTATTTTAGGAAATTTTTATTTTAGAAAGATTGGAAAAGATTTGATTTGATTTAGAAATGTTTGATTTGAAAATTTTGTAAAGTTAGAATTTGGAAAGTTTGAACTTGGGAAAACTTTGAATTAGGAAAGTTCTATTTTAGGAAAGCTCCCAATTTAAGAAAGATTTGATTTAGGAAAAATTGAATTTGAAAGGTTGAGTTTGAAAAGATACGACCTAGGTTCAAGGTAATTTAGGATTTAAGCAATTCTAGAATCTAGGATTTATGCAATGTACCTGAATTGGAAAGATTGGATTTCAATTGAAAAAGAAAAGTTTTGTTTTTGGAAATCTATCATTTTCTATGACTTTTTGAATTAAAAAACCTATGATTTTATGTAAAACTCCGCTTTGAAAAGTTAAGGATTCCTAGACCTGGACTCTAGGGTTTTAACTTGGACTCCAAGACAAAAGGTTTATGAAAAGTAAATCTTTGAAAAGAATTTTTAGAAAGTAGATTTGCAAAACTATTTTAGAAAGATTTGAATATAGACTTTTAGAAGTTTCTTAAATATCTCACTATCCTAAAATGATATTAATCATAAAAAGATTAAATCCATTCTAGGGTTGTGATTTTGAAAACAACTAAGGTTTGAAACCCCAATATGGACCACAATGGTCTCGTTGAACGTAACACTTTTCTAAAATAACCCTAACCATGGAATGACTAGAATCATATTAGGATTGTGGTTTTGAAAACAACTTTGAAAACAGCTTTTTTGGATGCAAGTTTTAAAGAAAGTTTTGGAATGCGATATTGAATGTAATATATGAACACAACAACCACAATGCAATAGGGACATAAACAATCGAGGTTACACTTCACCACATAACCAAGGGAGCCGGACCCACACTGTCATAGGTTGAACTCGAAGAAAATCCCTGACATGGTGACTTCCTCTAAGGCCTTCCTAGGCATAAACCGGGAGGTCCCTTTTTTCAAGCACACAAAAAAAGGGGTAGAAGATAGAGATTAAAATATAGAATAGTTCAAGTGGACTAGGAGGGAGAAAAGAGAGAAGGGAATTGCATAAACTAAATAATAAAAAAAAACTCATCTTTATCTTCTTATTGCTTTGTTTGCTTCACTATAGTTCCACTTTGAGAGCTTTGAATATGCAGCACTTCATCTTTAATAGTGATGGAAGGCAGGTGTATAAGTGTTTAGAGTGTATGAGAGCTAGGGTTTGGAGAGAAGCTTGAAGGAATTAGGGTTTTGGAAAAACTCGGAGACTTTTTTTAGAGAGGTTGAGTTTCTAGAGTTATTTTTTGGACCCCGAATACAAAGGGGCGTGGCCTGTATTTATAGGTAACCAAAATTGGGCTTGGCACCTGTTGTAGTGGCGCTAGGCTTATTTTTGGCTTGACGCCTATAATAGTGTTGCCACCTCTTTTGAAAAGTTGTTAAATTGGCAAGAAATAGATCTTTGACCTTTCGGACACAAGGCGAAAGATTTGGGCGCCTATCCTAGTGACTATCATGCAATTTTTGGCTTGACTTCACTAGGAATGACTCCGAAAAGTCCAAGCATGATCTAGAAGGTTACGAGTAGCAAGAATCGGCTGGAATGGACGAGAACCCCTAAAAGAGTGCCTCGGAGGTAACTGGCTTGATAACCAGAGCCGTAGTAGTTGAAAAAGAGTGATTTGCCCACCAAGGGCAAACGATCATTCGATCCGGGGAACGCTGGGATCGATCCGAGGTCGACTGTAAGAAGACTCAAGAATTGGAAACACTATTAAGCGTGCTCTGAGGGATTACTAGTTTGATACCCAAAGTCAATGTGGTTGGAAAAGGCGGTTACCAGATTAGGAATACTATTATGAGCATCCTTGGAAGGTAACCGGTTTGATACCCTGATCGGTGGAGTTCCCGAAAACAATTAAATGCATAAGGGCAAAGTGGTCATTTTGACCAATTGCTCTCGGAATCGAACTGATGGCGACTGGAAGGCACTAGAACATATTAGATTATCTTTGGGACAATCTTGAAAGGATAGACTTACCGCTCTGAGGTCTTAGGTACTTTCTCAAGAAACGTGCTGGTGGGGCTCGTTAGGGCATTTTGGTCATTTTTACTGGAATGGGCTAGCAAGCATTGGTGTTGACATGGGTTTTGACTATTTTCGTCACTCTGTCGGTGTGTGACGAGTTGGTTTCCAGAGGTATCTCGTCCTCCGGTAAATATGCCACAGTTAAGAAGCGTGTTCGGTCCTATGACATAGAGGGTTTGTTGGCATTCCTAATGTCTACCTATTTGCGAGTGTTTCTATCACTCTAATGCTTGTGATGTTTGTAAGCGTTTTCGTCACTCTGATGGTGTGCATTCATTTCCTAGAGTGCCTAATCTCGGGAAGCTATTGGATGGTCTTATCACCTCAAAGCCTTAGGTATTTTTCTGATCAATGTGCCGAATAGTAGACATTCTACGATGGCGGTCTAGTAGGTGCTAGAATTGAACCACTCTACCATCTCGGGGACTTGGGTTCTGTCATGATCGATGGGTGTGAAAGAACTTATCATTTCTAGGGGTTTTATGCTTTTTCAGTAAACGTGCCATGTTAAATGGACTTATCGTCTGAGGGATTAACTTTCTCAGAAGACAGGCCAGATTGAGTTTGACTGGTCTGTACTAGAATTGGAACTGAAATTGAGATTGAAATACAAACTTACCGTCTTTAAGAAGACGTGTCAACTGGAATTGAACCGAGCAATGCCTCAAGGGCATTTAAGTCATTTTGCCTCTATTAGGCCTGGCGGGCCCGTGAGGTGATTAATTAACTAGATTGAGTCTGGAAAGCTGATTTGGGCTTGAATGTGTCTGTGTTGATTTGAATGTGAGTCTAGTCGGGTTAGAGATTGCTGAGCAGGTAAGCTAACCGATAACTTCGTTCCATCCTTTTTACATGCTATCATTAGGATTTTTGTGTTTTTCTTTTTAGGGGTCTAGGAATTCCTTGTAATTAGGTGGCGGATTCCTAGAAGTGACTAGTTTTCTATGCTAAGTGCTTATTGGTGGTATTGCTCTGCATATGTAGATTGCTTGTTTAGTTGGAATTGAATGAAACTGATAGGATCAGTGGAGAAAATTTTATTGTGGAGATTGGAGGTTCGAAAGGACACTGGCAAAAGGGATTGTGAATTTTGTGTTTCGTGAGACGCAAATACTCTCTTATGTGTGCATTGCATATGTATGTTACATTACATTAGAGACATTCATCAATGTCTAATAAGAATTGACCATTTTTGGAATCTTCCTCCCAACTACCTTACACCATCCCCTACTAGAACACCTCTGATAGACTTACCGCGGTTTCCATTAGTAGTTGATCTAGGCCTATTCCAATGGCAAATCTAAACTATGGGGTGATCCCATTGGGTCGTAACCCTAATGATGATCCCAATAGAGTAAACCCTGAGATAGAAAGTAACTTAGGGAATATGGTTGCACAGAACCATCAAACATTACGGGATTACTTGAATCCCACAAAGCAAACACCAACCTCATGTATTGTCTTTCTCGCGCTTTAGAACACTTCAAATCTAAAGCCGGGAATGCTTCAATTGTTGCCAACCTTCCATGGTATGGATTTTGAGAATCCACACTTACATCAAGGACTTTGAGGATGCCTGCTCAATATTCATGGACAATACTTGTTTGAGGGAAGTTTTACTTTTAAAACTCTTCCCGTTCACTCTAAAAGACAAGGCCAAGATATGGTTTAATTCATTGAGGCCTATTTCTATTCACTCGTGGCATACATTTAAAGGAAATTCTTGAAAAGGTTTTTCCTGAACATAGAACTGAGGCAAGTCGCCACCAAATCTCATAGTTTGCCCCTATAGTTAGTGAATCCTTATTCCAATGTTAGGAGCGATCAAAGATTTGTTGAACTCTTGTCCACATCTTGGGTCTAGAGATTGGCATGTTATAAACACTTTCTATTAATCTCTAACCCCACAACTATTGCAATTTGTTGAGTCTATATGTGCTGGGACTTTGTATGACAAAGACCCAAATGATGCATATAATTATTTTGATCACTTGGCAAATTTAGCAAGACACTGGGCTACAACAAGGACACAAAATCCTAAGGCTAGGCTTGGCGTACAACTCAGGGGTAGATATCAACCTGGGGAAGTAGACGACTTGAATGCTTGAATTAGTACACTGACCCGAAAGTTAAAGGCCATGGAAAAGATCAAGGTAAATTTCATAATGAGCCATCAAGGGCCATGAGTTGTCTAGTGTGTGATACAACAAAACATGATACTTGTCATGCCTCGATTTTCACACTCGAGCATGGGAGATACACACGGTACTCTTTCATTAGAACTCATCCTCCTAGAAGGAAGAGTGTGACTAGGTTTGAATTAGAAATTGATTTAATTAAGGGTTTTGGGAAAAAGGTTTGGAGTCGCCACCTAACTTTGTTAAGGTAAATTAGGTCACCTAAAACTAAGCACAATCTAAATATCAAACTTAGGGTTTTTGAAAAATTTGAAAAACTTCCTCTTGAGAGGGTTTTTAAGAAAACAGGTTGTTTGATAGCCTTTGGAAAGATTTTACCTTTTTTTGAAAATAACTCTGTTTTGGTCTTTCGACAATGATTCTAGGTTCGGAGGTTGGTTACATATAGGAAAGATACATTAGGCTATCACCCTATCTCACGCTTGTGGTACTTACATGTCTTTTCACCTTAGGTTCACTAATTTAGAATCTTTGGTTATCCAATGTCCAATTATATCCACTTTAAGAACTTTAGAAAGAGGTTTGTGTCATCACCTTAAGGATGATGTGATGCATGATATACAAGTGTAATAATAGAATTTAAATTTTGAGAGAGATTTTGAAAAATGAAATTAGAATTTGAAAAAAAGTTGTGACCGAACCCATGAGGGTTGCCTACGTATCCCTTTATTTGGAATTAGGTCAACCGTAATTCGGACTCAGAGTCAAATTGAAAATAGACACTTTGGGGCCTCATTTGATTTAAAAAGACAACTTGTGACTTTTGGAAAGGTTGACATGAAAAGGTTTTGGTTTAAACTTTGATTTAAAATTGACTTTGATTTGAAATTGGACTTAGAGTTGACTTTGCAATAAAGCTTGAATTTGAAATTTAACTTAGAAATGGTACCTAAACTTGTCTTGAAAAGTTTGAATTGAACTTCAAAATCATCTTAACTTGAATTGGGGTTTGAAAACCATCTTGATTTAGACTTAAATTTTATAAAAGAGTTGAAGTTTTCTAACTTAGGGTTAGGGTTGAACTAAAGCTTTTGTATCCTAGGGTTTAGACATGCAATCAAAATAGAAAGGCTTGGTTAAGACTTGAAAATTTTGATTTTAGAAAAGTTTCGAATTAGGAAAATTTTATTTTAGAAAAGTTTTCATTTTAGGAAAAACTTAATTTTGAAAAGATTTGATTTAGGTGAGGTTTGAATTAAAAAAAGGTTTGAATTTGAAATTTAGAAAGTTAGAATTTGGAAATACTTGATTTAAGAAAAATTGAATTTGAAAAATTGAGTTTGAAAAAGTTTGACCTAGGTTTGAGGTAACTTGAGATTTAAGCAATCGTAGAACCTAGGGTTTATGCAATGCATTTGAATTAAAAAGATTAGATTTCAATTGGAGAAAGAAAAATTTTGTTTTTGAAAAGTTTGCAAAGGGAAGGTTTCGAAATTAGGAGAGATTAATATTTAGGAAAAATTGAAATTAGGAAAGATTTGATTTCTATTTCCTAGAACAGAAGATTAAATTTTATTTCCAGAAATAGGATATTTGATTTGGTTTCCTATTTGGACAATATTTGATTTGACTTGAAATTAGAAGGTTTTAGTTTTGAAAGTCTGTCATTTTATGTGACTTTCGAATTAGAAAATCTATGACTTCATATACGAAATTGTTAGCCTCAAGTTTTCATTAATTGATTTTGATGATAACAAATATAAATGGTTTAATGCTTAAAATTTGGTTAATCTCAAGATTTCGTAATAAAGTTTGTTTAATGTATGAGTTAAGATTTTTAAAGAATTTTTATGTTAAACATTTAAATATATTATGCATTTCAATGATAAATCACTTAATTTTTTATTTATATTTTAAATGTTAATTATCTAATATTTCTTGAATTTATTGATAGTCTTGGACTTAAAAGGGATGCATAGCATGAAGAAAAATACTAAGTCAAAGATAATTGTAAGAAAGCTCATTAGAGATAGTTTTAGTATTATGTATATAACTTTTGATCCAACTGTTAGATTGATCTGATTTTTATGGCATTGGAAATAAGACTCAAATTCCTATAAACGGTATTTTATGAGGATTTCATGAATAGAATATATTATGGGAAAAAACTGAGCTGGAAGGTGACATATTGGAGTAGAAGTTCAAAATATGACAGCTGGAAGATAGCTTGAGTAATTTTATCATTACTTTTGATCTAACAGTTGGATATCTATGATTCTTATTGATCTAAAATGATGACTTCCAGGGATACAACCTTTGTCTTATAGCCATTTTCAAATTCAAACGTTATAAGGGAGAAAATTGAGGTGAAAGTGAAGACAACTTTGTAGAAATTCAAATATGCCAACTGGGAGATAGCTTGAGTATTTTGATGATAACTTTTGATCTGACTGTTGGATCGACATGATTCTTGAGGTTTTGAGAAGAAGACTTCCATATCTATAACTTGTCTCCTATAAACATTTTCAAATTCGAATGTTATCAAGGAGAAAATCGAGGAGGAATAGAAACAATCATATCTGAAATCTGGTAGCAACTTTGTTCAAATGGGAAGAAATGTGTTCAAACCTCTCCAATGACTAGAAGTTGATTTTAAGTTGCAAATAATCCACTACTCTTCCTTTATAAATAGAAATGCACAAGAGAAGCAAGTACACACAAGAGATTACAAAGATTGAGCATAGAAAGTGATATTCATCAAGATCTTCAAGTTTTGAGCTTTACTTCTTCATCATTCCATTTCATCTTTGAGCTTCATTGTTTTATTCAATTATTGAGAGTTTTATATCTATTATTGTGAGATTCAACTTCCCTCTATCATTTGTAAAAGGGTTGCCAAACCTTCATGATTTATTTCTTGAGTGATTGAGAGGAACACTTGGAGAAAAAGACCCTCTTGGTGCTTTGTTTTGGAAAGCAAAAAAAAAAGGGTTATTTTTTGAGTGTTTTTAGAACAAAACACTTGGTGTAAAGGTTTGCTAGCAACTGGACAAGCTAGTGGTGTAAAGCTATTTGAAGAATAGTGGATTTGCCCAAGGAAGGAGCCTTGGAGGTGGACGTAGGATTGGCATAAGAGGAGCCAACTGAACTACTTTAAATCGTTGTGTTTGATCTCTTCTCTTTTCTCTCTTTATATCTTGCTTAATATCCTTCTTATATATAGTTTTGATATACTTGAGATACATACACACTTAAATCATTTGTACTAATCTCACACTGATCATATCTTAGCTTGTTCATTACTTAACTAGATTAATATTTTATATATTTTTTATTGCATCTCACCTCTTGGAAATTAAGTGTATTGGATTATTTTAAATTTTAATTTTTAATTATAAACCCAATTCACCCCCCCTCTTGGGTTGCCACTTGGTTTAACAGAAATGGTTTTGAAAAATCTATGATTTGATGCAAATAGAAAGCTATGATTTTATGTAAGAAACCTAAGGTGTCCTAAATATGGACTGTAGGGTTTTAACTTGAATTTCAAGACTTAAAGTTTTTGAAAGGTAAATCTTTGAGAAGAATTTTTAGGAAGCAGATTTGCAAAACTATTTCAGAAAAGTTTGAATATAGAATTTAGAAAGTCTCTTAAATATCTCACTTTCCTAAAATGATTCTAATCATAAGAAGACTAGAACCATTCTAGGGTTGTGATTTTGAAAACAACTAGGGTTTGAAATCCTAATATGGATCTTAATGGTCTCATTGAATATTACACTTTCCTAAAATAACCCTACCATTGAATGGTTAGAATCATATTTGGGTTGTGGTTTTGAAAACAAGTTTGAAAACAATTTTTCTAAATGCAAGTTTTAAAGAAAGCTTTTGAATATGATATCGAATGTAATGCATGAACATAATAACCACAATGCAATAGGGACGTGAACATATAAGGCTAGGTTTCACCACATAATCAAAGGGGTTGGACCTAGACTGTCTTAGGTTGAACTTAAAGAAAATCCGTGACACGGTGACTTCCTCCAAGGCCTTCCTAGGCATAAACCGGGAGGTCCCTTGTTTCAAGCATGCAAGAAAAGTGGGTAGAAGATGGGGGTTAAAATAGAAAATAGCCCAAGAAGACTAAGAGGGAGAAAAGGGAGAGGGGGAGAGTATAACTTTAAAGAGAAACCCTATCTTGCCTCTAATCTTCTTCAACCATTAATGGAAGCTTTGTCTTAGACTTGAGAGGCCTTCAAGAGCTTTGAAGGGGTTGGAAGTGGCCTTCAATGGAGCTTGGAGGCTAGGGTTAGAAGTGCATAGGCTAAGGTTTGAGTGTAGGAGGCAAAGAGGGTTCACACCTTTGAGAGAATTAGGGTTTGGGGAATTTTTGAGGGGCAGCAGAGATTTTGGTAAAGTTTTGCTGTGATTTTTCAAACCAAGAATATAGGGGGGCTGGATTTATAAGCAGCCAAAGTTGGCCTTGGCACCTGTTGTAGTGACACTAGGCTTATTTTTGGCTTAGCACCTGTACTAGTGGCACCACCTCCTTTGGGAAGTTGTTAAGTCAGCAAGAAATAGATCTTTGACCTTTTGGATGCAAGGCGGAAGATTTGAGCACTTATCCTAGTGACTTCTATGCAATTTTTGGCATGGCTTTACTAGGAGTGACTCCAGAAAGTCCATGAATGATCTAGAAGGTTCCGAGTAGTAAGACTCGACTGAGAATGGATGAGAACTCCTAAAAGAATGTTTTGGAGGTAACTGGCTTGATAACCAGAGCCGAAATAGTTGAAAAGGGTGACTGACCCACCAGGGAGAAAATGGTCATTTGATTCGGGAAACACCAGGGTCAATCCAGGGTTGATTGTGAGAAGACTCGAAGGTTAAAAACATATTGAAGAGTGCTCCAGGGGATTTTTGGTTTGATACCCAAAGTCGGTGTGGTTGAAAAAGGCGACCGAACAACCGGGGACAAAACGATCATTTCGCATCGAGTTTACCAGAATGGACTAATAATGGTCTAAAAAAGTATTGGAAGATTGGGAATACTGTTAGAAGCATCCCCGGAAGGTAACCGGTTTGATACTTGTAAGCACCCCATTTTTGCTAGCTCGACAATCTCCGGCCCAACTGGAATCACATTCAAACCGGCACAGACACATTCAAGCCTAGACCAGTTTTCCAGAATCAATCCAGTCAATCAACCGCTTTGCAGGCCCGCTGAGCCTAATAGAGGCAAAATGACCAAAATGGCCTTACGGCATTGTTCTTGCCAATTCCAATTGGCACGTCTTCCTAAAGACAGTAAGTCCCTATTTCAACCCCAATTTCAGTCTATACCAATCAAACTCAATTCAACATGTTTTCGAGAAAGTTAATCTCATAAACAGTAAATCTATCCAGTCTGACACATTTACTAAGAAAACTCCTCAGAACGGTAAGTTCATTCAAACTTGTTGACTAAGACGGAACCCAAGTCCTTGAGATGGTAGAACGATTCACTTCTGGCCCTAGCTAGCCTGCCAATGTAGAATGTTTTTTATTTGGCACGTCTTTTGAGAAAGTTGATCCCTCAAACGATAAGACTATCCAGCAGCTGCCTAAGATTAGGCAGTCTCTAGAATGAACGCACACCGTTAGAGTGACAGAAACACTCACAAATATTGCAACCGTTAGAGTGACACATTTACTGAAGGACGAGATACCTTTGGAAACCAACTCGTCACACACCATTAGAGTGGCGAAAACACTCAAAACCCAGGTCAACACCAGTGCTTGCTAGCCCACTCTGGTGAAAAACGACCAAACTACCCCTTGGGCCTTTTCAGCATGTTTATCAAGAAAGTGCCTAAGTCCTCAGAGCGGTAAGTCCACCCTTACAAGATTTTCCTAAAGATAATCTAGCATGTTCTCATGCCTTCTAGTCACTTTCCGGTCAATTCCGAGAGAATCTGGTAAAAATGACCATTTTGTCCCTTGGCATTCGATCGCCTCCGGGAACCACACTGGTTCTTAGTATCAAACCGGTTACCTTCTAAGGATGCTTCCAATAGCATTCCCAACCTTCTAAAATATTTTCAGACAATTTTGAGTCTATTCTGGTAAGCCCGAGGCAAAATGATAGTTTTGCCCTAAGTAGGCCGGTTGCCCTTTCCAACCACACTGGCTTTGGGTATCAAACCAAAAATTTCTCAAAATACTCTCAATAGTGTTTTCAACCTTGAAATCTTCTTACGAATCACTCCGGGCCTATTCCAGTGTTTCCCCAGTTCAAATGGCCGTTTTGCCCTTGGTGGGCTAGTTGGCCTTTTCAATTATCCTGGCGTTGTTTTTCAAGCCAGTTTTCACCGGGACACTTTTTTGAGTGTTCATGTCCATTCCCGAACTTTTCGGAGTCACTTCTAATGGAGCTAAGCCAAAAATTGCATTGTAGTCACAAGGACAGGGGCCCAAATCTTTTATCTTGCATCCCAAGGGTCAAAAGATACATTTCTTGCCACCTTAAAACTTTCCTAATTGGCTGGCGCCACTAGTAGTGGCGTCAAGCCAATAAACGGCATGGCACTACTCCTAGTGGTGTTAAGCTTAAAAGAGAACTAGTGCCACTGCAACAGGCGCCAGTTCTTGTTTCAATTGCCTATAAATACAAACCCTCTTCCTACGTAAAAAGAGTTTGCAAACTCAGTCCAAAAACTCAGTCTCTCTGAAAACAGAGATCGAATACCCTCAAAACCCTAATTCTTTCAAGCCTCTTCAAACCCTAGCCTCCATATACTCAAACCCTAGCCTTTATACACCATATACACTCAAACACAAGCCTCCAAGCATCTATTAAAGATCAAGTGCTACATCTTCAAAGCTCTCAAGGTTTAAGTAAAGCAAAGCAAACCAAGCAATCAAAGCAAGAAGAAGACAAGGTTGGTTTTTCATTTACTTTTATATAATCCCCCTCTGTCTTCTCTTTTCTAACCCCTTGAGTTTTCTTCTATTTTAATCGCCATGTTCTACCCCCTCTTTTTGCATGTTTGAAACAAGGGACTTCCCAGTTCATGCCTAGGAAGAACTGTTAAATGTCATCGTGCTGGGGGTTTTCTTCAAATTTAACATAAGACGGTGTGGATCCGCCCCCCTTGATTATATGGTGAAGCCTAACCTTGTATGTTCACAACCCTATTGCATTATGGTTATCATGTTCATGCATTGTATTCAAAGTTGTTTTCAAGCTTGCATCAAAGTTCTCTTTCAAAACTTACATTCAAAACCTCCTTCTTTTAAACTTGTTTTCAAAATCACAATCTTAGGATGATTCTAACCATTCCATGGTTGTGGTTGTTTTAGGAAAGTGTTACATTCCATATGACTATCAATGTCTAAATTGGGATTTAAACCCCAAGTTGTTTTCAAAACCACACTGCTATGATGATTCTAACCATTCCATGGTTAGAGTTGTTTTAAGAAAGTGTTACATTCAATGTGATTATTATGGTCCATATTTCAAACCCTAGTTGTTTTAAAAATCACAATGCTAGAATGGTTCTAATCTTTTCATGATTAGAATCGTTTTAAGAACTTGAGATATTCACAAGACTTGCAAAAGTCCATATTCAAACCTTTCCAAAATAGTTTTTGAAAATCCACTTCCTAAAAACTCTTTTCAAAGATTTACTTTTTAAAAAGTCCTTGTCTTGAAGTCTAAGTCAAAACCTTAGAATCCATGGTTAGGAAATCCTAATTCCTTTCATAAAGTCATGACTTTCTATTTTACCTAAAGTCATAGGTTTCCAAGACTATTTTCCACATCAAATCATAGATTTCCAAAACTCTTTTTTTCTACCAAATCATAGATTTTCAAATCTAAGATTTTCAAAACTCAATCTTTTGAACTCCATGTCAAATCAAATCTTCCAATTTAGGAAATCCAAATCAAATCCTCCAATTTTGGAAATAAAATCAATTCCTTTATTTTTGGAAATAAAGTCAAATCTTCAACTTTAGGAAATAGAAATCAAATCTTTCCTAATTTCAAATTTTTCTAATTTTAAACTTTTGGGTTTTTCCCAAAATAATCAAATATCAAAAGGTATTTACCAAAATAACAAAAATCAAAATCTTATTCCCAATCTAAAGTAAAACGCAAATTGAGAGTGCGTTTTCTAAAAAAAAAAAGTCACCTTGGGTTGTGTTTTCTACTTTTTTCCGCCCTTGGCCGACCCAATTCTGCAAAGCCTGCAAAATATTATGCTAAGTCTGCAAATATAATAGAGAAAACGCAACCTTAGATTGTATTTTCTAACAAAATGCAAGCTTGGGTTGCGTTTTCTCTTTCTATATCAGTCGCCTGATTTCTCTTCCCCCTCCACCTCTCTGGTTTCTCTCCCCCTTATTCTCTCTGGTTGGTTTCTCTCCATCGAGAAACAAATTTTTGTTTCTCTCTCTCTCTCCCTCATTCTCTCTCGTTTTTCTCTACCAGGTACTCTCTGACTCTAATTTCTCTTCCCCTCATTCTCTCTAATATGTGATATATATAATGGTATATGATATAATATTATAGTAATATAATCTGTGAATTATATTTTATGATGTAGTAGTAAAATAGTAATGGTAAATATATAATTATTTTATTATATAATTCATAGATTACTAACTCTCTATTATTTTATATGTAGCCATATTTGTTGCTCATGCTACTTTGAGAAAAGCCTCCATTATTCTGCAAAAAATAGGTTAGTTGATTATTTCCATTGGTAAAATAATTTATTTATTTATGTTGGTAAAGTAGATATTACTTGTGTCGCACCACATTGATTAAGAAAAATATGTTATTAATCAAAAAATATGTTATTTATGTTATTTATTTATTTATGTTATTTAGGGAAAGGCCTTTGGGTAAAATATGTTATTTATTTATGTTAGTTGGTTATTAAAAAATATGTTATTAGTTAGTAATAAAATATTATAATACGCTAAAAAAATTTATTAGGAAAATAATTATGAAGTTACTATAAAATATAATTTTTTGACTATAAATTTAAGGAAGGTTCATTTTTTACGAAATTACTATGTGGCCTTAATTTAATTATTTTGTTACTATAAAAAAGTTCCAATCCAAAGAAGAAAAAAGGTTATAGGGTCCAGAAAAAAAAAGAAGCTAAACTAATTAACTAAAAAAAATAGATTGGTTAGTAGGTAGGATGCCATGAAATTAAGAAATGTGTATAAATATTTATTAGGAAAATTATTTGTAGTAAATAATATTCAGTGAATAATTTTAAGGAAAAAATATGTTATTAATTAGTAAGAAAATATTATAATATGCTAAAAATGGTTATAGGATCCAAAAAAAAAAAAGCAAACCTAAACTAATAAATTAAGAAAAAAGGTTATAGGATCGAAAAAAAAAAAAACTAAACTAATAAATTTTTTTAGTTCAATATGTATGAGTAAAAATAATTAAATTAAAAAATATGTTATTAATTAGTAATAAAAATGGTTATAGGATCCAAAAAAAAACTAAACTATTAAAATTTTTTTAGTTCAATAGTATGAGTAAAATAATTAAATTAAAAAATATGTTATTAATTAGTAATAAAATATTATAATATGCTAAAAAAAATTTATTAGGAAAATAATTACGAAATTACTATAAAATATAATATTTTGACTATAAATTTATGAAAAAAACACGTTTTTTTTACAAAATTAGTATGTGGCCTTAATTTAATTATTTTGTTACTATAAAAAAGTTCCAATCCAAATAAGAAAAAAGGTTATGGGATCCAAAAAACAGAAAAGCTAAACTAATTAACTAAAAAAATTAGATTGGTTAGTAGGTAGGATGCCATGAAATTAAGAAATGTGTATAAATATTTATTAGGAAAATTATATGTACTAAATAATATTCAGTGAATAATTTTAAGGAAAAAATATGTTATTAATTAGTAAGAAAATATTATAATATGCTAAAAATGGTTATAGGATCCAAAAAAAAAAAAACTAAACTAATAAATTAAGAAAGAGGGTTATAGGATCCAAAACTAAACAAATAAATTAAGAAAAAAGGTTATAGGATTCCCAAAAAAAAAAAAAAAAACTAAACTAATAAATTTTCTAAGGAAAAAATATGTTATTTATTAGTAAGAAAATATAATTTGTAATTTATTAGGAAAATATTCATACGGAAAATAGGAAAATTATTTGTAGTAAATAATATTCAGTGCATAATTTTAAGGATAAAATAGGAAAAAATGAGTTCGTAGTTTGAATCTGTTTAATTATTTTTTAATATGTAGGAATTTTCAGTAAATAAATGTATGAATAAAATGGGAAAAACCAGGTTACTATTAGAAATAATAGAACTATAAATACTAAACAGTCGATATGAATAATGTTTAGGATGCCATGATAATTACTAATGAAATGGCTGGAATAAATTTAATTATTGTTTAATAGGCACAATAATGGATGAAACAACGGCCATGTTGTATTAGGGTGGTGAAATAATTAAAAATTGTGATGAAGGGATTGTGGACAACATGAAATGCCAGACATTTTACAGTTTACCATTGCAATTAAAAATGTCTAAACAAGAAGATATGATAATGCCTATGATTGGTAAAGATGGACAACATGTAAGGCTAAAAATTATATATAGATTTCCAGTTAGTAATGAAGGAGGCCCGAACAACTATAAGAAAGTTCTGATCAAAGATGATCGGACATTGCAAATTGCCTTATGGCTACAACAGAAAAAGCCATCGATGGAATGCATCGAGCTATACATCGAAGTAGAGGATGCAGTTGTAGATATGGACACTACAACAGATCGAATGTGTGGTGACATTTAGGGGTATGGCAGGATGCTATTGGCTGAGGGAGATACGTTAACATCGTGGAACTTCTCGACAATGTAGACATTGGGACAGGACACTGTTGGCCACGGTGTGCCATATTCACAAAAATTTAACCAATATAGTAACCCGTTTCATTTGCAAAGCAAGCAGCAAAGTGGTTACCAAGGTTTGTTTTTTGATTATGGCATTGGGTCGAGTAGTATGTCACAACATTGGGCCTACCAGAGACACCGCTGGTCCTTCAGAAGAGCCTTCGATGAGACATAGCCAATGGAGAGATCTAGTGCAACATATGGTTGAATCGGGTTGTCAATCCATTCCCATACAAATTGATTTGAATATAAGTTCTCCGGATAGAAAGTCGAAAAAATCTGATGAACATATAGATGTTGCTCTGCTGAACGATTCCGACGACGATGTTCAACAACAATAAGAGATCCCGGTTCCTTACTTTACCACATTGTTGAAGGCATATGATACACCTGTAATTAGCAGGGATAATTTTCGCTGTGGGGCCATATGGGACATGCAGAATCCCAATTTTGAAACGGGAATACTATTCGATGACAAGGCAGCTGTAAAAAATGCATGCATAGCGTATCACTTGCACAACAACAAGGAGTATTCGGTTATTGAATCAACTATGAAATTGTTTAAAGTGAAGTGTGCACACGATTGTCGTTGGATGATTAGTGAGTCCACCAAAAGACATGGGATGTGGGAGGTTACGCAATACAATGGGCCTCATTATTGTTTGTACGGAATGCCAAACATGGGTCATCGTAACCTAGACCTTAACTTCATTGCAGATGTTATCATGGCACAAGTAGTGGTGAGTTTAACTTTGATTCAGACTTCATCACAATAACTGATCAGTTTATCATAAGAGAAGTTCTTCTAAAGTACTTAAATTGTGTTTTATTTGTACAGAAAGACCCTGATTGGAAGATTGCGTCCATAATGAAAGATGTCAAACAACATTACCACCACTCCGTCTTATATAAGAAAGCATGGATGACAGGAACAAAAGCTATAGAGATGGTATTCATCAATTGGAAACAGCCGTTCGCAAAACTTCCAAGATATTTGATGGCATTGCAATTAAGAAACTCTAGAACAATCCAAATGTTAGAGACCTTCAATCAGGATGTCCGTGACATGGTCCTGTTTGATTGAGTATTTTCGGCATTAGAACCATGTATTAATAGTTTCAAGCACTGTCTACCGGTTATTTTAGTTGATGGCACCCACCTTTATGGAAAATATAAGGGTGTCATACTTATCGCTGTGAGGGTTACTGCCATGGATAGAAATTTTCCCCTAGCCTTTTTCGTTGTTGAGGGTGAGGACACACGTAACTGGTCATGGTTCATCAACTTATTGAGACACGTCGTTGTCCCTGGAAGGGAACGTGTCACCATACTATTGGACCGCCATCGGGGTCTACTAAATGCCATTGATCGAATATGGGAACAACCAAGCGATGATCAACCACCTGGTTTTCACAGGTGTTGCCTTCGACACTTCGTAGTAACTACCACAAGAAGTATAATATGATAAGGATCAAGAACTTGGTGTGGGCTGCTAGCACAGCTCATCAACTGTGAAAGTTCAATACTATAATGGAAAGAATTAAGAAGAGATGTGAACCTCGTTATAATGAACTAATGGGGGAAGATATTACTACATAGACATTTGTTCACGATGGCGGCAATAGTTGGGGGATCAATTCAACTAACAATGCTGAGAGCTACAATAGTGCGATAGTAAGCACACGTAACTTGCCCATCACTGCATCTGTGCAAATCATTTACTACCGTCTTGTTGAAAGTTTTGTTACACAACATAGTGAGATATAAGCTGACGTGTAAAATGGCCATGCATACCCGTTAGAAGTGCGTGAAAGATTTCATAAGTGGAGTAGAAAAGTAGTTGGTCATACTATCACAATTTGTAATTGGTGATATATGTTAATACCTCCATCAATAAATTGCTATTGCTTAAGATTTATCAGCAAATATGTATGGAATTTCGTTCCTTGTTGTACAGGGAGACGGTGTCTGTCAATGTGCTGACCGGCAGGAGGGGGACTAAAGGTGGTCATATACATGCCGTGAAGCTTTTTTCCGCCTAGCTGTACATGCAAAAAATGGGTTATATTTCACCTCCCTTGCTCCCACATGCTTGCTACTGTTGCAACTGTCAGAAAACAACCCTGGTTTTCATTTGACAACCATTACACTATAGAAGTGTATGCCCGTGTACGAGACTCCATTTGCGCCACTGTTAATAGAGGATTACTGGCCTCCTTATGAAAGGACTACTATCCTCCCAAACCCCCATTGCAAGCGTGTAGCCCGAAAAGGCCGTCCTGAACATAGTAGGATTCCCAACAAAATGGACGAATCGAGACAAACACAAACTTTCAAGTGTAATTTATGCAAGAAGCCTGGTCATAACAGATGTCGTTGTCCCAACAGGGGAAGTGGAGGGAAACACTAGGGAATAGTACATGTACGTAATTTATTTGTATTTGATACACGTCTTCAAAATGTGCAAATTTGCGATTCTAATTTTTTCGTGCATGTTACATTCTTATACTTATTTCGTAAATAATTATTTCATGAATAACAAATACAAATTTTGCAAAGGGTCACAGTCTTTTACCGCCTTTAATAAAGCACTACATATATGATTGTGAGTATATTGAACTTGTCCCATCTATGTTAAGCTGTCATCAAATTCTCATCGGTTTTGTGTATTGTATTTTACTAACATTCTAGAAATATCGTACGCTGGCATTACAACGACGAGCCAGTGGGCCCATCGATGGTAGTGTACTTAAGTTACAGGATATTCATAGGTCATAGGTCATGTGGGACCATGGAGTAAGTTTTGTAGAACTTGCACATAATATACATAATAGTTAACATTTACTTTTTGTTACTAACTACTAACATTTTATGACGCATTCATTTTATTTGATCGCCAGTGTGAGGAGCCAATGAATTGTCAGCAAGCAGACTCAGGTATATTCGACGATGCTGTAGACTCCCACATTATTCCTTATTTGATATGCAATGATTTTTACGGTGTATACCGCGTTCATAAGATATAACACAATCATGCTCCGCTCACAGCGATGGTCGAGAGATGGCGACAAGAGACGCACACCTATCACTTGCTTGTCAAGGAGGCACCAGTTACATTACAGGATGTCTCCATACTATACGGTCTTTCGGTTACTGGCAGAGCTGTTACAGGTTCATAATTACAATTCATGACATTATTTAATTACACGTGTTACTTCATTACATTATACACGTTATTATGTCGTATCGAAGAATTGAACTCCAATTTACTAATATTTTGCAGGTCCTTCTGGCTCGTTGACGCTGTAGGAATGAGCCCCTATATTTATGCAGCATTTAGGAGTTGCACCCAGGCCTGAAAATTTTAAGAAAGGTTTGGTGAGGCTTAGGTGGTTAAGTCAGACATTTAGGGCACTTGCGGATGATGCTGATGACATCACAGTGCAGCGCCATGCTCGGGCATTTATACTGAGACTCCTTGGCGGGGTTATGATGCCAGATCACTCCTGTACACTGTTTAGACCCATGTACTTACCCTTGATAGCAAACCTTAATGCTTGTGGAGATTTTAGTTGGGGGAGTGCAGTCCTAGCATCATTGTACAGAGAGTTATCTCGTGCTGCACGTCCCATCTCTTCTGAGATCAGTGGCCGGCTTACATTGATGCAGGTACGCAAAATATTATGCTACTTATGTTGTTATTATTTTTAGACGATCATATCCTTCCATATTGAGACTGAGAATCATTCAGATTTGGGTATGGAAGAGATTCCCAATTATGGCACCTATACGGAAGTCGATTTTAATTATACCTGAGCAACAGCCACTTATTATTGGGGAACACAAGTTTCTAGGTGGACCGCTAGGGGGCAGGTGGCATGATGATTTCTTGCTCACAGACGTCTCCACCCATGTCCTCATTATGCATCGGGATTAGTTGGACCGACTTCGCCCCGAAAATGTGAGTTATATCTGTTGTACATTTTACATTCGTTACCTTTAGGTTGTACAATTGATTGTCATTATGTTACTCATGTTGTCTCTTTTAATTATAGTTAGATTTCGTTACATGACAATTGCTTGTCTATTTTGTATTTTTTAGTTTTATTGCACCCTATACGAGCCCATTATGGATACGTTGCCTTATTATTACTTTGCTGGGATAGAGGTTTGAAAGGCATTAGTTCTTTTCATGTGCTTTGAAGTTGTGGAGCTATATCTACCAAATCGAGTGATGCGCCAGTTCAGGATGAGACAGGACATACCAAACCATCTAAACACCAGGAGGGACCTACATTCAGTGGATCGACGGGGGAGGACTAGAGTTGATTGGAGTGATTTCCATGTAGTGTACATAGCACTCTAGTCATATAGGATGGACCGTGTAATTGATGGCGAGATTCATGATATAACTATGTCCTTCCTTGATCCTTATATGACTTGGTATAGAACCATCACTCACCTCCTTATTAGAAATCCACTAAGACGCACAGAGAGAGGATATTCAGGTGTCAGGGGCACCCTAGATTCGATGGTATATGCAGTTACCTATTAAATACCAAAATTATATTTACATATCGTAATAAAAGTTTATTAAACTATTTTTTAAGGCGGAAGCATGGGCGGACGTATATGATAGGGGAACACGCGCTTCATATGACTTCCCTAAAACGGAGTCAATAAAGGAGATCTATGAGATACAACAATGTGCCATGGCTTCTTTAACCCTCCTATAGGAGACAAACTGTGTCCCACAACATTGACGGCGTACCTACGATGCCCAGCCTTTTGGTTCCCCGGGAGCCGGTGTGCCATATGGCATGCAACCTGATCCCACCCCTGCACGCCAATCCACCTCTTCGATACCTTCTTTCATTCATGGTGGATATAGTGCCGGGTACGTGACGCCTACTATATACAATTATACCAGTCAGAGTTCTGGGATAACATCATATAGGCCATTCTTTCCTACCAAGGAATACTTTGGCACTCATGATCCTCCCAGGATATCACATCGACGACCAACCTGGCAAGTATCTCCAGTTTTGTTTCAAATAGACCTCGGGTATAGTTATGATCTGTTCGTAAGGGGCAATTCTAGACAGCACTGTCATGATTTTTCCAATTACTACCCTGCATCGACTTATGGGGCTGGGCGTCACATGTGACTCATCATTTTTAGAGTGGCTTCCCTTCATCGAGTTATATGCTAGGGCTGTCACAGATGACTCATGATTTTCACAGTGGCTACCCTTCATCGACATATGTGCTAGGGCCATCATAGGTAAGTCATGATTTTCACAATGCCTACCCAACATTGACTTATGTGCCAAGGTCGTAACATGTTCTGTAGAACGATGAAGAGTTGGCAGCAATAAGTGATGAGGACGAGCAAGCGGAGGACGAGCAAGCGGAGGACGAGCAGGCGGCGGTGGGTGTTGATAGAGGCTCGAGCGGTCAGGATGAGCAGCAGGATGTGGCAGTTCATAGAGGATCGAGAACCCGACAGGCTCGAACATGTCTAACAGGGGGGCGTTTTGGGAGATCAATTTTCAGGGCATTTCATTAGTATTATCTATTGTAGGTCGAATTATCTATTCTTATTGTCTATTATAGGGGTTTCACCCCCGGAGGCATAGCATCGCATTTATTGGCACGTATTTTATATTTTACGTGGTATGACATCACTTTTAAATTTTCCTAATTATTTTGCGGGCAACTCACCAAACATACGTATACATTTAATTTTAAGACAGGTACAATAGCAAAAAAATCATATAACATGATTAATGTTTAATTTTAAAGTGTCACATCTGTAAGCACCCCATTTATGCCCACTCAGCAATCTTCGACCTGACCGGGCTCACTTTCACACATCACATGCATATTTAGACTCCAACTTGTCTTCTAAACTCCAATTTAGTTGACCGGTCACTTTTCGGGACCATTTTGCCCCTAGGCATCCAATTGCCTTTAGAAATCATCCTGGCTCTGAGTATCAAACTGGTAACCTCCAGGGGATGCTTCTAATAGTATTCCCAACCTTCCGATGCAATTTTGGATCATTCCGAGTCAATTTTGGCAAGCCTAGTGTAAAATGACTGTTTTGTCTCTGGCGGGCCAGTCGACCATTTCAACTATCCTGACATTATTTTTCAAGCCTGCCTAAGGGTTTCTATCCATTTCTAGCCTTTTGGCCCAATCCCAACCTCTCGGATTATTCTCGGACTTTTCAGAGTCACTTGTAGTGGAGCCAAGCCAAAAATTGCAGGGTAGTCACTAGAACAGGTGCCCAAATCTTTTGCCTTGCATGCCAAAGGTCAAAGATACATTTCTTACCGCCTTAAAAGGTTTTCAAAGTTTTGGTGCCACTAGGAGTGGCGACAATGTATTTTTTGGCTTGGCTCCACTCCTAATAGAGCCAGTGTATGTTTTGGCCTAGCTCCACTCCTAGTGGAGCCAGTGTATTTTTTGGCTTGGTGCCACTAGGAGTGGCGCTAGTGTATTTTTTAGCCTGGCGCCACTGCAACAGGCGCCAGGTCGGTTTAAGTTGCCTATAAATATAGACCCCTCCCCCTACGTAAAAGGGTCAGCAATCTAACTCTAAAATCTCTCTCTCTTGATATATAGCCTTCGAACTCTCTCCAAACCCTAGTTTCTTAGGCTCCTTCAAACCCTAGCCCCCATACACTTTAACCCTAGTATACATACATTCGATACGCACCTATACGAGCCTCCAAGCCCACCATTGAAGACTTATGGTGCTATAATCTCGAAGCTCTTGAAGATCAAGGCGAAGTAAAGTAAGTAAGCAAGCAAATCAAAGAAGATACAAGGTTGGTTTTCTATTTACGTTTATGCAATCCCCCCCTTCTCTCTTCTCTCTCCTAACCCACTTGGGTTTTCTTCTATTTTAATCCCCTTATCTTCTTCTCCCCTTTCTTGCATGCTTGAAACAAGAGAATCCCCGGTTCATGTGTAGAAAGAATGGTTAAAAGTCACTGTGTTGGAGGCTTTCCTCTAATTCGACCTTAGACCATGTGGATTTGGCCCCATTGATTATGTAATGAAGCCTAAACCTTGTTTGTTCACGACCCTACTTGCATTGTGCATATCATACTCATATATCTCTTCAAAATCGTTTTCAAAACTTGCATTAAAATCTTCTTCTTCCAAACATGTTTTCCAAAATCAGAATCTTAAGATGATTCTAACCACTCCATGGTTAGGGTTGTTTTAAGAAAGTGTTACATAAGCTTTGGGTGTAAATCTTAAAATTGATTTTGTCAAAAATCACAATCCTAAAGTGAATCTAGTCATTCTATGGTTAGGGTTGCTTTAGGAAAGTGTTATATTTAATAAGACCAATATAGTCTATATTTTCAAATCTTTGTTGTTTTCAAAATCACGATCCTAGAATGATTCTAATCTTCTTATGGTTAGAGGTGTTTTAGGAAAGTGAGATATTTTTAGAGACTTGTAAAAGTCCATATTCCATTCCCTTTCCAAATCACTTTTTCAAATCTATTTCCAAACTTTTCCAATCTACTTCCTAAAATGCTTTCAAAAATTTCCTTCTAAAAACTTTCTTTCCAAAAGTTTCACTTTCCAAAATTTCTTTTCAGAACTCCTTTCCAAAAAAATTCCCTTCAAAAATTCATTTTCTAGGAACTTCTTTTCAAAAAAGCTCTTTTCAAAATTCTACTTGTTAAAAACACTCTTCAAGTTTCCCTCCTAGAAACTCCTTTCAAAAGATTTACTTTCCAAAATCTCTTTTTCTTGGAGTCCAAGTCAAGCCCTAGAGCCAATGATTAGGAAATCTTTTTTCTACATCCAAATCATAACTTTTCAAAATTCTATTTTCTACATCAAACCCTTAGGTTTCCTAAACCTCCTTTTCATGTCAAATCATATTTTCTAAATCCAAGTTTTCCAAATCTCATCATTTCCAATTCCATGTCAAATCTAGTCTTCCAACTTAGAAAACTAAATCCAATCCCCTGTTTTTGGAAATAAAATAAAATCATCTCTTTTTGAAAATAGAAATAAATGTTTCTTAATTCAATCATTTCCTAATTTCAAAACTTTCTAAATCTTTCTTAATTCAAACATTTCCTAATTCTAGCCTTTCTAAATTTCAAGGCTTTCTAAATTCAAAACTTTCCTAGGTTTAAACTTTCTAAATCCAAAACTTTCCTAATTTGGTACTTTCCTAAAATGGAACTTTTCTAAGTTTAAACTTTCCAAATCCTAAAGCTTTCCAAAGTCCAATCTTTTGTAAACCCTAACTTTTCTAAATCTATTCCAAGTCAAGTTTTTCAAATCAAATCAATTTTTTTTTTCGAAATCTTTCTTAAAATCCAACTTTCCTAATTCAAACATTTTCTAGTTCAAATATTTCCTAATTCGAACATTTCTTAATTCGAACCTTCCTAATTTAACTACACATTCCAATCTTAGGTTACCTAAACCTTAGTTCAACCCTAACCTTTAAAGTTAGGAAGCTTCGACTCTCTCCTAAAAACTCTTTTCTAAACCAAGATGGTTTTCTAATTTCAAATTTCAAAATGTTTTGAAAACTCAACTCTATCTTTTCAAATCTAGTTGAAGTTCTCTTTCAAGGGTCAAATTCTCTTTCAAGTTCAATTCTAGGTCTAAGTTCAATCTCGATTCCAATATTCCATTCTAAGTTTCAAATCAAACCCTTTTTCCAATCAAAATCTTCTATTTTCAATCGGATTCTTGTCCGAACTACAACTGACCTAATTCCCAAAAAGGGATACGTAGGCAACCCTCATGGGTGCGGTCATAACCTTTTTCAAACATCTAATTTCATAACTTTCTTAAGTTTCCAATTCCATAACTATTTTCAAATTTCTAATTTCATGATCTATTTCAAGTTTCTAGTTTCAAAGCTTATTTTCAAATCTTCAATCTATCTTTTCTAAAACATTCTTTCCAATTTCAAATCAAATCTATCTTTTCAAATCCATTTCAATTTCAAATCAAGTCTTTTCAAAATCTATTTTCAAAATCAAGTCTTATTCTCTCACTTGCATGCCATACATCATATCAAACTTCTTTTCAAAGTTCTCTTCTAAAGTAGATAGTTTTGGACATTTATTAATCAAAGATTCCGAATGAGTGAACCTAGGGTGAATAGACATGTAGTTACTGCAAGGGCGGGGTAGGGTGATGGCTTAGTGCATCTTCCCTACACGTAACCAACCACCGAACCTAGATCACTGTTTTTAAAGACCAATTAGAGTTATTTTCAAAAAGGGCTTAAATATTTTCAAAGGTTGCCAAACAACCTATTTTCTTAAAAACCCTCTCTTGAGGAAGTTTTCAAAACCTTTTCAAAAATCCTAAGTGTAATATTCGGATTGTGCTTAGTTTTAGGTGACATAACTCACCTTAATCAAGTTAGGTGGCGACTCCAAATTGTTTTCCAAAAGCTCATGTTCAAAATCAATTTCTAATTCAAACCTAGTCGTACTCATCTTTCTAGGAGGATGAGTTCTAACAAGAGAGCACTATGTTTTTCTCACTGGTCTTTTTTTAGTGTGAAAAATTGGGGCGCGACAACATCCTGCCCCATATAGGAGGTATTTATAGAGATCAATCCCTTATACCCTCTTTACATGAATGTTATATCTGTAACATATGCCCGTGACAAGGCTGTACTAGAGAGTAGTCACGTCAATTACAGTCATTAACCCCTCATCACGTGAATACAGCATTCCCCATGCTCGTGACTAGAACATGACTGGACAAGTGTACACTATAGATTTGTCATGTCAATTAAAGGCTGCACCAATAACATGGTAAGGGAATACCGAGTTGTCATGTCGATTAAAGCCATAAAGATTCCCTATGTCAGTTTGAAGGTTACATCCCCCATGCTCGTGACCAGAACATGAGTGGAAAAGTCATCACCAAAGAGTTGTCATGTCAATGAAAGACTCATGTATTAAGTAACATTAATTGATGTCTGCTCTGATTACGTGCAGGAGTATTCAACCATACCTGTATACATGTTAAAATGAAAAGGTTTATTTGGGGTATCGTCCAGTCGTGCGAATCCTACCATCGACATGGATGAAAGCCAACCGTTAAGACTCTCACATATGGTGGGTACATACACAAACCCAATCGGTAACAAATGGTACGACCAAAAACATAGCTTTCTCAATAGACCTATCCTTATGCACGATACGATGGGTCTAGTTAACCACCTCTTCACTAGAAATGCATCAGTACGACCACCTCCCGGTGTGACAGATGATCAATGCATAAGGTTACCATAGAAGACTTACTCGATAAACAAGGTGAGCAAGAGATGTATTGCCGAAGGCATGACCTTCGTGTCCCAAAGGCTCGTTCAGCTAACCTATGGAATAGGAGATCACCTACGAATAAGGTCATGAAAGCACTGGAACGCGAGATTGATCAAATGTAACGAAGATTGGACATGTATCATTTCACAGAGCAAGCAAAGACAGACTCTGTTGATCTAACACAACAATTGGTAGAAATTATTGAAGATCCCTTATTGGTTTCTGACCCAGAACTTTCAGACTTTTTAGAAACAAAAGCCGACGATGACTTTGTCAATTATTTACCTACTAGCATTTCTGTTGACGGGAAACCACTGTGTTGTTACGAACATGATCCATAAAATATTAGATGTTAGTAGCAACTTCGTTTAGTCTTATCCTATGTTAGGCCATGAATCTATGAAAGTAATAAGGTTACCCGCAATATTCATTTATCTTTTATTTGTAAATTGAGTCTAGTCGAGCTAATTTTCTTTTAATAAATTTTTAATCGTAAACTAAGTTCATAGTCCAGCCAAATAATAACTTATATAAACTTATATTAATTCCTTGTCTGACTTTTTGGTCTGAGAATGTCACTGCCACGTCATTCTAGTTAATGCTTTAAACGAGCGAAATCGAGTCGCATAAAACGTTGTTCAATTTTGATTTTCTAAGCATAAAATACACTTGCGTTTTGTCCAAAATTAGCTCTATCTCTCTCTCTCTCTCTCTCTACTCCCTTTCTCTCTCCTTTTCTCTCTCTCACTCTCTTTTTCTCTCTTCTCTCATTCTCAGTTTACAAAAATTATACATAAAACTATAATATTTAAAAAATTTTTATTACTTTTATTTTAAAATTAAAAAAAATTAAATTAAAAAATATGAACAGAGTTAAGTAATAATTAAAATATTTTAGTAATTAGTAATAAAATGTTATAAAAAGTGTTATAAAATAGCAAAAAATTGTAGTAAATAATTTCAAGGATAAAATAAGTAAAATAACTATTAGTAAAATAAGTATTGTTAAATATATAGTTATTTTATCAAGTAATTTGCAGTAAATTGTTTTTTGTAGTAAATAAAGTATTATAGTATAATAATTTTTTTTATTTTATAACACTTTGTCTATATTTTAGTTATTGCTGAGTTCTGTTCATATTTTTTGCTATTAAAATATTTTAATTATTACTTAACTCTGTTCATAATTTTTGCTATTAAAATATTTTAATTGTTACTTAACTGTGTCCATATTTTTTATTTATTTATTTTTTAAATTTTAAAATAAAAATAATAAAAATTTTAAAAATATTATAGTTTTATGTATAATTTTTATAAAGTGAGAATAAGAAAAGAGAGAGAGTGAGAGAGAGGGCAGTAGAGAGAGAGAGAGAGAGAGAGAGAGTGTGAGAGGGGAGAGGGCAGTAGATAGAGAGAGAAGGAGAGAGGGGGGAGTGTAAAGAGAGAGGTAGGAAAAAGGCAGTAGATAGAGAGAGAAGTAGAGGGGCGGGCAAAAGGCCAAAACGCAGGCTTAGCCTACATTTTCTAAGAAAACGCAGCTGTTTTCTCATAAATTGTCCCCTTCTTTTTTACCCAGCCCGAAAACGCAGTGTTACGTTTTCTAAAAAAACGCAGCAACTTCGAATTGGGTTTTATCTTAATTTAGAATAAGGTTTTGATTTTTGTTATTTTGGAAAATATCTTTTGAAATTCAATTATTTTGGGAAAAAAATACCAAACTTTCAAATCTTTCCTAAATTCAAATTTTCAAATCTTTCCTAATTTCAAACTTTCAAACTTTTCTTAATTTCAAACTTTCAAATCTTTCTAATTTTCAAATCTTTCCAATTCAAATCTTTCCAGAATCAGCTCTTTCCTAAAATGGAACTTTCATAATTCAAAACTTTCTTAAAACGGAACTTTCGTAAGTCCAGACTTTCCTAAAATCCAACCTTCTAAAATCGAACATTTATGTTTTGAGTGCATGTTTCAACCCTAGGTTATCAAAGTCCTTGGATATTAAAAACTAAGTTCGATCCTAACACTCTTTTCTAAACTAAGATGGTTTTCAATTCAATTTTTCCAAATCATATCCAAATTCAATTTCAACTCCTCTAATCAAAGTTCACGATGAAACTCTTTCCAAATCAAACTATCTAAAGACTTCAAAGTACCTATTTTCAATCGGACCTCTAGTTCGAACTATGACTGACCTGATTCCCAACAATGGGATATGTAGGCAACCCTCTTGGGTGCGGTCACAACCTTTTTTAAATTTCAAATTCCATAACCTTTTTAAAAGTTTCCAATTTCCATAACCTTTTCAAGCTTCAAATCCTTTTCTTGCATTTGCATGTCATGTGTCATATCAAACCTCTCTCTAAAATTTTCAAAGTGGATATAGTTGGACGTTGAACAATCGAAGATTCTAAATGAGTGAACCTAGGGTAAATAGACATGTAAGTACCGCAAGGCGGGATAACGTAATAGCCTTGTGCATCTTCCCTATACATAACAAACCTTTGAACCTAGAATTGCTGTTTTCAAATACCAAAAACGAAGTTAATTTTCAAAAAGGGCTTAAATCTTTCTAAAGGTTGCCAAACAACTTGTTTTCTTAAAAGCCCTCTCTTGAGGAGGTTTTCCAAAACCTTTTCCAAAACCCTAAGTTTAATCTTCAGATTGCACTTAATTTTAGATGACCTAACTCACATTAACAAAGTTAGGTTGCGACTCCAAATCTTTTCCCAAAAGCCCTTAATCAAATCAATTTCCAATTCAAACCTAGTTGCACTTGTCCTAAACAAAGAATGAGTTTTAATGACAGAGTATCGTGTTTTCCTCACTTATGATTTCTCAAGTGCGAAATATCGAGGCACGACAATGCCCAGAGCCGATGTGGTTCTCAGAGGAGATTGGATGCTTAGGGACAAAATTGTCATTTCAACGGGATGCTCTCAGAATTGACCCCGGAAGCAACTAGAAGGCACTAGTGTTGGAAATTTATACTAAAAGACATGCTTTGTGTAATGGCTTTAGTATTTATTAATAAATTAGTTATTCTATTTTAATGAAAATCTGTGTGAGAAATATTTGCATTACGTTATTTATTTAATAATTATACATGTGTGTCTCTTATTCTATATAGTAGATGATTTGGTTTGTAAAGTACTACTTACACACAGAAGATCAGATCATCGATTCTTATGGAATATAAGTTTATCGTTCACAGTCTTAGATGGAAATGGACACACCATCAGTAGGACTGTAGTACAAGGTTTTAATAGGTTTGTCTTGACTATGGGGAACGGTATAGTTCCAACTCCTTGTACTAGTACACTTTGTGTGTATTGAACAGGACCGTGTTGAGGTAATTGTTTTTATACTGACTATATAAAACAATTAATACCTCATGATTATTATGAGTGCTTATGCTCCTAATCCTAATATAATAAATAGACACGTGCATGTAGTATTTATTGTTTTGATTCACAGAAAAGTGAGATTCTTTATGGATCAATAAACTCAGTGAGTTGGACAATAACATTATGTGTATGGTGAATATTTATTATTGATGGAATCTACGTCCCCGTATAGGGATTGATGATACCCCTTTGAAGAAGCTTATAAGTTTTTATTATGTCAAATCTTGCAGGTGGATTATGAATCCAACATATTAAATAAGTTAAGTGGAAGGTCTCAAGGAATTAAATAAGTCTATTAAATTTAATTTTCAGTAATTTAATTTAATAGACGGGTATCTGTAATCTTAACGTGGAGAGATAAATAGGCATTTAATAATATAGAGCTTGAAATATAATTTCTAGTATAACAAGGAGTGCAGTTATAATTCATTAGTGGTATAAATTATAATTTACATAAATAAGGATTAATCCTGGTTAGATTAGGAGTCCTTATTTGCGTAGGAAGCCCTAGTTATACTAATCCTATGGTCCCTGTTGTAGCCTCTATATATACGAGCTCTAAGAGCTGCTAGGGTTACACACTCTACACATAATTGAGAGATACACGATTTTGTGAGGAAGAGAAACCCTAGTAGCGGCGAGTCCACTCTTTATAGAGCAAGGCGTGTACGAGGAATACAGCAGAAGTCCGAAGGTTGAGTTCGAGCTTGCTGATTCGTGCTTAGTGCTGATTCTCATTATTCGGGATCAAACCAGAGAGATCTCAAAGGTACGATTATAATCATATAGATTAGGATATGCTAATTAGATCAGAATTTTTGGTAGTATGCGTATACACTATAGCCAGGTCGTGGGAAATTCCGCAGTCCCCAACAATTAGAACATGCTAGATTATCTTTAGGACAATCTTGAAAGGGTGAACTTACAGCTCTGAGGTCTTAGGTACTTTCTCTAGAAGCGCACCGGTGGGGCCCGCTAGGGCGTTTTGGTCATTTTTCACGAGAATGGGCTAGCAAGCACTAGTGTTGACTATGGATTTTGAGTATTTTTGTCACTCTGATGGTGTGTGATGAGTTGGTTTCTAAAGATTTCCTGTCCTTCAGTAAACGTGCCACGGCTAAGAGACGTGTTCGGTCTCGTGACATAGGGGTATATTGGTATTCTTGATATTGACCTGTTTGTGAGTTTTTCCATCACTTTGATGGTTGCGATGTTTGATCTCATGGAGTTGTTGGATGGTCTTATTGCCTCAAGGCCTTAGGTATTTTCCCGATCGACGTTTCGAATAACGGACATTCTATATTGGTGGGCAAGCAAGCGCTAGAAGGAAATTGCTATACCGTCTTAGGGACTTGGGCGGTTGACAGGTGTGAAGAGACTTATTATTCTGAGGGATTTTGTGCTTTCTCAGTAAACGTTCCATGCTTGATGGACTTACCGCCTCAGAGATTAACTTTCTCGGAAGATGGGCCAAATTGAGTTTGACTGGTTTGGGCCGGAATTGAGGTTGAAATACAAACTTATCGTCTTTAAGAAGACATGCCAACTAGAATTGGACCGAGCAATGCCCCGAGGGCATTTTTATCATTTTGGCTCTATTGAGCCTGGCGGGCCTACGAAGTAGTTGATTAACTAGATTAAGTTTAGAGAGCTGATTTTGGCATGAATGTATTTGTGAAGTTTAAATGTGAGTCCGGTCGGGCCAAAGATTCCTGAGCGGGCAAAAATGGGGTGCTTACAATACTGCTGCATGTCCAATCATACCAGGATTCAAGGAGGCTTTGCATGGCCAAGCCTATGTAGTAGGCTAATACCGGGTGCACTTAGTGACCAAAGGAGTGGGGAAAACCCTTACTCTAATACATACAACTTGGGATAGCATAATTATCCTAACTTAGGGTGGAGAAATGAGGGTCCTTCAAATCCTCAAGCATTCTAAGAAGGGCCTCGTTACCCTTAACCATTCCAACCCCAACCGTAGCCCTATCAAGCCCAACCACCTATGCCATTCCAACTTCAAGCTAATACAAATCAACCCCCTCACAAGAGGTTTTTAGAGGCTAACATACAACAACTTATGAATGAACAAAGAGGGATTACTAATAGGGCAGATAGGCAAGAAAAGGTGTTAGAACAACATACTAGGATGTTAGAGGACTTAGCCAAGCAAATAACTAGTCTAACATAAGCACTAACTCAACTAGTACTGGGGAGATTTTTGGCCTAACCCTAACCTCATCCGACTAGGCAAATACGTATAACTGAACCTAACAATGATATTCTCAGTCTAGTCATGAGCAAGTCTGAAAAAACTAGTTTCATATATTACCTCTTTAACCTATCCAAAGCTTATGAAAAACTTAACTACTTCTCTTAACCTATATGAATGTTAACATGCATTCATCACACAATAGTAATAACAAGCAGTAAAGTAAAGAGACACAATTTTTCTCATGGAAACCTCATTTGGGAAAAAATCATGTCCAGTAAGTCAAGCACTATAATGAACAGGTTATAGAAGTCTAACTTATAACCATAACAAATGAATTCCACAAATGCCGTCCGAATCCTCATAAACTCCGGTTGAAGTTTACTTACTCGACTCCTCGAGTTTTTATTCTCCCTAGCTTCGACCACAACACCGAATCACCACGGTGTTCTTCCTTATCCTCGAAATCCATTAAGACAATCTTGCAACTTTGTTCTTCAGTTATGTGTAACCGGTGAAGATGCTCTATGAGCTGATTTGGATGAGGGTAGAGCTTGATTAGAACCTGACTTTGGTGCATTGCTCAGCCAAGTTCAAGCCAACTTTGAGCGATGCATTCTAAATTTCTAATTCTGTAGATTTTTCACATATGGCTCAAGCCAACTTCGAGTGATGGTCTCTACATATGCTGAAACTTTGGAAAGCCATATCTCTATGTTCAAGTGTCCATTCAAGTTAGATTCCATGTAACTTTTCGAGAGCAATCTGAATATACAGAGACCATCACTCGAAGTTGGCTTGAGCCATATGTGAAAAGTCTACAGAATTAGAAATTCAGAACGCACCGCTCGAAGTTAGCTTGAACTTGGCCGAGCAATGCGCCAAAGTCAGGTTCCAATCAAGCTCTACTCTCATCCAAATCAGCTTATAGAGCATCTTCACCGGTTACACATAACTGAAGAACAAAGTTGCAAGATTGTCTTAGTGGATTCTGAGGATGAGGAAGAACACCGTGGTGATTAGGTGTTGTGGTCGAAGCTAGGGAGAATAGAAACTCGAGGAGTCAAGTAAGTAAACTTCAACCGGAGTTCATGAGGATTTGGACGGCATTTGTGGAGTTCGTTTGTTATGGTTATAAGTTAGACTTCTATAACTTTTTCATTATAGTACTTGACTTACTGGACGTGGTTTTTTTCCAAATGAGGTTTCCAAGAGAAAAACTATCTCTCTTTACTTTACTGCTTATTATTACTATTATGTGATGAATGCATGTTAACATTCATATAGGTTAAGAGAAGTAGTTAAGTTTTTCATAAGCTTTGGATAGGTTAAAGAGGTAATATGTGAAACTAGTTTTTTCAGACTTGCTCATGACTAGACTGAGAATATCATTCTTAGGTTCAGTTATAAGTATTTGCCTAGTCGGATGAGGTTAGGGTTAGGCCGAAAATCTCCCCAGTACTAGTTGAGTTAGTGCTTGTGTTAGACTAGTTATTTGCCTGGCTAAGTCCTCTAACATCCTAGTATGTTGTTAAAACACCTTTTCTTGCCTATCTGCCCTATTAGTAATCCCTCTTTGTTCATTCATAAGTTGTTGTATGTTATCCTCTAAAATCCTCCTGTGAGGGGGCTGATTTGTATTAGCTTGAAGTTGGAATGGCATAGGTGGTTGGGCTTGATAGGGCTACGGTTGGGGTTGGAATGGTTAAGGGTAATGAGGCCCTCCTTAGAATGCTTAAGGATTTGAAGGACCCTCGTTTCTCCATCCTAAGTTGGGATAATTATGCTATCTCAGGTTGTATGTATTAGAGTAAGGGTTTCCCCCACTCCTTTGGTCACCAAGTGCACCCGGTATTAGCCTACCGCATAGGCTTGGCCATGCAAAGCCTCCTTGAATCCTGGTATGATTGGACATGCAGCAGTATTGTAAGCACCCCATTTTTGTCCGCTCAGGAATCTTCGGCCTGACCAGACTCACATTTAAACTTCACAAACACATTCATGCCAAAATCGGCTTTCTGGACTCAATCCAGTTAATCAACTGCTTCGCAGGCCCGCCAGGCTCAATAGAGCCAAAATGACAAAAATGCACTTGGGGCATTACTCGGTCCAATTCTAGTTGGCATGTCTTCTTAAAGATGATAAGTTTGTATTTCAACCTCAATTCCAGTTCAGACCAGTCAAACTCAATTTGGCCCATCTTTTGAGAAAGTTAATCCCTCATGCGGTAAGTCCATCAAGCATGGAATGTTTACTGAGAAAGCACAAAATCCCTCAGAATAATAAGTCTCTTCACACCAGTCAACCGCCTAAGTCCCCAAGATGGTAGAGCAATTTCCTTCTAGTGCTTGCTAGCCTGCCAATATAGAATGTCCGTTATTCGATACGTCGATCGGAAAAATACCTAAGGCCTTAAGGCCATAAGACCATCCAATAACTTCATGAGATCAAACGTCGTAACCATCAAAATGATGGAAAAACTCTCAAACAGGTCAATATCAAGAATGCCAACATATCCCTATGTCACGAGACTAAACACGCCTCTTAGCCATGACATATTTACTGAAGGATAGGAAACCTGTAAAAACCAACTCATCACACACCATTAGAGTGACAAAAACACTCAAAATCAAGAGTCAACACCAGTGCCTGCTAGCCCTTTCTGGTGAAAAATGACCAAAACTCCCTAGCAGGCCCCATCGATACTCTTATAGAGAAAGTACCTAAGACCTCAGAGCGGTAAGTTCACCCTTTCAAGATTGTCCTAAAGATAATCTAGTATGTTCTAGTGCCTTCCAGTTGTTTCCAAATCAATTCTAAGAGCATCAAATTAAAATAACCATTTTGTCCTTAGGCATCTAATCTCCTCTGAGAACCACATCGGCTCTAGGCATTGTCATGCCTTGATATTTTGCACCTGAGAAATCATAAGTGGGAAAAACATGGTACTCTGTCATTAAAACTCATCCTTTTTGAAGGACGAGTGCAACTAGGTTTGAATTGGAAATTGATTTGATTAAGGGCTTTTAGGAAAAGATTTGGAGTCGCCACCTAATTTTAGTAATGTGAGTTAGGTCATCTAAAATTAAGTGCAATCTAAAGATTAAACTTAAGGTTTTTGAAAAGGTTTTGGAAAACCTCCTCAAGAGAGGGCTTTTAAGAAAACAGGTTGTTTGGCAACCTTTAGAAAGATTTAAGCCCTTTCTGAAAAATAAATTCGTTTTTGGTATTTGAAAACAACGATTCTAGGTTTAAAGGTTTGTTACGTATAGGGAAGATGCACAAGGCTATCACCTTATCCCGCCCTTACTGTACTTACATGTCTATTTACCCTAGGTTCACTCATTTAGAACCTTCAATTGTCCAACATCCAACTATATCCACTTTGAAAATTTTAGAAAGAGGTTTGATATGATACATGACATGCAAATGCAAGAAAAAGATTTGATTTTGAAAATAGGTTTGAAGAAAGGTTTGTACTGCAGTTTGAACAACTTGTACTCTGATAGCTTGAACTTAAATCTTAGACATTTTGACCCATATACAACTTAAAACAAGATTACAAGCAAAGTGTCTTTGTCTACGGAATTAGCCAATACCAATAATTCTAACAATCTACCCCTTTGGCAATTCCGTGACAAAACTTAAGTACCCAAACGACCTTAAACACACAAACAAAATCATTACAACCCCCAACCTAAGAAATTTAATAAACTAAAACAACGGTTGTACAATGTAATGAAGTCAAATGATTCTCGAGATTAATAATAAGGTGTTGAAGCTGTAACTGCACATGCAAAAACAATCCAACCATGTGAAAAGAAAGTGTGAAAAACATATATATAAAAAATCATAATCATAGCTACAAGCAATATCACAAGTCAAGTTCTAGACATCACTCTTCTCTCTCTCAAGCTAACAAGTCTCCCCCTTACGTCAACATATCTAATCTCATCTCCCCCCTTTTTGTCATGAATTGACAAACCACAAATGGACACAAAATAATAATGAGAGATAAAAATAAGGAGACGCTAACCGATAACAAAAACATGCTTATCATATCTTCAATAATATTAATGATGGAGCTACGTACACTCTTATATGCATAACACTTCCTTTTGCATGATAAAGAGTATGTATAATTTAGATATCAATTCAACGCAACATGACACGAGATGAACAAGCTCATGAATGTATGAGTGTGAGTGAATGAATATCAATTCTATATCAACATATCGTTCAAATCCTAGTTGTGATCCATATTATTGTACCACATTTGAGATCTAACGAGACTCACAAGCTAGAAGTCAAACCTATTGTAACCCATAGTCACATTGATTCAAAGAGTTTTGCTCCCCCTCAATTTAGGTAAACCTTGTGAAGCTTATTCAATTTTCAAGTGTCGCGGCCCGGTTTTTAGGTGTCCAAGGTCCTTTCAGCTTGAAGACAAAAATATAGAACTCTGTCACTAGAACTCATCCTCCTAGAAGGACAAGTGCGACTAGGTTTGAAAATTAGTTTCACTAAGAGCTTTTCAGAAAAATAAGAGTGGCCACCTAACTTGATTAAGGTGAGTTAGGGCACCTAAAACTAAGTGTTAATCTGAAGATTAAACTTAGGATTTTTTTGGAAAAGGTTTTGAAAACTCCCTCGAGAGAGGGTTTTTAAGAAAATAGGTTGTTTGGCAACCTTTGGAAAGATTTAAGCCCTTCTGGAAAATAACTCCATTTTGGTCATTTGAAAATAGAAATCTATGGTTTGGGAGTTGGTTACGTGTAGGGAAGATATCTTAAGATCATCACCTTACCCCGCCCTTTCGGTACCTACATAGCTAATCACCTTTTGTTCACTCACTAGAATAACCGGTTACCATTGTCCACTTAATATCCACTTTAGAATTTTGAAAACAGGGTTTAGTCATCACATTTCAGATGGATAATGCATGATGCAAGTGTTTGGAAGGAGTTCGAAAATATGGGGGTTTTGAAAGAGTTTGGAATAGAAACTTTGAATTCATTGAAATTTTTGAAAAAGGGATTAGAGTCGAAATAAAAGTTATGACCGCACCATTTTAGGTTGCCTATGTATCTCATTTGGTGAGAATCAAGTCATTCGTAGTTTGGGCAAGAGCTCGATGGAAAATAGGCGCATTAGGGCCTTTGGAAGGTTTGAAGATGTTTTGGGGTTTTTGGAAAAGTTTAAAACACTTTTGAGGTCTTTGGAAAAGTTTAAGACACTTTGAGGTCTTTTGAAGACACTTAGAGGTCTTTAGAAAAGTTTAAGATACTTTGAGGTCTTTGGAGGTTGAAGACTCTTTGTGGTCTTGGAAGTTTTGACTTGAAATTAGATGGTGGTATGTTTTGAAAATATTTTTGGATCAACTTGAGGGAGTTTTGGAAAAATGCTCTGGCATGACTCAAAAAAATTTGAAAGTATTTTTTTGAAATCTTGTTTTGAAAACCTTGGAGGCATGACTTTAGAATGTTTTGATGAATTAGTTTTTGAAAGTGATTTTTGGAAATGGCTAAGGATTTGGAATCCTAATATGGACAACCTTAAAGGTTGTTCTTGATATGTCACCTTCCTTTGGAATCCCTAACCATAAGAGGGCTAGAGATGCCTTAGGTTTGTGATCTTTTGAAAATGTTCTTGGAAACATCTTGGAGTTGGTTTTTGAAACCTCAAGAGGGTTGAAGGTTTTGGAAAAAGTGGGTAATGAGTATAGTTTAAAATTGGAGGATCATTCAAAAAGGGTTCATGCGTTGGAACCTTGAAGCATATTAACCTAGATTGGGTTAGCCTATGGTTAGGGATGGCCTAAAGTTAAGTTGGACTAGGGTCGACTAACTAGAGTAGGGGTCACCTAAGGTTAAGATGACTTAGGGTAACTAACTAGAGTTAAGTTAACCTAAGGTGAGTGAACTAGGGTCAAGTTAATCTAGGGTTGGACAACTAGGGTCAAGTTAACCTAAGGTTAGACAACTAAGGTCAAGTTAACCTAGGGTTGGTCAACTAGGGTCAAGTTAACCTAGAGTTGGTCAACTAGGGTCAAGTTAACCTAGGGTTAGATAACTAGGGTCAAGTTAACCTAGGGTTGGTCAACTAAGGTCAAGTTAACCTAGGGTTAGATTGGAAAATGGTTTTGAAAGTTGGTTTAATGCACTTTTAGAAAGAGTTTTGAAAGACAAAACATGTTATACAATGGACTTGGGTTGGCAATCATTTTGAACATCATTTCCATGACAATTTTGACTCTAGCCAAGAACATGGTTTACATGGTTGATGTTTGAAAACCATTTAAAGGAAGGTTTTCTTAGGGCCATTATAACCATAATCTTGACAAGAGTATAAAGGGATCCAAAAATCAACATGGTGATAACAACTTTTTAAGGCACCATTTTTAATGCAAAGATGGAGAGAATGAATCTTTGATAACCATTTTTGAATAGAGTTTTGAAAACCATTTTTGTAGGAGGCCATTCCATCAAGGGAGGGTTCCTATGGCCAAATAAAAGGAAAACCACTCAAGAGAGGGTTTCATGGGGCCATTCCAACCACTACACTTAAAAGAATAAAAACCTTGGAAATTAGAGAATTGGAAAGCAACCCTTATGCAAGTTAAAATGTCATGATGCCAAGGTGAGAGTTAAGGGGTTAGTAGGGGATTTTCTTAGGCATGATTTCTAAGGTCTCATCCTAAGCTTCAAGGAGCCAACTCTTGGAACAATTTTTGAAAGAAATATAGAGCTTGGAAATGACATGGAGTTTAAAAGTAATATAAGCATTATAGAACATGACAATAAGAATAAAAATGAAGCCAAGCATACAAGACATGATCAAAATAGTAATATGCAAGGGGTCATGATCACATACAAGGCTTTTAGGCTACACCACATAAATAAGGGGCTCCTAGGCCATACCATCTCAAAGTAGGCTAATGAGAGGTCCCCTTACACGGTGGTTCTCACTTGCTTTCCTCTAGGCATGATCTAAGAGCCCTCTTGGCTCAAGGATGCAAGAATGAGGGGTTGTAGATGGGGATTAAAATAGAGAATAGCCTAAGTAGGCTACGAGAGAGAAGAGAGGAGTGGGGGAAGACACAAATGTAAAAGGGATACAACCTTTTGCCTTCAACACACTTGTAGTCTTCAATGGATGTCTTAATTAGAGCTTAAATGACTTCAAGAGGGCTTGAGGGGCTGGAATGGAGTGTGTAATGATGTATAAGGCCTTATAGGTAAAGTGTATAGGCTTGAGGGAGGTAGAATCTAGCCTAAGTGTTGGAGGGGTGGAATATATGTAAGGAATTGAGGTTCTAGAGCAGTTTTAGCAGAGCTTCGCATCAATTTCAGAGTTGGAATATGCAAAGGGGGAGGCTTCTATTTGTAGGCAAAAATTTCGGACACTGGCGCATGTAGGACATGTGCCCGTGTAAAATTTACACAGGCGCATGTGCTACATGCGCAGGTACTATTCCACTGGCACAACACCATGTGGCACCCATTGTACTGACTCAATCTCAACTATTGATCGAAATTTGGTCGATCTGATCAAAATCTGGGCGCATGTAGCATATGCTCCGCCACCGGGAAGGTTCGTTTAAACTTTGCCTCGATAATTAAGCCAACCCGAAAGGTTTTGGGGGAATCGGTTGCACCCACGATGTTCTCCTAGGGTTTCTCGTGAACTTTTATGTTTTCAAAAAGTTTGAATTGTGTTCGAAAGTGCGGGATATTGTCTCGGGAAGTGTGCATAAAAGGACATCTTTGTGGAGCATCTGTGATATGCTCTAAGGGTATTCAAAAGTAGCTATTTTCGTGTTGTGTGATCGAGGTCTTCGGGAAGCGATTATTTCGATCGAACCGTACCGACGGAAAGTACTCTAAAAATACTTTTGGGAATTCCCAGATTTATGCATTTCTCAAGTCGTTTGACGGTGTGTTACAATTAGGGAATTGAAGAAAAAGTCAACCCTGGCGGAGTGTCTGTGAGACGCTCCAGGGGTTGTTGGAAGTTGTAGTTTTTGCACAGTACGATGAAGGGCTTCAGGGAGCGATCTATCCGATCGAGCCTTATCGATGGAAGGATCTGTGGACGAGGTTTCGGGAATTTCCTGGTTTACACATTTCTTGAGTCGTTTGACAGTGTGTTATAATTAGAGAATCGGGAGAAAGACAATTCAGGTGGAGCATTTGCAAGACGCTCCTGGGAACTTTTGTTAAGTCATGGGTATTTGGTGTCATGAGGTCTTCCTTAGGTTAAACGGGGGTTCATGACAAGATCCTCCGTTCAATAACCTAGAACCGGTGCTGTTTCGGGGCACATTTGGATTACTAGGGGCAAAATGGTCATTTTGGCCAGGATTGGCTGGAAACGGTCAGGAATGGTTCGGAGCGTTGTGTTAAGTGTGCCTGGTCTTTCAGGGATGCTTTTAGGGGAGTCCTTCACCGTTCAGTGAGGTTTGTGCAGTGTTAGGACGTTTAGGGGTAAAATGGTCATTTTGACTAAAGTTAGCCAGAACGGGACCAGAATGGGACCGAATGGCGTGTAAAATATGCCCAACTGATTAGTAACATTTAGGAAGGGTGGACTTATTATTTTGAGGGATTTTGAACTTTCCCAAAACGTGCTTGGAGACCCAAGGGGTATGTTTGGTTATTAGGCTTCCATTGGGCCCAGCGGGCCTAAAAAGCAGTTGATTGATTGGATAGGGGTTTGAAAGTTGATTTAGGCTTGAATGTGCTTACGGAGTTTTGAAAAAGAGTTCGGTCAGGCTGGAGATTACCAAGCGGGAAAAAATGGAGTGCTTATATCGAGTAATCACAAGGTGGCTTTTACTTTATTGACTATGGTAGCCCTAATTACCGACTTGACACATGTTGTATGGTTAACTTCATGTCAGATAGCAACTCTCACACATAATCACAGGTAGCCATTTCCATTATGCACAAGCTTCATAATCTTTTCAATTTCATAGAGATGATATGCAATACTTGGTCAATGTAGCACATGATGATCATTAGACTCAAGAAAGGCACATAGAAGGTTTTGATCACACATGCAGACAGACAATTTGTTAAAACAGATTGATATGTGTAACAAGAACACACAATCATGAAATTTGTCACTTGGCAAGTTAACTATGAATTGATGCAAGCAATGCACATACAATTGTCTTGGTTAAAAGCATTTAGCATATTAAGAGTCACTTAACTCATACATGAATATCATGAAATAATTATGCAAAATAAAAATAAAAAAAATCTTTTTGGAAGTTTTCAAATACACTTTAACAAAAAAAATCATAGCTCTAGGATTAAAAAAAAAACTCTTGAAAAGCATCTTAGGCTATGTGGATAGAACCTCTACTCAATAAGGCAAACCCCTGTAGATTTCATAAGAGTTTCAAATCTATGGGCATCAAGGGGTTTCGTAAACAAGTAAACTTTTCTTATCCAACAACCCGAGTCTTAGGCTTCCACTGACTATGTGTACCTCTAGGTGCAGCCTTAGCATTTTGGTTCATTTGATACTTCTATCTAAATGATTCAACCTGCATTGGCTGAGACGAGGCATTAAATCTATTTCCTATAAAGCCAATTTGATGCCTACGATAATATGATTTACCAATTATAGCATGAATGTAGTCTACGGAAAAACCATAAAGCTTATGACATTAGGGCCTAATGTGACCTCTAATCCCACAATAGTGACACACAGGAACAAATTGTGTGAATGTTGAAGATTGTGTGGGGTTAGGTCTAGAGTTGAAAGGTTTGAAAGTGTTGAAAGAGGAATAAATGTTATATGCTTTAACTTTCACTCTTACTTGAGGTGGAGGTAAAACCTTACCTTTCCCATTTGCTCGTGGCGAACGTGGGGTCTCTTTCTCTATGAAGCCAATTCCAGTGGTATCTCTACTTGGTTTCTATGCTTCAAGCATCTTTTGTACTTTCTCTGAATCTACAATCATCTTTTTCATCTGTTCATGAGATATAGATAAATCAGATTCAAGATAAGCAACTTTATGAACAAATTCCTTTTTCTCTTCCAAACAAGCATCCAACTCCTTTTCGAGCTCTAAGTTTTTAGCAAACAAGGTGATCCTATGAGCTTTCAGTTGACTTATCAATGAAGCAAATTTACAAATTTCATGTTGAAGAATGTCTCTTTCTTTTTCTACAGTTCTAAGTTTAAGTGTTACATCAAACTTATACTTATCAAGCTTTAGACACCCATCATATAATTCAGACTAAGCCGATTTTAAGTCTTTATCCTTTTTACTTTTTTCACTTTGACTTTCATCATTAGAGTCACCAGAGCTCTCAAACTCATCACACTTTCCTATGAACCCTTCTGTGTGGTTATCTATATTCTCATGCAAAGATGTAGTGAACGTATTGTAGTTACCATGTTCTTCTTTAGATTCAGATTCATCTGAGTCTTCAGACTCATTGCTTTCTTCCCTAGCAACAAGCACTATAACACCCTTCTTTTTCTTCTTCGTATTAGGACACTCATGAGATGTATGACCAAAGCTGTGACACTCATAACATTGAATGGGTTGTTTTTTATATCCTTTTTTGTCAAATTTCTGTCATAATTTTAACTTCTCACCACCATTATTCCTTTTGTTGACTACATTGTTGATTTTCACTTTCTTATCCTTAAGAAACTTTTTGAATTTTTTAAGCATAAGTGCCATCTCATCAACATCTACATCTACATCCTCCTCAATAGATTTATTTACGTCTTCCTTAGCGGATTTGTATGCAATACTCTTATCCTTCTTAGGTTGACGGTGGTTTAACTCAAACATTTGTAGAGAACCAACTAGCTCCTCTACTCGGATGTAGTCAAGATTTTTACTCTCCTCTATGGTAGTGACCTTTGCTTGAAATCTCTTAGGTAGATACCTCAAGATCTTCTTGACAATTCTATTCTCAGGAATTCTCTCCCTAGGTTAAAACTAGTATCCACCACATCACTTAGTTTGTCATAGAACTCATTGAAAGTCTCATTCTCTTCCGTCCTGAGTGTTTCAAAAGTAGTGGTCAACCGTTGAAGTTTCGACAGTTTAACACCTAGGGTGCCTTTATGGGTTATCTCTAGGATATCCTAAGCTTCCTCTGCATTCTCACAATCTGATACTCTCCTAAACTCTTCGAGTGTGAGAGCACTGTAAATAGCATTTAGGGCCTTGCTATTCCAATTAGAATTAGCATAGTCAATTGCATCCCACTGTTCATAGGTCTTAGGGGTAATCATGGTTCCTACAGTTGTTGTGGGAATGTTATAGCCATTGGTAACAGCTAGCCAGGTGTAAGCATGTCATTTTTGCTAGCTCAGCAATCTCCAGCCCGACCAGACTCATATTCAAACTTCACAAACACATTCAAGTCTAAATAGGCTTCCCAGATTCAATCTCATTAATCAATCGCTCTGCAGGCCCGCCGAGCCTAATAGAAGCAAAATAACCAAAATACCCTGGGAGCATTGTTCAGTCCAATTTCAATTGACACGTCTTCCTAAAGACATTAAGTCCATATTTCGACCTCAATTACAATTCCAAATTTTAGTCAAGATTAGTCAAACTCAATCCGGCACATCTTTTGATAAAGTTGTTCCCTCAAACGGTAAGTCCATCTAACACAGCACGTTTACTTAGAAAACATAAAACCTCTCGGAATGATACCCATCGATCGGGACATAACTCATGTCCCCAGGATAGTAGCGCGATCCACTTATGGCATCTGCTAGTCTGCCAACGTAGAATGTCCTCTATTTGGTATGTTGATTGGGAAAGTACTTAAGGGCCCAAGGGGAAAAGACCATCTAGCAGTTTTCTGAGATCAGGCAGTCTTGGAATAAATGCACACCTCCAAAGTGACCAAAACACTCACAAACATCACAAATGTCAGAGTGACCAAAACACTCGCAAACAGGTTGACATTGGGGATGCCAACAAACCTCCTATCTCACGAGAGCGAACACACCTTTTGGCCATGGCACATTTAGCGGAAGACAGGATACCTTTAGAAACCAATTCGTCACACACTGTTAGAGTGACGGAAACAGTCAAAACCAATGTCAACACCCGTGCCTGCTAGCCCATTTTGATGAAAAATGACCAAAATGCCTCAGTAGGCCCCACTGACGCGCTTCTTGAGAAAGTACCGAAAACCTCAGAGCGGTAAGTCCACTTTTCTAGAATTGTCTCAAAGATAATCTAGCACATTCTAGTGCTTTCTAGTCATTTTCGGATCAATTCCGAGAGCATCCGGTCAAAATAATAATTTTTTCTCTAGGCATCCAATAGCCTTTGGGAACCACATCGGCTCTGAGTATCAAACTAGTTACCTTCCGGGGGTGCTTTTGATAGTATTCCTGACTCTCTAGCACTGATCCAGTTAACTGGTGAAGTTCGAATGATCGTTTTATTTCTGAACGCTCACTTGTCCTATTTCACCATATAGGCTCTAGTTGTTAAACTAGTTACCTCCGGGACACTCTCTTAGGGGTTCTTGTCCATTCCCAACCGAGTCTTGCTACTTGAAACCTTCTGAGTTATTCTTGAACTTTCTAGAGTAACTCCTAGTGAAGCCAGGCCGAAAATTGCATGGTAATCACTAGGACAAGTACCCAAATCTTTTGTGTTGTGTCCTAAGGGTTAAAGATTTGTTTCTTGCTGACTTAACAACTTTCTAAAGGGAGCAGCACCGCTATAAGCCTGGCACCATTGCAACAAGCGCTAGGGTCAGTTTTGGTTGCTTATATAGGCCACCCCCCCCCCCCACCCCAACAGTATTTTGGGTTTGAAAAATAGCTCTAAAAACTCTGCCTCTCTGAAAACAGCCTTCGAGTTTTCCCAAAACCCTAATTTTCTCAAACCCCTCTCCAAACCCTAGCCTCCATAACTCTGAACACCTATAAACTTGCCTCCCATCACTATTAAAGATCAAGTGCTGCATATTCAAAGTTTTCAAAGTTCAAGCAAGTCCTCCATTGAAGCATTCAACCTAATAAGAAGACAAGGTAGGGTTTTATTTACTTTTATGTAATCCTCTTCTCTTTCTTCTCCCTCTTAGTTAATTGGGTTATTCTCTATTTTAATCCCCATCTTCAACCCCTTCTTCTTGTGTTCTTGATACAAAAGATCTCCCGATTCATGCCTAGGAAGGCCTTGGAGGAAGCTAGCATGTCTGGGACTTTTTTCAAGTTCAACCTAAGACGGTGTGGGTCCGGCCACCTTAGTTGTATAGTGAAGCTTAACCTTGTATGTTCATGTCCCTATTGCATTATGGTTGTTTGTGTTCATACATTGCATTCAATATCGCATTCCAAAGCTTTCTTTAAAGTTTGCACCGAGAAAAGCTATTTTCAAAGTTGGTTTCAAAGCCACATCCCTAAGATGATTCTAGTCATTCCATGGTTAGGGTTGTTTTAAGAAAGTGTTACATTCAATGAGACCATTAAGGTCTATATTGGGGTTTCAAACCCTACTTGTTTTCAAAACTACAACCTTAAGATGATTCTAACAATTCCATGGTTAGGGTTATTTTAGAAAAGTGTTATATTTAATGAGACCATCGAGGTCCATATTAGGGTTTCAAACCCTAGTTGTTTTCCAAATCATAACCCTAGAATGGATGTAGCCTTCTCATGATTTGAATCGTTTTAGCAAAGTGAGATATTTAATAGACTTCCAAAAGTTTATATTCAAATCATTCTAAAATCGTTTTGCAAATCTAATGTCTAAAAATTCTTTTCAAAGATTTAATGTTTAAAAACTCTTTGTCTTGGAGTCTAAGTCAAAACCCTAGAGTCCATGCCTAGGAAACCATAACTTTCCAAAGCAGAGATTGACATAAAATATAGATTTCTTTATTCAAAAGTTATATAAAATGATAAATTTCCAAAACTGAAACTTTTCAATTTCAAGTCAAATCCAATCTTGTCCAAATAGGAAACCAAATCAAATATCTTACTTCTAGAAATAAAATAAAATCTTATGTTTTAGAAAATAGAAATCAAATCTTTCCTAATTTTAATTTTTTCTATTATCAATCTTTCCTAATTTCAAAACCTTTCCTTTGCAAACTTTCAAAAGACAAAGCTTTACTTTTTCAATTGAAATCTAATCTTTTCAATTCAAATGCATTGCATAAATCTTAGGTCCTAGGATTGCCTAAATCCCAAGTTACCTCAAATCTAGGTCAAACCATTTCAAACTCAATTTTTCAAATTCAATTTTTCTTAAATCAAATCTTTCCAAATTCCAACTTTCCAAATTTCAAAATCAAACCTTTCCAAAATCAAGTCTTTCCTAAAATAGAAACTTTGATAAAATTGAATTTTCTTAATTTGGAACTTTCCTAAAATCAAGCTTTCTAAAATCAAACTTTCAACTACATGTTTAATCCCTAGGCTATCAAAACCCTTGGATACTTGAGTGCTAGTTGAATCCTAACCCTAAGTTAGGAAACTTCAACTCTTTTCTAAGTTTTACGTCTAAATCAAGATGGTTTTCAAACCCCAATTCAAGTCAAGATGATTTCAAAGTTCAATTCAAACTTTCCAAAACAAGTTCAAGTTCCATTTCAAAATTCAATTTCAAAGTCAGGTTTAAATCAAAATTCAGTTTCAAATCTTCAAATCAAAGTTCAAATCAAACTTTTGAAGTCAAACTTTCCAAAGTCACGAGTTGTCATTTGAAATCAAACAAGACCCCAACGTGTCTATTTTCAATCAAACCCCGAGTCCGAATTACAACTGATTTGATTCCAAACAAAGGGATACATAGGCAACCCTCATGGGTGCGGTCACAACTTTTTTTAAAATTTCAATTTTCTTTTTGAAAATCTCTCTCTAAATTTAAATTATTTTCATCCACTTGCATATCATGCATCACATCATCCCTAAAGTGATTACACAAACCTCTTTCTAAAATTCTTAAAGTGGATATAATTGGATATTTAGTAACTGGATATTTTAAATGAGAGAACCTAGGGTGGTAGGGCATGTAGGTACCGCAAAGGCGGGATAGGGTGATAGCCTAGTGCATCTTCCCTATACGTAACCAACTTCTGAACCTAGAATCATTGTTTTCGAAAGACCAAAACAGAGTTATTTTCAAAAAAGGGCTTAAATCTTTCCAAAAGGTTGCCAAACAACTCGTTTTCTTAAAAACCCTCTCAAGAGGAAGTTTTTCAAATTTTCTAAAACCCTAAGTTTGATCTTTGGATTATACTTAGTTTTAGGTGACCTAACTCACATTAACAAAGTTAGGTGGCAACTCCAAATCTTTTTTCTAAAACCCTTATTCTAATCAATTTTTAATTCAAATCTAGTCACACTCGTCCTTCTAAGAAAATGAGTTCTAACAAGAGAGTACTGTGTGTATTTCCCACATTTCGAGTGCGAAAGCCAGGGTGCGACACCAAACTCTTTCATCTATGGATTTGATGAAAACTCTCAGCTGAGCCTTCCAGTAAAGATAATTAGAGCCATCTAACAATGGTGGTCTAACAGTCAACATACCCTCCTTAGGTAAATCCATGAATATGAATATCAAGATCACACTCAATCAAGAACAAGGAGTGACTAGCTCTGATACCAATTGAAAAAACTAGTTTCACAGATTTCCTCTTTAACCTATCCAAAGCTTATGGAAAACTTAACTAGTTATCTTAATCTAAATGAATATTAACATGCATTCATCATACAGCAGTAATAACAAGCACTAAAGTAAAGAGAAAAATTTTCTCATGGAAACCCCACTTGGAAAAAAACCCACGTCTAAGCAAGTCAAGCACTATAAAGAACAGGTTACACAAGTGCAACTTACAACCATAACAAATGAACTCCACGAATGCCATCTGAATCTTCACTAACTCCAATTGAAGTTTACTTGCTCGACTCCTCGAGTTTCTGTTCTCCCTGGGTTTGACCATAAACCAAATCACCACGATGTTCTTCCTCGTCCTCGAAATCCACCAAGTTGATCTCGCAACTTTGTTCTTCAGTTATGTGTAACCGGTGAAGATGCTCTGTGAGGCTCAATAATTCACCAATGGATTCTTCACCAAGATCAAAATTGTATTCTCCACTTTTTTTCTTTCTCTCTCTAATTTTTCCTGTATCTTAGAGTTGTGAAATAGGTAGAATTCTCTGGGCTCTTGTAGCATCTTTAAGACTCCTCAGAAAGTAGGCTGGAACTACCTTTGATTGGTTGAGACAGCTTAGCTTGAGAGTCCTCAAATATGAATTGATTTGGATAAGACTAGATCTTGATTCGAACTTGACTTTGGCGTATCGTTCGAGCCAAATTTGAGCCAACTTTGAGCGATGCATTCTGAATCTTTGATTCTATAGACTTTTCACATATAGCTTGAGCGAAGTTCTCTCAAGCCAACTTTGAGAGATGCTCTCTACATTTTCAGATTGCTCTCAAAAGTTTACGTGGAATTCATATAATACGAAGCTTGAACGAACACCTTAGCATAGAGATATGGCCTTCCAAAGTTTTTAGCTCTGCATGCTTTAAAGGCTTGTACTGCAGCTTGAATAGCATGCACTTTGTCAGCTTAAACTTGAAGCTTAGATGTTTCGATCCAAATACAACTTGAAACAAGATCATAAAGCAAAATTTCTTTGTTTACGGAATTATCCAATACTAAAAATTCTAACGAAGTCTATGCAATCACAACCCTTTGGAGTGGAAAAGTCATTGATAAAACTATTTCACCTAGACAGGAACTCCCTAGGGTTAGTGATGAGAGGAAGGGAGTTAAGAATGAGCAAGCGAGAGTGAAGAATGAGAAAGAGCAAGAGGAAGATGAGAATGAGAAAGAAAGAGCGAGAGTTGAGCTAGTCTTAGAGCCTCTTAGTATGTCCAATGATGAGGGCATTACTACTATGAAACATGCCCCATTCCCTCATAAATTACTTAAACCTAAGGATGAGCTTTTGAATTCTAAAATTTATAAGGTGTTTAAATAGGTGAAAGTGAATATCCCTCTCTTGGATGCGATCAAGCAAAAACTTAGTGTACAATGAAGCACAAGCTTAGTGTACAAAAGGAGCTATTATTAAATGAACAAGTGAATGCCATCATAAAACACAGTGTCCCTCCCGAATACAAGGATCATGGATGCCCTACCATGTTATGTATTATTGGGAAGCATAAAATTGGACAAGCTTCGCACGATCTAGGGGCTAGTGTGAATCTACTCCCGTATTCTGTATATGATCAATTAGGTCTTGATGAGCTTAAACCTACTAGCATTACCCTTCAACTCGTCATCTGTTTTCTTAGAATACCTGAGGGAGTAGTGAAGGACGTATTGGTCCAAGTGGGTAAATTTTATTTTTCGACTGATTTTGTTGTTTTAGATTCATATCCCATCGAGAACTCAAGCACTATAGTTCCGGTTATTTTAGCTTGTCCATTCATTGCTACTTCCACTGCTTTAGTCAATTGTAGGACTGGTGATATGAAGCTTTCATTTGGAAATATGACTTCCCAATTGTATATTTTCAACATTGGCAAGCCATTAGGCGTAGGGCCTAGTGATGATGCAATTTATGGACTGAACATGGTCCAAACACTTGTGAATGATTTGTTCGAATTCTCACATTTTCTTAATCTTTAAACAAATGTTTTAATGATCTTTATGAGCATCAAGTTAATGGGAATTCTACGCTTGCACATGGTTCTTTGATGAACCCATCACAAGTGTTAATGGTGATGGAAGGGATGTTCCAATCAGATGTAATGCGTCGATGTGGTGACTTCCTAGTCAATCTTACAATTCATGTAGTGTTGCTCAATTTAGGGTTACATTTAGGTTATTTGTTAGATTCTAGGTTTTTAGCTTTCCCCTGTCGTGCCCAGATTTTTCACACTCCAGGAATACTCACACAAACAGGAAAAATGATGTACTCTCTTGTTAGAACTCACCCTCCTAGAAGAATGAGTGCGACTAGGTTTGAATTAAAAAATAGATTTGAATAAAGGGCTTTTGAAAAAGATTTGGAGTTGCCAACTAACTTGATTAAGGTGAGTTAGGTCACCTAAAAACTAAGAATAATCCGAAGACTACACTTAGGGTTTTGAAAAAGGATTTTGAAAATATCTCCTCAAGAGAGAGTTTTTAGGAAAACAGGTTGTTTAGCAACCTTTGGAAAACATTTAAGCCATTTTTGAAAAATAACTCCATTTTTGGTCTTTCGAAAATAGTGATCTAGGTTCGGAGGTTGGTTACGTGTAGGGAAGACGCACTAAGCCATCACCTTACCCTTCCCTTTCGGTACCTACATGTCAATCTACCCTAGATTCACCTATGAGAGTCTTTAACTAACTATTGTTCAACCTTATCCACTTTAGAAAACAACGTTTAGAAAAAAAAAATATGATGCATGATATGCAAGTGCAATAGAAGAGAGTTGATTTAGAAAATGGATTTGAAAATAAATTGATTTGATTTAAAAGAGAAAGAGATAAAAGCTTGAATTTGAAGATTGAAATTGAATTTGGAAATTGAAATTGAAGATTGAAAATAGAAATAGATCATAGAATTGGAAACTTGAAGAAAATTATAGGATTGGAGATTGGAAAGAAATTGTAGAAATAGAAATTTGAAAAATGTTATAGAATTTGAGATTTGAAAAATGTAGAGACCGCACCCATGAGGGTTGCCTACGTATCCTTTTGGAGGAATCAAGTCAGTCGTAGTTCGGACAAGAGTCCGATTAAAAAGAGATTGAATTGGAATTGAGAATAGAAGATTGGAATTCGAAAATTGGAATTTGGAAAGATTGGACTTTGATTTGGAAAGATTGAGGTTTTAGGAAACCTAGACTTAAGAAAGATGAGACTTAGGAAAGACTCAAGAGCTTAAGAAAGATTAGATTTAGGAAAGGTTCGAATTAGGAAAGGATCATTTTTGGAAAGATTTGACTTAAGAAAATTTTGAAAGTTGGAAAGTTTAGAATTTAAAAAGTTTTGAAATAGGGAAGTTTTGAAAGTAGGAAAGTTTCGTTTTAGGAAAGGTTTGAAAAAGGAAAGTTTTCAATTTAGGAAATGTTTGAATTAAGAAAGTTTCAACTTAAGAAAGTCTTGAATTAAGAAAGTTTTGAGTTTAGAAAAGTTTTAGATTCAGAAAGATTTTGAAGTTTTGGAAAGTTTAGAATTTAGAAATTTTGGAAGTTTAGAAAGATTTAACTTAAGAAAGTTTTGAATTTAGAAAGACTTTGAATTTGGAAAGATTTGAAATTTAGAAATTTTAAGATTTAGAAAGTCTTAGAGTTTAAGAAAATCTTGAGATTAGGAAAGGTTTGAGTTTAGGAAAGATTTAAAAACTTAGGTTTGAAAAGTTAAGATTTGAAAAGGGGTAGAATTAGAAAATGGTTGAATTAGGTAAGATGTGGAAGTTTAATGTTTAAGAAAAGATTTTTAGGAAACTTATGGTTTAGGAAGATAGAAAATTAGGAAAGATTTAGATTTTGAATTTTAAAACTTAGGAAAGATTTTTATGTTCAAGTTTTGAAAACTTAAGATTTAGGAAAGTAGAAAATTAGGAAGAAGTTGAATTAGGAAACATTTGAATTAGGAAAGATGTAGATTTTGAGTCTAAAAGGGAAGGTTTGATTTTTTTTTAAAAAACGGAGGATAGGATCTAGTTTCCTAAACGGAAAGATTTGATTTGGTTTTCTAAAGGAAAGATGAGATTTGGCAAGGATTTGGAAAGGGGAGTTTTAGAAACCCTAGATTTAGAAGGTTATAGTTTCGACGTAGAAAATAGGTTTCTGAAAATATGTAATTTTGACGTAGAAAACAAGAGGTTTTGGAAATCTAGATTTGGGGCAAAGTTTGAAAACCATGTTTTTGGGAAGAAAATTAGAGTTTCCTAATAGCTAGCTCTAGGGCTTGACTTGGGCTCTAAGGAAAGAGTTTTTGAAAAGTGCGTTTTTGGAAACAGAGATTTTTAGAAGGGAATCCTAGGGAGGAGTTTCTAGAAGGAAGATTTTGGGAAGAGAGTTTTTAGAAAGATGTTTGGTAGAAAATTGTTGGAAAGAGTTTTTGGAAAGAGATCCTGGTGAAGAGTTTTTTAGAAAGAGATTTTTAAGAGAGAAATTTAGGAAGAGGTTTTTCTAAGAAGAAAACCTAGGGAACGTTTTTGGAAAGTGGACTTTGAAGAGAGCGTTTTGGAAAGGAGTTGAAAAAGGGAGTTTGGAAAAATAGATTTTTGGAGGGAGTTTTTGAAAACAATTTTGGAAAGAAGAGTTTTAGGGAAGCACGTTAAAAGAGGAGGTTTTAGGAAAAGAGATTTTTGAAAATAGAGTTTTTAGAAGGTGTAAAAACATTTCACTTTCCTAAAGCAATTCTAACCATAAAAAGGCTAGAACTACTTTAGAAAAGTGGTTTTGAAAACAACAAGATTTGAAAATATGGACCATGAAAGTCACTTTAAATGTAACACTTTCCTAAAGCAATCCAAGCCATGGAAAGGCTAGAATCACCATAGGATTGTGATTTTGAAAACATATTTTGAAAAAGGAGATTTTGATGCAATTTTGAAAACAAGTTTAATGCAAGCTTTGAAAACGAGTTTGAAAACGGTTTTTGGAAGAATGCAAGAGAATGATATGCACAATGCAAATTTGGGGTCGTGAACATACAAGGTTAAGGATTCACCACATAATCAAGGGGGCCGAACTCACGTGGTCTCCGGTTAGCCTAAAGGAAAGCCCCCGACACAGTGACCCTCCAATAGTCTAATCCTACACATGGACTGGGAGTCTCCTTGTTTCAAGCATGCAAAGAAAAGGGGGAAAAGAGATGGGGGATTAAAATAAAGAAAACCCAAGTGGCTTAGGAGAGAGAAGAGAGAGGGGGAAGTGCGGAAATTTAAAGAGAAAGCCTACCGTATGCCTTCTTTATTTTGCGTGCCTTGCTTGTCTTCGGTCTTCGTCTTGATCTTCGTCTTCAATCCTCAAGTGTTGTCTTCAATCTTCAAACTTCAGATACAAGTCTTCAAAGGAAGGTTGGAGGCTAGTGTATAAGTGTATGGGGGTGTGTATGAGTGTATAGAAAGCTAGGGTTTAGTGTATGGTGGCTAGGGTTTGGAAAACCTAAGGAAGCTAAGGTTTAGGGAGTGTTTGAGCTCTGTATATTGAAATATATAATTTTTAAACTGAGTTTGCAGACCTCTTTCACGTTGGAAGAGGCTCTGTATTTATAGAGGTAGGACAGACCTAGCGCCTGTTATAGTGGCGCCAGGGCAAAATTCCTCTTGGCGCCACTAGTAGTGGCACCAGCCAGTTAGGAAAGTATTTAGGTTAGCAAGCAACGTATCTTTGACTAGATTTGGGCGCTTGTATTAGTGACTACCATGCAATTTTCAACCTGGCTTCACTACGAGTGACTCCGGAAAGTCCGGGAAGGAGTTTAGAAGACCGGAAATGACCCGAAAGGCCGAAAAGAGCAGGAACACTTAGAATAGTGTCCTGGAGGTATTTGACTTGAAAGATGAGGATAGAATGTGTCGGAAGGGTTGATTGGACATTTAGGGGCAAAACAGTCAATCGAATCGGGAAGCCACCGGGACGGACTTGGATTGTCCCGGAAGAAGACTTAAGATTTGAAAACATTATTTAGAATGTTCCTAAGGGTTGCTGGTTTGATACCCAAAGCCGGTGTGGTTGGAAAAGGTGACCGGCCCACTAGGGGCAAAACGGTCATTTTGCACCGGGTTCGCCAGAACTGACTCGGAATGATCCGAAAAGATAAAGAAAGGTTGAGGAAACTATAAAAAGTATTCTCGGGAAGTTACCAGTTTGATACCCAGAGCCGGTGTGGTCGGAAAAGGCGACCGGCCCACTAGGGGTAAAACGGTCATTTTGTATCGGGTTTGCCGAAACTGACTTGGAGTGATCCAAAAGGTAAAGGAAGGTCGGGAATACTATAAGAAGTATTCTCAGAAGGTTACCAATTTGATACCTAGAGCCGGTGTGGTCGAAAAAGGAGACCGGCCCTCTAGGGGCAAAACGGTCATTTTGTACCGGGTTGGCCGGAACTGACTCGGAATGATCCGAAAAGATAAAGAAAGGTTGAGAATATTATAAGAAGCATTCTCAGGAAGTTACTAAAGGGAACTTAGTGCTTGAGAAGTCAATTTTCTCGGAAGGCGTGTCTAAACGGACATTTCTGCATTGGCGGGCTAGCAGGTGCCAAAAGTGGACCGTTCTACCATCTAAGGGACTTGGGGTCTCGTCCCGATCGACATGTTTAAAGGGACTTACCGTTTTGAAGAGATTTTCTTCAAAAAATGTGTCGAACCGTCTCGAGGAATAAACTGTCTCGAGAGAGGGATTGGAATTGGAAAGAGGTCTTATCGTCTTCGGAAAGACGTGCCTGATTAGGAACTGTCTCGAGGAATAAATGTCTCGAGAGAGGGATTGGAATTGGAAAGGGGTCTTATTGTCTTCGGAAAGACATGCCTGATTTGGAACTGTCTCGAAAAATAAATTATCTTGAGAGAGGGATTGGAATTGGAAAGGGGTCCTATTGTCTTCGGAAAGACGTGTCTGATTGGGAACCGTCTCGAGGAATAAACTGTCTCGAGAGAGGGATTAGAATTGGAAAGGGGTCTTATCGTCTTCGGAAAGACGTGCCTGATTTGTAACTGTCTTGAGGAATAAACTGTCTCGAGAGAGGGATTGGAATTGGAAAGGGGACTTACCGTCTTCAGAAAGCCATGCCTGATTGGAGTAGATTTACCATCTCGAGGAATCAACTGTCTCGAGAGAGGGATTGGATTTGGAAAGGAAAGGACTATGCCCCTAAGGGCATTTTGGTCATTTTGCCTCTATTTGGGCCTGGTGGGCCCGCGAAGTGATGGAGAGATGGGATTTGGACTTAGAGAATTGGTTTCGATTGGAATACGTCCATATTGACTTGAGTACAAGTCTGGACTGAGTGTAGACTACCGAGCGGTCAAAAATGGGGTGCTTACATCCCCTTTTTTTGGGGGGGGGGGGGGTGTCCTTTAACATCCCGGTCTTGTTCCTCTTTCCCCTATTCTGTGCTTTTTGTGCTTTGTTTTAATGCATTGAGGACATTGCATAACTTTAGTTGGAAAGAGGGAGGGAGAAGTAGTTTTCTTTTGTTTAGCTTTGTTTTGTTTTGATGCTTCTTTAAAAAAAAAACAAAAAAACAACAAAATATTTTTTCATATATATTTTGTGTTATACTTTAAAACTTGTTATGCTTTATGGATCAATTTTAGGTGTTATTTCACATTGACTATCTTTCGAATACTTGAAACCTTCGGTAGAGATTTGGGTATCTTATGGTTTTCGATCTTTCACTGTTTCCCTTAGCGTATTCTTACACTGTTGACTATTTATTTTTGGTGGATGTGTTGAGGATACATTTGAGGAACCATAACAATAGTTGTGAATGGAATCTTAAATTTGAGGATGTTAGTGTTATGTATTCATTTTGACTTGAGCTTAATTGGTTATTTACCTTTTAATCTTAATGTAATTGTAAGATTTTTTCTTAAGCATCGATGGAAAGGGTGTAAGCACCCCATTTTTGCCAGATTGGCAATATCCGGTCCATTTGGAGTTGTATTCAAACTGATACAGACATGTTCAAGTCCAAATCAATTTTTCAAACTCAATCCAATCAATCAATCGTTTTGCGGGCCCTTCGGGCCCAATAGAGGCAAACTAACCAAAATGCCCTTATGACATTGCTCGGTCTTATTTTAGTTGGTACATCTTCCTAATAATGATAAGTCCCCTTTTCAATCTCATATCCAATTTCAAGTCCATTTCCAATTTAAATAATATCTGGCACACCTTTCTAAAAGTTGATCCCTCAGGCAATAAGACCATATAGTCCAACACGTTTTTCGAGAAACTCTTCGGAATGGTAAGTCCCTTCAAACCCGTTAACCGGGACGGAACCCAAGTTTCCGAGATAGTAGAACTATCCACGTTTAGCATCTGCTAGCTTGCCAATGAAGAATGTCCGTTATCGGTGTCGTGCCCAAATTTTTCGCACTCGAGAAATACACACACAAGTGGGAAAAATGTTGTACTCTCTCGTTAGAACTCATCCTCCTAGAAGAATGAGTGCGACTAGGTTTGAATTGAAAATTGATTTGAATAAAGGGTTTTTGGACAACAATTTGGAGTCGCCATCTAACTTGATTAAGATGAGTTAGGTCACCTAAAACTAAGCACAATCTGAAGACTACATTTAGGGTTTTTGAAAATAATTTTTGAAAATACTTCCTCAAGAGAGGGTTTTTAAGAAAATAGGTTGTTTGGCAACCTTTAGAGAATATTTAAGCCCTTTTTTGAAAATAACTCCATTTTGGTCTTTGAAAATAGTGATCTAGGTTTGGAGGTTGGTTACGTATAGAGAAGACGCACTAAGCCATCACCCTACCCCGCCCTTACAATATCTACATGTCTATTCACCATAGATTCACCCATTAGAGTCTTCAATTAATAAATGTCCAATACTATCCACTTTTGAAAAAAAATGTTTAAAAGGTAAAGACATGATGCATGATATGCAAATGTAATAGAAAGATTTGATTTAGAAATAGATTTTGAAAAGAACTTGATTTGATGTTAAAAAAAAAAGAGATTTGAAAAGATGTATTTGATTTTGAAAGAAATATTTTAGAAATTGGATATAGAGATTTGAAAATAGATTTTTGGATTAGAAACTGAAATAGATCATGGAATTGGAAGATTAAGAAAAGTTATGCAATTGGAAACTTGAAAAAGATTATGGAATTGAAGATTTGAAAAAAGTTATGAGCGCATCCATGAGGGTTGCCTATGTATCCCTTTTGAGGAACCAGGTCAATTGTAGTTCGGACAAGAGTCCGATAGAAAATAGAAGATTTGATTTAAAAAAGGATTTGATTTGAACTTAGAATAGAAAATTTGAAATTGGAATTTTGAATTGAAAAGATTGGACTTTGATTTGGAAAGATAGAACTTGGAAGAAGAATTTGGACTTGTTTTAGAAAGATTAAGATTTGGAAAACCTAGACTTAAGAAAGATAGGATTTAGTAGGGACTTGAGATTAAGAAAGATTTGACTCGTATGTTAAACTTGGAAGATTAGGGAAAGATTAGATTTAGGAAAGGTTCGAATTAGGAAGGTTTCAAAATAGGAAAGTTCCGTTTTAGGAAAGTTTCATTTTAGGAAAGATTTCGAATTAGGAAAATTTAAAATAGGAACGGTTTTGAAATTGGAAAGTTCAAATGAGGAAAGTTTTAACTTAGAAAAGTTTCGAATTTAGAAAGTTTTGACTTTAGAAAGTTTTGAATTTAGAAAGTTTTGGATTTGGAAAGATTTAAAATTTAGAAAGGTTTAAATTTTAGAAAGATTCGAAGTTTGAGTTTTAGAAATACTTGAAATTAGGAAAGGTTTGAGTTTAAGAAAGATTTGAAGATTTAGATTTGGAAAGTTGAAATTTGGAAAAGTATTGAATTAGGAAAGGTTGGAATTAGGAAGATTAAGAAGTTTAAAGTTTAAGGAAAGATTTGAAAGTTTAAGTTTTGAAAACTTAAGGTTTAGGAAGATATAAGATTAGGAAGGATTAAATTAAGAAAGATTTGGATTAGGAAGGATTGGACTAAGAAAGATTTGAATTAAGAGGGATTGGATTAAAAAAGATATGGATTAGGAAGTATTGGGATTTCTATTTCCTAAAACAAAAGACTGGATTTTGTTTCTGAAAAAGAAATGATTTGATTTTGTTTAAAAAAAACGGATGATTGGATCTAGTTTCATAAATTGGAGATTGGATTTGGTTTCCTAAAACGGAGGATATGATTTGACATGGAATTGGAAATATGAAGTTTTGGAAATCCTAGATTTTGGTATAGAAAATAGGGTTTGGAAATATATGATTTTGATGTAAAAAGGAGGTTTTAAAAACTTAACTTTTGAGGCAAGATAGAAAATCATGTTTTAGGAAAAAAAAACTAGGGTTTCCTAATCATGGCTCTAGGATTTAACTTGGACTCCAATAAAAGAAATTTTGGAAAGTATAACTTTTGGAAAGAAAGATTTTTGAAATGAGATCTTAGAAAGGAGTTTTTAGAAAGTGAGTTTGAAAAGAGAGTTTTTGGAAAGGAATTTTTGGAAAGAGTTTTTTAATAAGGAAACTTAAGGAGCGTTTTTAGAAAGTGAATTTTGAAGAGAGCTTTTTAGAAAGGAGTTTGAAAAGAGTTTTTAGGAAAGTAGATTTTCTGAAGGAAGTTTTTAGAAAGCAATTTTTAGAAAGCAATTTTTGAAAGGAGATTATAAAGAGTTTTTAGAAAATATATTGGAGAAGAGATTTTAGAAAATAGATGTGAAAATAGATTTTGGAGGGAATTTAAAACGGAGGTTTTAGAAGGTAAGTTTGAAAAGCAATTTGAAAAGAGATTTGAATGTGGACTTTTGAAAACCTTAAAAAATATCTCACTTTCCTAAAATAGTTCCAACCATAAGAAGGTTAGAACCCTTCTAAGATTGTGGTTTTGAAAATAACAAGGATTTGAAAATATGGACCATAGTGGTCACTTTAAATGTAACACTTTCCTAAAGCAACCCTAACCATGGAAATGCTACAATCACCTTAGCATTGTGATTTTGAAAATAAGTTTTTGAAGAAGAAAATTTTAATGCAAGTTTTGAAAACGGTTTTGATGCAAGTTTTGAAAACAAGTTTGAAAACGGATTTTGGAGAGATGCATGATCATGATATGCACAATGCAAGTTGGAGTCGTGAACATACAAGGTTAAAGGCTTCACCACATAATCAAGGGGGTCGAACCCACGTGGTCTCCAGTTAGACTAAGAGAAAGCCCCCGACACGGTGACTTTCAATAGCCTAATCCTACACATGAACAGGGGAGTCTCTTGTTTCAAGCATGCAAGAAAGGAAGGGTAGAAGATGGGGGATTAAAATAGAAGAAAACCCAAGTGGGTTTGGAGAGAGAAGAGAAAAGGGGGGGGGGGGGGGGGGGATTGCGTAAACGTAAATATAAAGCCTACCTTGTGTCTTTTTTGCTTTGCTTGCTTTCTTTACTTTGCTTTGCGTCGGTCTTCGAGAGCATGCTTTGATCTTCGGGAGCTTCAGAGTTACAGCACTTTAAGTCTTCAATGGAGGCTTTTTAGGCTAATAAATGAGTGTATATAAGTGTATGTGAGTGTCTGTGAGTGTATGAGGACTAGGGCATGGTGTATAGAGGCTAGGGTTTGAAAACTAAAGAGAACTAGGGTTTGGAGAGCCTTCGAGCTCTGTGTATCGAAGATGAGAGTTTTTAAACTGAGTTTGGGGACCCTTTTCACGTTGGAGGAGGCTTTGTATTTATAGACCGAGGATTGACCTGGTGCCTGTTGCAGTGGCGCCAAGCAAAATTTCCTTCTGGCACCACTCCTAGTGGCACTAGACCAAATTTTGGCAGTGGTGCCAGCCACTTAGAAAAATTTTAAGGTTAGCAAGCAACGTATCTTCAGAAGATTTGAGCGCCTTTACTAGTAACTACCATGCAATTTTTAGCCCTATTTCACTAGGAGTGACTCCGAAAGGTCCAAGAATGATTTAAGGAGCCAGGAATGGCCCGGAGGGCTGGAAAGGGACTGGAACCCATAGAATAGTGTCTCGGGGGTAGTAGACTTGAAGAATGATGACATGATGTATTGGAAGGGTAGACTGGGCCATTAGGGGCAAGACGGTCAATCGAGCCGGAAAACTGCCAAGATGGACTCAAAATATCCTGAAAGAAAACTTGAGACTTGAAAACATTACCTAGAATGTTCCAGGAGGTTACCGGTTTGATACCCAGAGCCGATGTGGTTGGAAGAGGAGACCGGCCCACCCTGAGCAAAACGATTATTTTGAGTCAGGTTTGCCGGAACTCACTCGGAATGATTTGGAAGAGTAATTGAAGGTTGGGGATACTATCAAAAACATCTTCAGAAGGTTACTGGTTTGATATCCAGAGTATGTGTGGTTCCCGGGGCACTCAGATGCTTAAGGGCAAAATGGTCATTCTGACCAAAGGGGTCTCGGAATTGGCCTGAAACCGACTGGAAGACACCTAATCATGCCGGATTATCTTTAAGATAATCTTGGAAGGGTGGACTTATCGTTCTTTGGACATAGGTACTTTCTCGAAAAACGTGTTGAAAATGGCCCTAGGGGCAGTTTAGTCATTTTTCACCGAAGTGGGCTAGCAGGCACTAGTGTTGACCTGCGTTTTGAGTGTTTTCGTCACTCTGACGGCGGTCCCGTGACATAGGGGTTTCTTGGCAATTCCCTATATCGACCTATTTACGAGTGACGGTTGCGATATTTACGAGTATTTTCGTTACTCTAACGGGTCGCGATCATTCTAGAGACTGCCTGATCTCAGGAAGTTGCTAGATGGACTTATCGCCAAAGGTGGACTGTTCTACCATATCGGGGACTTAGGGTCTCATCTCGGTCAACGGGTTTGAAGGGACTTACCGTTCTGAAGAGTTCTATTGGAAAACATGCCGAACAAGATGGACTTACTGCCTTGAGGAATCAACTTTCTCGAAAGGTGTGCCAAATTTAATTAGAATTGGAATTGGACTTGAAATTGGATAAACGGGGACTTACTATCTTCGAAAAGACATGCCCACTGGAATTAGACTGAACAAGGCCCCAAGGGCACTTTGGTCATTTTGCCTTTATTTGGGCCTAGTGGGCTCGCAAAGCGATTGATTGACGGGATTAGACTTAGAAAGCTTATTTAAATTGGAATATGTCCATATTGACTTAAACTTAAGTCTGGACAGACCAGAGACTGCCAAGAGGGCAAAAATGGGGTGCTTACAATCGGCACGTCTTTCGAGAAAGTTGATTCCTCAAACGATAAGTCCACATGGTAGCTTCCTGAGATCAGGCAGTCAGAGTGGCGGAAACACTCATAAACATCACAACCGTTAGAGTGGTGGAAACACTAGCAAACAGGTCGATATCAGGAATTGCCAACAAAACCCCTATGTCACGGGACCGAATTCGCCTCTTGGTCGTGACACGTTTACCAAAGGACAAGATACCTATGGAAACCAACTCATCATAGACCGTTAGAGTGATGAAAACACTCAAAATCAGGGTCAACACTAGTGCCTGCTAGCCCACTCTAGTGAAAAATGACCAAACTGCCCCTTGGACCTTTTTTGACACGCTTCTTGAGAAAGTACCTAAGTCCTCAGAATGATAAGTCCACTCTTTCAAGATCATCCCAAAGATGATTTGAAGTGTTCAAATGCCTTCTAGTCAGTTCTAAACCAATTCTGAGACCATCCGATCAAAATGACCAGTTTGCCCCTAAGCATCGGAGTGCTTCTAGGAACCACACCGGCTCTGGGTATCAAATTGATTACCTCTCAAGAATGCTTTTAAAATTATTCCTGACCTTCCAACACATTTTCGAAACATTCCGAGTCCATTCTAGCAAATTCAATGCAAGATGACCATTTTGCCCCTAGTAGGCTAGTCGCCTTTTTCAATCACACCAACTTTGGATATCAAATCGACAATCCATTGGAATATTCTAATTAATGTTTCCAACCCTTAAGCCTTCTCATGGGATATTCCAAGTCCATTCCGGTGGTTTTTCGATCCAGTTGACCGTTTTGCCCCTAAGGGCTTGACCGACCACTTCAATAATCCTGACATTGTTTTTCAAGTCTGTTACTCCCGAGACACTAGTTCAAGGGTTTCTACCAATTTCTGGCCTTCTGGACCATTACCAGCCTCTCAAAACATTCTCAGACCTGTCAGAGTCACTCCTAGTGAAGTTAAGCCAAAAATTGCATGGTAGTCACTAATACAAGCGCCCAAATCTTTTTCCTTGCGTGCCAAGGATCGAAAGATACATTTTCTGCTGCGCTTTCCTAAGTAGTTAGTGCCACCAGTAGGCAATTTGCCCTGGCGCCACTGGAATAGGCGTCAGGCTAGTTTTGTGTCTATAAATACAGAGCCTCCCCCTGCGTGAAAAGGGTCTGCAAACTCAATCCAAAAACTCTACTTTTTGAATTACAAAGTTTGAAGTCTCTCCAAAACCCTAGCCTCTCTAGTCTCTTCAAACCTAGCCTCCATACACTTAACTTTAACACCTATACACATTCCATACACTCATATACAAGCCTCGAAAGCCTCCATTGAAGACTCAAGTACTACAACTTGGAGGCTCTCAAAGATCAAGCAAAGCAAAGAAAATAAAGTAAGCAAAACAAGAAGATGACAAGCTAGGCTTTCTCTTTATGTTTACATACTTTCCCCCTCATTCTCTTTTTTCTCCTAACCCACTTGGGTTTTCTCCTATTTTAATCCCATATCTTCTACCCCCCCCCCTCCTTGTTGCATGCTTAAAACAAGAGATTTCTCAAATCATGTATAGGAAGGATTGTTGAAAGTTTTCATGTCGCAGGTTTCTTCTAATTCAACCTTAGACCATGTGGATTCGGCCCCCATGATTATGTGGTGAAGCCAACCTTGTATGTTCATGACCTTACTTGCATTATACATGTCATGTTCATACATCCCTTCAAAATTTGTTTTCAAAATGGTTTTCAAACCTTGCATCAAAATCAAATTTCAAACTTGCATTCGAAATCTCTTTTTCAAAACTTGTTTTCAAAATCACAATCTTAAAGTGATTTTAGTCATTCCATAGTTAGGGTTGCTTTAGAAAAGTGTTATATTCATTATGACCATCAAGGTCTATATTTTGGGTGTAAACCCTAACTTGTTTTTCATCAAAACCACCATCTTAAGATGATTCTAGTTATTCCATGGTTAGGGTTGTTTTAAGAAAGTGTGATATTCAATGTGATCATATTGGTCTATATTTCAAATCCATGTTGTTTCCAAAACTACCAACTTAGGATGGCTTTAATTTCTTCATGGTTAGATCATTTTAGGAAAGTAAAACATTCAAAAGATCTTAAAAGTCTATGTTCAAACTCCTTTTTAAATTGCTTTTTAAACTCCTTTCCAAAAACTTTCTTTAAGCCCCTTTCCAAGATTGCTTTTCAAAAACACGTTCAAAAAGCTCTCCTCACAAAGCAACTTTCTAAAAACTCTTTTCAACTACTTTCCAAAAAAAACTTTCTTTCTAAAAAAAATTTCTTCAAAATTCCTTTCTAGAAACTCTCTTCAAAAGATCTTCTTTCTAAAAAACTGTTTTTCTTGGAGTCCATGTCAAACTCAAGAATCTATAGTTAGGAAACCTTAAAAACATGACTTCCTCTTTTGCACCAAATCTTAGATTTCTAAAATCTCTCTTTCTACACAAAATTATAGCTTTCTAAATTCTAAATTTTCAAAATCAAACATTTTCAATTTCATGTCAAATCTAATCTTTCAAATTAGGAGACTAGATCAAATCCTTCAATTTTAGAAACCATATCAAATCACTTATTTTTTAAAATAAAATCTAATCATCTATTTTAGGAAACAAGAGTCAAATCTTTTTTAAATCAAACATTTCTTGAGTTCAAACTTTCTAAATTCAAAATTTTCCTAAAATGGAACTTTCCTAATTCAAAGATTTCTAAAATTTAATCTTTCCTAAACCTAACTTTCTAAATTCATTCAAATCAAGTGGTTAAGTCAAGTCTTTCTAAATTAAGTCAAATCTCTTTTCAAATTTTATTAAATTCAACTTTTCTAATTCGAACCTTCCCTAAATTTAACTTTTTAAAATCAAACTTTTCAAATTTCAAATCTAAATCAAATCCTTTCCAATTCAACTATATGTTCCAATCTTAGGTAACTTAAACCCTAGGAGGCCTAAACCCTAGTTCAACCTTAACCTTAAAGTTAGGAAGCTTCAACCCTTTTCTAAAACTCCTTTCGAAACCAAGATGGTTTTCTAATTTCAAACTTCAAAATGTTTTCAAAACTCAACTCATTCTTTCCTAAGTCAAGTCCAAGTTTTTTTTCCAAGTTCAAACCCTTTTTCAAGTCTCAGTTCAATTTTAAATCAAATCTCGATTTCATATATTTTATTCTAAGTTCAAATCAAACTTTTCAAACCTAAAAGTGTCTATTTTTAATCGGACTTTTGTTCGAACTACGACTAACCTAATTCCCAAAAAGGGATATGTAGGCAACCCTCATGGGTGCGGTCGTAACCTTTTTCAAGTTTTTAATTCCACAACCTTTTTCAAATTTCAAATTCCATGATCTATTTCAAATCTCTAATTCTTAAAATCTATCTCCAAAATCTCCAATTTCAATTTCTAAAACCTTCTTTCCAATTTCAAATCAAGTCTTTCTTTCAAATCTATTTTCAAAATCAAATATTTTGCTTGCACTTGCATGTTATGCATCATATCAAATTTCTTCCATATAGGTTTTTTCTAAAGTGGATTGTCTTGGACATTATTTAATCAAAGATTCCGAATGAGTGAACCTAGGGTGAATAGACATGTAGGTACCGAAAAGGACAGGGTAGGGTGATGGCTTAGTGCGTCTTCCCTACACATAACCAACCTCCAAACCTAAATCATTGTTTTCAATGACCAAAATGGAGTTATTTTCAAAAAGGGTTTAAAACTTTTCAAAGGTTTCCAAACAACCCCTTTTCTTAATAACCGTCCCTTGAGGAAGTTTTCAAAACCTTTTAAAAACAAAACCCTACATGTAATTTTCGAATTATGCTTAGTTTTAAGTGACCTAACTCACCTTAATCAAGTTAGGTGGCGACTTCAAACCTTTTTCCAAAAGCCCTTAATCAATTCAATTTCTATTTCAAACTTAGTAGCACTCGTTCTTCTAGGAGGATGAGTTCTAAGAGAGAGTACCGTGTTTTTCCTACTTGTGTGTATTTTTCTTGAGTGCGAAAAATCGAGGCGTGACAACTGGAAACTCCACTGGGGATGCTTAGAGGGTTAGGCCATTGTCATGTCTCTTCATTCTCACATATTTGGAGTCTTTTATTAATTTGTCCAATTCTATCCACTTCAAATTTTCAAAATCAAGTTTTGCCAAGTTGTTTTAAAAAATGAGTCATAGCATGCATTCTATTCATATTCCAATATTGCATTACATTTGTCATTCAAGTACTGACTTTTGCATCTTTATTCTTGTAGGTGGACCGTTGTTCACATAATTATTTCATGTTATAATAACTACTATGTATATCATGAATGTATGGAATGGATAGGATGGATGGGAGTTGTTAGGCCCTTTCCTCCACATTTCAAAATTGCACACACACACACTGTATTGAGCACAAGCATTTGCATACTTGCATTCTCTACCAGAATTTGTCCCTTCTAGTTAGAAGGGGGAATGGTATATTGGTTGTGGGCAAGATGCTGTGTCAGTTTCTTCGCCTACGGACTCTTGATGGTTCCCCCGCTCGGATCACCAACCGATAATGGCACCACCATGGGGAGTGGACCTAGGTTTGAAGATCTGGGAACTGAGCCTTTTTAGGAAGCAATAGTAGACCCTCAACCTCATGCTCATGTGGACACCATGCATAGCTGAACCTCTGCCAGATTTAAGAGACGCACATCGATTTCAAAATCGTAGAGGAAAGGATGACTGCTTTACTTTCCTTTAAACTTATCTATTCTTGTTGTTATAATGCTGTCGTGCCCAGATTTTTCGCACTCGAGGAATACACACACAAACGGAAAAAATGTTGTACTCTCTCGCTAGAACTCACCCTCCTAGAAGAATGAGTGCGACTAGGTTTGAATTGAAAATAGATTCAAATAAAGGGCTTTTAGGAAAGATTTGGAGTCACCACCTAACTTGATTAAGGTGAGTTAAGTCACCTAAAAACTAAGTATAATTCGAAAACTGCACTTAGGGTTTTGGAAAACAATTTTGAAAACATCTCCTCAAGAGAGGGTTTTTAAGAAAACAGTTTGTTTGGCAACCTTTGGAAAACATTTAGCCCTTTTTTGAAAATACTCCATTTTGATCTTTCGAAATCAGTAATCCAAGGTTCGGAGGTTGGTTACATGTAGGGAAGATGCACTAAGCCATCACCCTACCCCGCTCTTTGGTACCTACATGTCAATTTACCCTAGATTCACCTATGAGAGTCTTCAAGTAACAACTGTTCAATCCTATTCACTTTAAAGAAGAATGTTTAAAAAGAAACTAACATGATGCATGATATGTAAGTGCAAGAGAAAGAAGTTGAAAATAGATTTGGAAAGAAATTTGAAAAGATATTGATTTGATTTGAAAGAGATTTCAAAAGATAGACTTGGAATTGAAAAGTTTTAGAAATTGAAAATAGAGATTTGAAAATAGATTTGTGGAAATAGAAACCTAAAAAATGTGGTGACTGCACCCATGAGGGTTGCCTACATATCCTTTTGGAGGAATCAGGTCAATCGTAGTTCGGACAAGAGTCCGATAGAAAATCGAAGGTTGGATTGGAAAAAAGAGATTTTGATTGAAAAATGGATTTGATTTGAACCCAGAATAGAAGATTGAAGATTGGAATCTAGGAAAGATGTGGAAGTTGAGTTTTAAAATTTAGGAAAGATTTTTATATTCAAGTTTTGGAAACTTAAGATTTAAGAAAGTAGAAGATTAGGAAGGAGTTGAATTAGGAAAGATTTAGACTAGGAAAGGTTAAGATTCCTATTTCCTAAAACAAGGGATTGGATTTTGTTTCTAAAAGAGAAGGTTCGACTTTGTTTCCAAAAACGGAAGATAAGATCTAGTTTTCTAAACGGGAAGATTGGATTTGATTTTCTAAAGGGAAGATTTGATTTGGCATGGATTTGGAAAGGGAAGTTTTAGAAACTCTAGATTTGGAAGTGTATAGTTTTGACATAGAAAATAGGTTTTGAAAATATGTATAGTTTTGATATAGAAAACAAGAGGTTTTGGAAACCTAGGTTTTAAGGCAAGTTTGAAAACCATGTTTTTGGAAAGAAAATTAGGATTTCCTAATTGTTAGCTCTAGGGCTTGACTTGGGCTATAAGGAAAGGGATTTTTGGAACGTGCGTTTTTGGAAATGAGTTTTTAGAAGGAAATCCTAGAGATGAGTTTCTAGAAGGAAGATTTTGGAAAGAGAGTTTTTAGAAAGATTTTTAGAAGGAGATTGTTGGAGAGAGTTTTTTTTAGGAAAGTGATTTACGGGGCGTTTTTAGAAAGTGGATTTTGAGGAGAGCGTTTTGGAAAGAAGTTTAAAAAGGAATTTTGGAAAATAGATTTTTGGAGAGAGTGTTTAGAAAACAATTTTGGAAAGGGGAATTTTTGGAAAGCATGTTGAAAAAGAGGGGTTTTAAAAAGAGAGACTTTTAAAAAGAGAGTTTTTTGAAAGATATAAAATATCTCACTTTCCTAAAGCAATTCTAAACGTAAGAAGGCTAGAACCATTTTAAAAAAGCAGTTTTGAAAGCAATAAGGAGTTGAAAATATGGACCATAGCAGTCCCTTTAAATATAACAATTTCCTAAAGCAAATCTAGCTATGGAAAGGCTAAAATCACCCTAGAATTGTGATTTTGAAAACAAGTTTTGAAAAAGGAGATTTTGATGCAGTTTTGAAAACGACTTTGAAAGCGATTTTTGGAAGAATGCAAGAGTCATGATATGCACAATGCAAAGAGGGTCATGGACATACAAGGCTAAGGCTTCACCACATAATCAAGGGGACCGAACCCACGTAGTCTTCGGTTAGACTAAAAGAAAGCCCCTGACACGGTGACCCTCCAATAGCCTAATCCTACACATGGACCGGGAGTCCCCTTGTTTCAAGCATGCAAAGAAAGGGGGAAAAGAGATGGGGGATTAAAATAGAAAAAACCCAAGTGGGTTAGAAGAGAGAAGAGAGAGGGGGAAAGTGTGGAAATTTAAATAAGAAGCCTACCTTGCCTCTTCTTTATTTTTCTTAGCTTTGCGCGGCTTGCTTTTCTTTGGTCTTCGCTTCACTTCAGTCTTCGAGGGCTTTGTCTTGGTCTTTTAGAGCTTCGAGTTGTAGCAATCCAAGTCTTCAATGGAGAGTTGGGGGCTAGTGTATAAGTGTATGGGAGTGTGTATGAATGTATAAGAGGCTAGGGTTTGTGTATGGTGGCTAGGGTTTGGAAAACCTAGGGAAACTAGGGTTTGGGAGTATACGAGCTCTGTATATCGAGAATTAGGGCTTTTAGACTGAGTTTGCAAACCTCTTTCACGCTGGAAAAGGCTCTGTATTTATAGAGATGGGATAGACCTAGCGTCTGTTGAAGTGGCGCTAAGCTAAAATTCCTCTTGGCGCCACTCTTAGTGGCGCCAGGCCATTTCTTGGCTTGGCACTACTGCTAGTGGCGCCAGCTAGTTAGGAAAGTTTTAAGGTTGGCAAACAACGTATCTATAGAAGATTTGGGCGCCTGTACTAGTGACTACCATGTAATTTTGAGCTTGGCTTCACTAAGAGTGACTCTAGAAAGTCCAGGAATGATTTGAAAAGGCCAGGAATGACCCGGAGAGCCGAAAAAGGGCAGGAACACTTAGAATAGCGTCCCAAAGGTATTTGACTTGAAAGATGAGGATAGGATGTGTCGAAAGGGTTGACCGGGCCATTAGGGGCAAGACGGTCGACCAGGCCGGAAAGCTGCCAAGATGGACTCGGAATGTCCCAAAAAAAGACTCAAGATTTGGAAACATTATTTAGAATGTTCCCAATGGTTGCCGGTTTGATACCCAGAGCCGGTGTGGTTGGAAAAGGCAACCGGCCCACCAGGGGCAAAATGGTCATTTTGCACCGGGTTTGCTGGAATTGACTCGGAATGATCCGAAAAGATAACAGAAGGTTGAGAACACTATAAGAAGCATTCTCGAGAGGTTACCGGTTTGATACTCAGGGCTGGTGTGGTTCCTGTGGGGTCGGATGCCTATGGGCAAAATGGTCATCTTGACCGAAAAGTCTCGGAATTGACCCGAAACTGACTGGAAGGCACCTAATCATGTCGGATCATCTCTGGGATGATCTTGGAAGGGTGGAATTACCGTTCTGAGGACTCAAATGTGTTCTCGAGAAACGTGCCAAAAAATGACCCTAGGGGTAGTTTGGTCATTTTTCACCGTAGTGGGCTAGCAGGCACTGGTGTTGACCTGGGTTTTGAGTGTTCCTACCACTCTGACAGCGGTCACATGATACAAGGGTTTGTTGGCAATTCCCTATATCGACCTGTTTGAGAGTATTTTCGCTACTCTAACGGTTGTGCTGTTTGCGAGTATTTCTGCTACTCTAACGGTTCGCGATCATTCCTGAGACTGCCTGATCTTGGGAAGCTACTAAAGGGACTTAGTGCCTGAGAATTAACTTTCTTGGAAGGCATGCCTAAATGGACATTTCTGTATTGGCAGGCTAGCAGGCGCCAAATATGGACCGTTCTACCATCTAAGGGACTTGGGGTCTCGTCCCGGTCGACAGGTTTAAAGGACTTACCGTTCCGAAGAGATTTTCTTCAAAAAATGTGTCGGACCGTCTCGAAAAATCAACTATTTCGAGAGAGGGATTGGAATTGGAATTGGAAAGGGGACTTATCGTCTCTGGAAAGACGTGCCTGATTTAGATTTGGAAAGAGAACTTACCGTCTTCAAAAAGACGCGCCTGATAGAATTGGAAAAGGGGACTTACCGTCTCCCGAAAGACGCGCCTGATTTGGATTTGGAAAGGGGACTTACTGTCTTTGGGAAGACGTGCCTAATTTGGAATTGGACCGAACGATGCCCCCTGGGGCATTTTGGTCATTTTAACTCTATTTGGGCCTGGTAGGCCCGCGAAGCGATGAATAGACAAGATTAGATTTAGAGAGTTGATTTTGATCCGAAATATGCCCATAATGACTTGAATTCAAGTCTGAACGGAGTGGAGACCGTCGAGGGTTAAAAAATGGGGTGCTTACAGCTGCCCCTCTTTTTCTGTCTTTGCTTGTCAAAGACAGAAAATGATAAAGTAAGAGCCCCATGTTGACTGTGAGGCGGTCGGAGGGACGGATTTTGAAAATTTTGGAAAACGGGGGTTTGAAAATGGATATTGGGCCCAAAAGGCCTTTGAAAACGGGTTTTGGCGGGAGAAAGGGCAAAACTGCCCAGAGTTGGAAACTGGCGCCACTAGCAGTGGCGCCTTTGGCAGAAAACCCTTGGCGCCTCTGCTAGTGGTGCCATGCATGGAATTAAAACCAGAAAATTTTCTGGTTCGAACACTTGCGGGACTTTGGAAGATTTTCGCTAATCCGAGAGACATTATGAGGAAACCGACTTGGACACTGAAGGAGAACCTCTTGGAGACCACGGGTGATTGCCGGAAGGAAACCACGTCATCAGAAAAGTCGCCGGAAGAGAAGATTTTGCCGGAGAACTCTAAAAAGTGAGTTTTCAAATTTTTGTTGATTGTGATGTGTAGAATTTCGTTTGACTTGTGTGAATAGTGAAAATTAATATTTTGATGTTTTGAACACTATGGTGATGTAGTTTTTTCATTTTAATGGTTGTTTGATTGAATTTGAATGATTTCATACGATTATGTAAAGAGGGTTTTCTGCAAGAATTGGGGATTTGTTCCTACAGGCTTGGGCATTGGGCTTTCTGGCCAAATTTTTATGCCATATGCCTTAGAAAAATGTGTTTATCAACCGTGTAAAGTTTCGTGATTTTTTGAAAACTCAGTGAATTTTTTCTTTTTTAAAAAATATAAAAATATTTAGAAAATTAGGAAAATTAAGAAAACTTGAGAGATTGATGAAATTTTTAGAGTTTGAAATTTGAAAAAACATTGGAATATTTTAGAAAACATTTGAGGTGATTTTGAGAAATTTTAGGACAACTTAGAAAACCATTGATTTATTTGAAAAATAAAACATATGTTTTGAAAATTTCAAAAAATGGAAGAGCGTGCACAGGTGCTAATGTTATGTGATTATAACATTGTGAAGTGCATGTTTTGTGTTTTGCGTTGATTTCATGGGTGTTGTAGGGACCATTTGTGAACGAGACTCTGTCAAAATTTTTAGAAATTAGGGAAAGAGTTGGTTAAGGTTTAGAAATAAAATCTTTTTTAAGGAAAAAGACAGAAAACCCTTGAGATTTGATTTGAAATTGGAAAATGAAAAGGTGTAAGAAATTTGTTTTGACTTATTATCTGAAATCGTTTTTATTATTATTTATTATTATTTTTTGTTTATTAACATATCTTACCTTGGCTTACCTTTTCAGGATGGCATATGCGGGTGATGATGGTTTTGAGAGAAGAAGTCGCTCGGGGAAGGCGGCTCGAACAGATTCCACCAATGGTTCCAGTCGATCTAGGGGTAGCCGACGGTCTACTGGGTAGGCAGCGTCTAGTTAGTGTGGTCGGGGGAGTAGGCCATCCGTTGCCCCTTTTCCTCCGGTTGAGCAGGCCTTTGCAGGGGAGATCGGTGGAAAGGAGGAAATACCAGGTCTGGGCGACCAGGTCACTGGCTATGGGAGAGCCTCCTCTAGGCACAGGCAGACAGATGCTAACTTGGGAGATCTACAGGTACCGGATGTTCCACCACTCGGAGATCTGGCTTATCACCCTAGTGTATACTCTAGACAGCATTTGCCCCCTCCTCGAGTTCATCAGGTCTTCGTGACTATGCAGCGAGCTGCCCCATCATATCGTGCCTTCTTGGCGGAGATCGAATTCGGAGCCTTCATGGGATTACAGGCTAACTGCCTGAATAGGCATCTAGTACTGGCGCTGGTTAAGCGGTGGTTTGGAGAGACCAGGACCTTTCATTTTGTCGGCTTCGAGTTAGGTCCCACTCCCTTGGATTGGGCGATCATCACAGGACTTTTCTTTGTTGGTTGGAGGATCACTCTACAATCAGTCAGTAGAGACAAGGCCTGCCTTTTGCTGGACTTGCCACCTTTTGAGCGTTCTACATTCCCAGTCTCTTAGATCAATCAAGATGACCGTACCTTTGCTGCTGAGCCATCGCCTGCCAGGTGGGATATTATGAGACAACGACTTGTTTTGTACATCATCTTTAGCTACTTCTGCAACAACAGCAAGTCGCTCATGTCATGATGGTTGGTGAGCATAGTAACTGATCTTGGGGCTTTATCAGAGTTGGATTGGGGGTCCTTCTCATTTGGCTGCTTCCTTCGGTCAATGCGGGTTCGGACTTCCTCCGGTTAGGGCAGCGTGACTAGTTTCTAGCCCTTTCTTGTCTGGTGGAGCTATGAGTACCTGCCCGTGTGTCGCCCTGCAGTTGTTAAGGATGACCTCTATCCTTATGCTTTGCGGTGGGCCTGTGACCGAGTAGCCCAGCGATCGGAGATTACTAATTTTGTGACACTCCGGGCTAACCTGGAGCTGATTGAGGCGAGGGATGTGACTTGGCAGCCTTTCATTAGATTAGTTCATTACGAGACAGTCCGATACTTGGTCCCGTTGTCCTTGTCGAGAGCTACTTTTCTCAGTGATCACACTTGGGAGTCCTATCTCGGAGAGTGACACTGGCGGCAGTTTCATGAGGAGTTCTGGTCAGCAGGAGTTCTACCAGAGTACATGTTTGGGACCTTGGTGGCGGGAGTGCCTATCCCTTATCAGGAGCGTCAGCCAGGTGCCGAGTTCTTGCTTCCTCCAGATAAAGATTATGCTGCACACTTTGGGGCCCATTCGGTCGGTGCCTTCACCCGGTTTAAGGTAGTAGTCAGCGGGAACGCTGTGGGTCAGGAGGTGGTTGTCCTGTGGCGCCGTGCCGGAGGATATGTGCCCCAGGCTGAGTTTAATGCTATGAGAGACCAGAAAGATCAGTACCAAATGGAGCAGGATCAGTACCAGGCTGAGGTAGCTTCCCTGACGGCTCGGTTATCTCAACTGGGCGGTGGGGGGGCATGTCGTCTTTTCTCCCCTTCTTTTTACTCTGCTGTCGTTTAGTTCTTTTTGTATGCAGCTGATTTCGGTTCTATCTTCCCTACAGGATGGCGGTGTTTCGAGTAGTTATCTGCCTCCTCTGATGCCGGGTTTCGAAGATTTCGATCCAAATGACATTTATTTTGACCAGTGACAAATGCCCTTTGTGGAGATTCCGATCTTCTTTTGCCCCTATTCCTGAGATGTATTTATGTTAGACAGTTTTATTTTGTAAGCTTTGTATAAAGATGGATATTTATGGTATTTAGATGCATGGAAAGACAGATGCATTTATGATCTTTACGGTTAGGCATATGATCAAATGCACGTGATGGATGATGATGTTATATATCTATTGATGTTGATGACTTCTGGTTTTACATGGAGTTTTGTCTATGCGAAGCTCATGTGATTTTCATTTGATTTTGATTTTTTTTTATGCACATATTAGAAGTGCATTAACTGACAAAATGACAAGGGATACTGTTAAACTTGTAGTCTTTGGAATGGTAACTCCTTCCTTTTCGGGAATTTAGCCTCTCTTCTGGCTCAACCCTACCTTGGTTGGATGATAGCACTTCAAACCTTTCTTAACCTTCTAACCCTCTCTGATTCTTTGTTTCAGGGTTAGTGTAAGGTTAATGGGCTGAAACTCTAGACTCTCAGGGTTTTAGCAACAGCTTACCTGACCTTTAGCAGAGCGATAAGTGGCCAGTCCTTTCAATCCGAGGAGACTTTGTTTAGGACCGTAATGTAGGTTAGGTTATGGGGTTTTCGAAACAACAAGATATATAGGCCCAAATTCGATGTTGTTTTCAGTAAGGTTTAGATCCATACTGTCCTTGACTATTTTCTCTGTAGGGCTAGCATCTTTCTTGGCTTTGGCAGCGTGTTCAACTCATCTAGATCAAGCAATCCATTTTCAATCAGAGGGGACTTTACCAGGGTTGTAATGTAGGCCATGGTTTTGGGGTTTTGCAAGAAAGGGTAAAGGCTCGAACTTATTATTTCTATTGGGGTTTTTTGTAACCTAGGATCACTTTTAAATTTCCTTCTAGCTTTTGTTATATACTTTTCAAGATGAAAATAACTCTTCTCTTTCATCCCTTCTATATGCTTTTTGAGATAATCATGACTCTCTTCTCTTTCGATCTGCTTATTATGTTTTCGAAGATGACTCAATCATGGTTTTCTTTAGGCCTTTCCTTAAAGATTTTGTCTTTTTTTTTTTTTTCTCGGGCCTCTTGCCCCTTGGCAACTCTTTTCCTTTGCTTTTTCTTCTTATCTCTTTTCTTTTCTTTCATGAAACGAATAATTCTTTGACCCTTTTTTCTTTAGACCTTTTCCTTGGTAGTTCAATCTACCTAGTGTGGGCGGTGATCCCTAGGTTGGGGTTTTGTTAAGAAAAGATATACGGCTCAACGGGTTTGGCAAGGGGTTGCTTTTGACTGTATAAGAAATGAAATGGGGGCCTCTCTTCACTTTGAATTAGATTGCTTGACCTATAGAGCTTTCACTGCTGTTCTAACATGATAGAAGATGGATACCATTTCTAGAGTTCTCAACTATTGTCTGCCCCAATGTGGGGAGGACAGTTTTGGATCGGGGTTGACAAAGAAAAATTTTGCTTTTCGCGAGGCACTAGGGGTTAAGCAAAGGGAATATAAGCACATTTGTTTATTTATTTAGTTATTTGTTCTTTTATTTATATGTGGGGAAGTGAAAGATGGCTCCTCTTCACTTTGATAAACTGACCACACATCGCTTAGCTTTAGTGTCTTGTAAGTGTCGCCTTTGGGTAGTATCCTCACTCATCCTTATTCTCTCTCTCTATCGGGAAAACTGATCATTTGGTAAGTGGTTAACTCATGCTATCGTCTTTTCAAGTTAAATCAATCCTTAAGATACACCATGCCCCTTGCAAAGGAAGTAGTTACCATTCACAAGAGACATATAAGATAACATCACTGAATGAAAAGACTTAATCATTTTATCTTATCAACGAAAAGCATAGAGTTCTGTTTAAAGAAACAAAAATGCAGATATTATTTTAAGAACAAAATATAGAAGGGATAGAAAGAAAGTGGGTGAAAACACCCTTCTCTTTTACGCTATTGAAGGGATTCCTGTATTAGTAGGGCCTTGGGACAATTCCCACATCTTCGATGCTCCATTCGCGACCCGGATCCTCGGTCAAGGTGAGACAAGCAAAGGCTTCTCCTAGTGCTCCGAAGATGTTGATGCTACTGGCACGATTGTCAGCCTCCTTCTTGTTCTTTGCAGTGGGTTCTTCTGTAAACAGGGTGACTAGTTCACCCCCTCCCAACTCGAATGGTTCTGTCTGTGCTCTTGGCTTCTCTAGCTCCCAGCCCATGTCTTCATAGCTGTACTCAGTTGCGGGCCAAGGGTTTTCCAGCAAGTGACTTTCAGCCATTGCATATTTTGGGTGTAAAAACTCATCACCCCATCCCCCAACAGCCGTGTTCTTAGCAAGCTCATTTTCTGGAGACATTGGTTCCTTAAAGGGCCAGTTAGAAGCTTCCGGTACCTCATCTGGGTTATAGAGATAAATCGGGTACAATGGGAGATCCTCCTCCCAGTCATCTTCTTCATCGGTCTCCCAATCGTCCTCACAACCTTCGACCTCGAGTTCGTCGAACTCTTCCTCGCCTTCCATTTCTACTAATACCATGTTGATGGTGTGATTCGGTAGAGAGTTAGTGGTCACATTGGGGGTCGGAGAAGGTTGTACCGGCTGTAGATCAATGGTCTTGTTGTCGATTAAGTCTTGGATTTTATGCTTGAGAGCGAAGCAGCTTTCGGTGTCATGCCCTTGGCCACCCGAATGGTATTTACATGTAACAGTGGCATTAAAGGTTGGGGGTAGAGGGCTTGGCAATGGGCGAGCAGGTATGGGCTTCAGGATATTGTTTTTCAGCAAGTTATGGTAGGCCTCAGTTTGGGTACAGGCTAAGGTGTCAAAGGTACGAATGCGTCAAGTAGGTTTATTAAAGTCGGGACATGCCCCAGCGGGACCATAATTAGGGGTTGGAACAGGCATGGTTAAAGTAGGTAAGGGCAAAACAGGGTGCGATTGTAGTGGTGGACGGTATTGGGGTGGTTGGCCAAGCAGAATTGCGGACACTTCACTTTCCTTCCTGATCATTCCCTTTGTAGTAGCCACTCTCTTGGCTATGTTGGCGGTGCTTTCTCCAGTCTTGGCATAGGGGTTTGTAATCCTTTGTCTTGAGGCTATTTTCTATCATCTCCCCTTGTATGATGAGCTCGGAGAAATTTTTCCCCACACTTGTGCAAAGCTTCTCGTAGTATATACCTTGAAAAGTATGTACGAACAGTTGTACATACTCCTTCTCTTCTAGCGGGGGATTAACTGGTGCAGCAGCCTCCCTCCATCTTAGGGCATATCCTTTAAAGCTTTCTTTCTCACCCTTGCTCATCGTCATCAGGGACCATCGATCGGAAGTGAGGTCGATGTTGTGGCGGTATTGGGCTTTGAACGCGTTGACCAGCTCGATCCAAGTTATGATCTTCCTTAGGTCCAAACGAGCAAGCCATTGTAGAGCAGACCCCATGAGACTGTGTTGGAATAGCTGCATGAGGAGCTTCGGATCGTTGCCATGTCCACTTAGCGCTCCAGCATAGAGACGAAGATGAGCAACGGGGTTACCGGTGTCGTCGTACTTCTGGAAGTTGGGCATTTTGAACCTAGCAGGTCTTGGGTGGTCAGGGAAGAAACAGAGCTCATCGTAGGAAGTGAACCCGTAAGCGTCATGGCCATGGAGGCTTCACAGCGAATCCACCAACCCTTGAATTTTCAGACTAAGAGGGTCTAGGGGGACCTTCTTTGCAGCGGGTGAAAGCAATATGGTCTCCTCTTCTTCAGTGTTGGCCCCTTTGGCATCTTCCTTATTCCTCCCAGTATTGTCAGACCAAAGCAAGATCCTTGGGTTAGTGGGTTCAGGGTCCTTGGATGAAGTCATAGATGATGATGGGACTGCATCAGCATCTTTCATAGCCATAGTTTGAATGAGCTTGAGCATCTCATCCATCTTGGTCCTCATTTCGTTGACTTCTTCCCGCGAGACTTGAGAGGATTCGTCAGGGTTAACAGCCATCAGTGATGCTCTTTGCTGGGTGATAATGGGATCCCTAAGTGGATGTTGCCCCTTCTTGGGAGTAATGTTGACTCAGTGCAAGGTGACCTCTGTAAATAAAAAGGTGCCCCTCTTTTAGGAGGGAAGCTAAGCATGATGTATTGGCTCACTTTTGGAGATAGGGGGTTTGCCTATGTATGCAGGTACCTTACTGTTGAGTGGGAACCTTCAGCCATCCATGCATTCATTCTCACAAAAGTAAAGAAGTACATTGAATTTTGGGTTTAAGATACAAAGGAATTGAAATACATTTTAACAGGGGGAAGGGGGAACATTTTCCTTTGGACTTTTGCCTATCTAGTTTTACAAAGGAAAAACCTAAACTACTCTTGAGTCTTCGGATTCGCCTTGTTGGATTTGATGTTGATGAGTTTGTTGTGAGACCTTGTTGATCAATTGCCCCTTGTCTTCTTGGCAATCCTATCTCTGTGAGCATAGAGGGATTGGGACCCTCTTATGGAATGGATTGGTATGCAGGCCATGAGTCCTTAGGGTTACACGAGAACCCTTAGGGTTTAGGTAAGTTTAATGCAAAGGAGAGTGACCTTGGTGTCACTCTCAATAGGTTGATCATATGCATGAGAATGCAGTGACTTGAGTTACTTGGAACTCTTGTCTTGACATGCGATATCGAATGCATGAACATGGATATGCAAAGAGTATAATGAGAGAAAATGCAAGAGCAAGGTAAAAATGTATGCATGAGCAGTTAAATAGGCATTATAATAGTAAGAAAACAGACATTATAACAACAAGAATAAGTAGGCATAAATGAAAGTAAGAGCAGTCACCCTTTCCTCCATGGTTTTGGAAAACAGTACTTGTGTCTTAAATTCGGCAGAGGTTCGGCTATGCATGGTGTCTATATGAGTATGAGGTTGAGAGTTGACTAATGCATCCTAAAAAGGCTCGGTCCCCGGATCTTCAAACCTAGGCCCACTCCCCGAGGTGGTGCCATGATCTGTTGGTGATCCGAGCAGGGGAGCCATTAAGAGGCCGTAGGCAAAGAAACTGACACAACATCTTGCCCACAACCAATATACCGTTCCCCCTTTCTAACTAGAAAGGACATATCATGGTAATGATGTAAGTATGCAGAATGCAGGTGCACGTGCAATGTGTGTGTGATTTTTAAAAGTGGAGGAAAGAGCCCAACAACTCCCATTCATCCTGTTCATCACATTCATGCATAACAGTTAATAAAACTTAAGCAAAAAGTGCACCTACAAAACAAAAGATGCAAGAGTTAGTATGTGGAGGACAAACTTAATACAAGATAATATGAATAAATGCATTTTTTTTTTTGTTTGAAAATAATTTTGAAAATTTGGTTTTGCAAATTTAAAGTGAATCGGATTGAACAAGTTAATTGAAGACTCTACATGGGTGAAGGGTAAAAAGACATGACTAACGGGCTAACCCTCTAAGTGTCTCCAGTGGAGTCGTCAGCTGTCGCGTCCAGATTTTTCGCACTCGAGAAATACACACACAAGTGGGAAAAATGTTATACTCTCTCTTTAGAACTCACCTTCCTAGAAGAATGAATGTGACTAGGATTGAATTGAAAATAGATTTAAATAAAGGGCTTTTAGAAAAGATTTGAAGTCGCCACCTAACTTGATCAAGGTGAGTTAGGTCACCTAAAAACTAAGCATAATTCGAAAACTACACTTAGGGTAGGGAAGATGCACTAAGCCATCACCCTAATTGGAAAACGATTTTGAAAACATCTCCTCAAGAGAGAGTTTTTAAGAAAGCAGGTTGTTTGGCAACCTTTGGAAAACATTTAGCCATTTTTTGAAAATAACTCCGTTTTGGTCTTTCAAAATCAGTGATCCTAGGTTCGGAGATTGGTTACGTGTAGGGAAGATGCACTAAGCCATCACCCTACCCCACCCTTTCGGTACCTACATGTCAATCTACCCTGGATTCACCTATGAGAGTCTTTAACTAACAACTGTTCAATCCTATTCACTTTGAAGAAGAATGTTTAAAAAGAAACTAACATGATGCATGATATGTAAGTGCAAGAGAAAGAAGTTGGAAATAGATTTGGAAAGAAATTTGAAAAGAAATTGATTTGATTTGAAAGAGATTTGAAAAGATGGACTTGGAATTGGAAAGTTTTAAAAATTAGAAATAGAGATTTGAAAATAGATTTGTGGAAATAGAAACTTGAAAAATGTGGTGACCGCACCCATGAGGGTTGCCTACGTATCCTTTTGAAGGAATCTGGTCATTGTAGTTCGGACAACAGTTTGATAGAAAACAGAAGGTTGGATTAGAAGAAAGAGATTTTGATTGAAAAATGGATTTGATTTGAGCCTAGATTAGAAGATTGAATATTGGAGTTTAGTATTTTGGAGTTAAAAAGGTTGGATTTTGATTTGAAAAGATAGAACTTGGAAGAAAGATTTGGCCTTGTTTCGAAAATATTAAGGTATAGGAAACCTAGAGTTAGGAAAAAGAGGAGACTTAAGAAAAATTTGACTTGGAAGGGTTTGAGAAAGATTCAACTTGACTCAAAAGAGTTTTAAAAAAGATTAGATTTAGGAAATGTTCGAATTAGAAAAATTTAGTTTTAGGAAAGTGTCATTTTAGGAAGGCTTTATTTTAGGAAAATTTTGGTTTAGGGAAGTTTTGAATTAGGAAAGTGTCATTTTTGGAAAGTTTCGTTTTAGGAAAGTTTCAATTTAGGAAAGTGTTTGAATTAGGAAAGTTTTCATTTTAGGAAAGGTTTAGAAATTAGGAAGTTTTGACAGTTGAAAATTTTAGAATTTGGAAAGTTTTCGAAACAGGAAAGTTTTGAAAGTAAGAAAGCTTTTGAGTTTAGAAAGTTTTAGATTTGGAAAGATTTGAAGTTTAGGAAAGTTTAGAATTTTAGAAAGATTTGGGTTTAGAAAGTTTTAACCTAAGAAAGTTTTGAATTTGGAAAACTTTGAATTTGGAAAGATTTAAATTTAGAAAGTTTAGGATTTAGAAAGTTTTAGAGTTTTAGAAGATCTTGAGATTAGGAAAGGTTTGAGTTTAGGAAAGATTTGAAAACTTAGATTTGGAAAGTTAAGATTTGAAAATGGATAGAATTAGGAAAGGGTTGAATCAGGAAAGATGTGGAAGTTGAGTTTTAAAATTTAGGAAAGATTTTTATGTTCAAGTTTTGAAAACTTAAGATTTAGGAAAGTAGAAAATTAGGAAGGAGTTGAACTAGGAAAGATTTAGACTAGGAAGGGTTAAGATTCCTATTTCCAAAAACAAGGGATTGAATTTTGTTTTTAAAAGAGAAGGTTTGATTTTGTTTCCAAAAACGGAGGATAGGATCTAGTTTCCTAAATGGAAAGATTGGATTTGGTTTTCTAAAGGGAATATTTGATTTGGCATAGATTTGGACAGGGAAGTTTTAGAAACCCTAGATTTGGAAGTGTATTGTTTTGACATAGAAAATAGGTTTTGAAAATATGTATAGTTTTGATGTAGAAAACAAGAGGTTTTGGAAGCCTAGGTTTTAAGGCAAGTTTGAAAATCATGTTTTTGGAAAGAAAAATTAGGGTTTCCTAATTGTTAGCTCTAGGGCTTGACTTGGGCTCTAAGGAAAAAGATTTTTGGAAAGTGCATTTTTGGAAACGAGTTTTTGGAAGAAAATCCTAGAGATGAGTTTCTAGAAAGAAGATTTTGAAAAGAGAGTTTTTACAAAGATTTTCGGAAGGAGATTATTGGAGAGAATTTTTTTTAGAAAAGTGATTTAGGGGGCGTTTTTAGAAAGTGGATTTTGAGGAGAGTGTTTTGAAAAGAAGTTTAAAAAGAAATTTTGAAAAATAGATTTTTGGAGGGAGTGTTTAGAAAACAATTTTGGAAAGGGAAATTTTTGGAAAGCATATTGAGAAAGAATGTTTTAAAAAGAGAGACTTTTGAAAAGAGAATTTTTTGGAAGATATAAAATATCTCACTTTCCTAAAGCGATTCTAACCATAAGAAAGCGGTTTTGAAAACAACAAGGAGTTGAAAATATGGACCATATCAGTCCTTTTAATTATAACACTTTCCTAAAACAAATCTAGCCATGGAAAGGCTAGAATCACCCTAGGATTGTAATTTTGAAAATGAGTTTTGAAAAAAGAGATTTTGATGCAATTTTGAAAATAAGTTTGAAAACGACTTTGAAAGCGATTTTTGAAAGAATGCAAGAGACATGATATGCACAATGCAAAGAGGGTCGTGAACATACAAGGCTAAGGCTTCACCACATAATCAAGGGTGCCGAACCCACGTGGTCCCCAGTTAGACTAAAAGAAAGCCCCCGATACGGTGACCCTCTAATATCCTAATCTTACACATGGACCGGGAGTCCCTTTGTTTCATGCATGCAAAGAAAGGGGGGAAAGAGATGGGGGATTAAAATAAAGAAAACCCAAGTGGGTTAGGAGAGAGAAAAGAGACGGGGGAAGTACGGAAATTTAAATAAGAAGCCTACCTTGTGTCTTCTTTATTTTGCTTAGCTTTACGCGCCTTGCTTTTCTTCGGTCTTTGCTTCACTTCAGTCTTGGAGAGCTTCGAGTTGCAGCAATCCAAGTCTTCAGTGGAGGGTTGGGGGCTAGTGTATAAGTGTATGGGAGTGTGTATGAATGTATAAGAGGTTGGGGTTTGTATATGGTGGCTAGGGTTTGGAAAACCTAGGGAAACTAGGATTTTGGAAGTATACGAGCTTTGTATATCGAGAATTAGGGTTTTTAGACTAAGTTTGCGGACCTCTTTCAAGCTGGAAGAGGCTCTGTATTTATAGAGATGGGATAGACCTAGCGCCTATTGTAGTGGCGCCAGGCCAAAATTCCTCTTGGCGCCACTAGGAGTGGTGCCAGGCCATTTCTTGGCTTGGCGCCACTACTAGTGGCGCTAGCTAGTTAGAAACGTTTTAAGGTCTGCGAGCAACGTATCTTTGGAAGATTTGGGCGCCTGTACTAGTGACTACCATGCAATTTTTAGCCTGGCTTCACTAGGAGTGATTCCGAAAAGTCAAGGAATGATTTGAAGTGGCCGGTGTCGCGCTCAGATTTTTCGCACTCGAGGAATACTCACCCAAGCGGGAAAAATGTTGTACTCTCTCGTTAGAACTCACCCTCCTAGAAGAATGAGTGCGACTAGGTTTGAATTGAAAATAGGTTTGAATAAAGGGCTTTTGAAAAAGATTCGGAGTCGCCACCTAACTTGATTAAGGTGACTTAGGTCACCTAAAAACTAAGCATAATCCGAATACTACACTTAGGGTTTTGGAAAACGATTTGAAAAATATCTCCTCAAGAGAGGGTTTTTAAGAAAAATAGGTTGTTTGGAAACCTTTGGAAAACATTTAGCCCTTTTTAGAAAAATAACTCCTTTTGGTCTATGAAAACAGTGATCCTAGGTTCGGAGGTTGGTTACGTGTAGGGAAGACGCACTAAGCTATCACCCTACCCCGCCCTTTCGGTACCTACATGTCAATCTACCCTAGATTCACCTATGAGAGTCTTTAACTAACTAAAGTTCAATCCCATTCACTTTGAAAAACAATGTTTAAAAATATGATGCATGAGATGCAAGTGCAAGATAAGAGAGAATTGAAAAATAGATTTGGAAATAAATTTGAAAAGAATTTGATTTGAAAATAGATTTGAAGAGATAGAATTTGAAATTGGAAAGTTTGAAAATTGAAAGTAGAAATTTGAAAATAGAAATTTTGAAATTGAAATTTTGAAAATAGATTGGAATTTGAGATTTGGAAAGATTTTGGAAACCACACCCATGAGGGTGGAATTGAAAGTTTGAAAAGTATTGTGACTGCACCTATGAAGGTTGCCTACGTATCCCTTTGGGAAAATCAGGTCAGTCGTAGTTCGGACCGGAGTCCGATTGAAAATAGAAGGTTGGATTGGAAGAAAAAGATTGAATTGGAAATTGAATTTGATTTGAAATTAGAAGAGGAGATTGGAAATTGAAATTGAGAGGATTGGACTTGCTTTGGAAAGATTGATTTTGGAAAGACTTGGTTTTGGAAAGATGGAGGTTTAGGAAACCTAGACTTAGGAAAGGTAGGAGACCTAGGAAAGACTTGAGAGTTTAAGAAAGATTGGATTTAGGAAAGGTTTAAATTAGGAAAGGTTCGGTTTAGGAAAGTTTCAACTTAGGAAAGTTTTGAATTAGGAAAGTTTTCAAATTAAGAGAGTTTTGAAATTAAGAAAGTTTCGAATTTAGAAATGTTTGAAAAAGGGAAGTTTCGATTTTGGAAAGTTTTGAAAACAAGGAAGTTTTGAAAATAAGAAAGTTTTGTTTTGGGAAAGGTTTGAAAAATGAAAGTTTTCAATTTAGGAAATGTTTGAATTAAGAAAGTTTCAACTTAAGAAAGTCTTAAATTAAGAGAGTTTTGAGTTTAGAAAAGTCTTAGATTTGGAAAGATTTGAGGTTTAAGAAAGTTTAGAATTTAGAAATTTTTTAGGTTTAGAAAGATTTAACTTAAGAAGGTTTCAAATTTAGAAAGTTTTGAACTTGGAAAGATTTGAAATCTAGAAAGTTTAAGAAAGTTTTAGAAAATCTTGAGATTAGGAAAGGTTTGAGGTTAGGAAGAGTTTGAAAACTTAGGTTTGAAAAGTTAAGATTTGAAAGGAGGGTAGAATTAGGAAAGGGTTGAATTAGGAAAAATTTTTATGTTCAAGTTTTTTGGAAACTTAAGATTTAGGAAAGTAGAAGTTTAAGAAGGATTTGAATTAGGAAAGATTTGGATTTTGAAATTTAAAGAAAGGTTTAAAGTTTAGGTTTAAGAAACTTATGGTTTAGGAAGGAATTGAATTAGGAAAGGTTTGGATTGGATTTGGTTTCTAAAAGAGAAAGGTTGGATTTTATTTCCAAAAACGAAGGATAGGATCTAGTTTCCTAAACGGGAATATTTGATTTGGTCTCCTAAAGGGAAGATAGAATTTGGAAATGATTTGGAAAGGGAGATTCTAGAAACCCTAGATTTGGAAAATTCTAGTTTCAACGTAGAAAATAGGTTTTGAAAACAAGGATAGTTTTGATGTAGAAAACAAAAGATTTTGAAAACCTAGGTTTAGGGCAAAGTTTGAAAATCATGTTTTTGGAAAGAAAACTAGGGTTTCCTAATTGTGGGTTCTAGGACTTGATTTGGGGCTCTAAGGAAAGAGCTTTTTGGAAAGTACGCTTTTGGAAACGAGTTTTTGGAAGGAAGTCCTGGGGAGGAGTTTTTGAAAAATGCGTTTTTAGAAACGAAGGTTTTCTAGAAGGGAATCCTAGGGGGGGAACTTCTAGAAGGAAGATTTTGGAAAGAGAGTTTTTGGAAAGATTTTTAGGGAACGTTTTTAGAGAGTGGATTTTGGGGAAAGGATTTTGGAAAGGAGTTGAAAAAGGGAGTTTTGAAAAATAGATTTTGGAAGGGAGTTTTTGAAAACAATTTTGAAGAGAAGAGTTTTAGGAAAGTATGTTGAAAAGAAAATGTTTAGGAAGAGATTTTTGAAGAGAAAGAGAGTTTTTAGAAGGAGTAAAAACATCTCACTTTCTTAAAGCAATTCTAGCCATAAGAGGGCTAGAACCACTTTAAGAAAGTGATTTTGAAAACAATGTTTGAAAATATAGACCAAAAAGGCCACTTTCCTAAAGCAACCCTAGCCATGGAAAGGCTAGAATCACCCTAGAATTGTGGTTTTGAAAACAAGTTTTTGAAAAAGAGATTTTGATGCAATTTTGAAAACAAGTTTGAAAACGTTTTGAAAAACAACTTTGAAAACGGTTTTTGGAAGATGCAAGACTATGATATGCACAATGCAATTTGGGGGTCGTGAACATACAAGGCTAAGGCTTCACCACATAATCAAGGGGGTCGGACCCACGTGGTCTTTGGCTAGACTAGAAGAAAGCCCCCGACACGGTGACTCTTCAATAATCCAATCCTACACATGGACCGGGAATCCCCTTATTTCAAGCATGCAAAGAAAGGGGGGGGGGAGGGAAAGAGATGGGGGATTAAAATAGAGAAAACCCAAGTGGGTTGGAGAGAGAAGAGAGAGGGGGGAAGTGTAAAAAATTAAATAGGGAGCCTACCTTGTATCTTCTTTAATTTGCGCGCCTTGCTTGTCTTCGGTCTTCGGTCTTTGTCTTGATCTTCTTCTTCAGTCTTCAAGGGTTGTCTTCAAGCTTTGGATGGCAGCTCTTCAAGTCTTCGAGGGGTGGTTAAAGGCTAGTGTATGAGTGTATGGGGGAGTGTATGAGTGTATAGGAGGCTAGGGTTTGTGTATAGTGGCTAGGGTTTGGAAAACCTAGGGAGGCTAGGGTTTTGGAGGTGCTCGAGCTCTGTATATCGAAATATGGGATATTTAGGTTAAGTTTGCAGACCCTTTTCACGTTGAACGAGGCTCTGTATTTATAGAGGGAAGACAAACCTAGCGCCTGTTGCAGTGGCGCCAGGCCAAATTATACACTGGCGCCACTAGGAGTGGCGCCAGGCCATTTTTTGGCTTGGCGCCACTACTAGTGGCGCCAGCCATTTAGGAAACAATCAAGGTCGGCAAGCAACGTATCTTTGACTAGATTTGGGCGCCTGTACTAGTGACTACCATGTAAACTTTAGCCTAGCTTCACTAGGAGTGACTCCGGAAAGTCCGGGAATGATTTGAAGGAGCCGGGGATGACCCGGAAGGCCGGAAGGGAGTAGGAACACTTAAAATAGTGTCCTGGAGGTATTTGACTTGAAAAGTGAGGATAAGATGTGTCGGAAAGGTTGACCGAGCCTTTAGGGGCAAAACGGTCAACCAGATCGGAAAACTGCCGGGATAGACTCAAACTGTCCCGGAAGAAGACTTGGGATCTGGAAACATTATTTAGAATGTTACCAGAGGTTGCCGGTTTGCTACCCAGAGCCGGCGTGGTCGGAAAAGGAGACCGGCCCACTAGGGGCAAAATGGTCATTTTGTACTAGGTTCGCCGGAACTGATTCGGAATGGTCTGGAAAGGTAAAGGAAGGTTGAGAACACTATAAAAAGTATTCTCGGGTCATTACCGGTTTGATACCCAGAGCCGGTGTGGTTGAAGAAGGAGACCGACCCTCTAGGGGCAAAACGGTCATTTTGTACCGAGTTGGCCGGAACTGACTCGGAATGGTCCGGAAAGGTAAAGAAAGGTTGAGAACACTATAAAAAGTATTCTCGGGGGGTTACCGGTTTGATACCCAGAGCCGGTGTGGTTCCCGAGGCATCCGGATGCCTAGGGGCAAAATGGTCATCTTGACCGAAAAGTCTCGAAAAAGGTCCTAAGGGTAATTTGGTCATTTTTCACCGAAGTGGGCTAACAGTCACTGGTGTTGACCTAGGTTTTGAGTGTTTCCGCCACTCTAACGGTGTGAGTATTTCCGCTACTCGGACGGGATTGATGATTTGTGAGTATTTCCGCTACTCGGACAAGATTGATGATTTGTGAGTATTTCCGCTACTCGGACGGGATTGATGATTTGTGAGTATTTCCGCTACTCGGACGGGATTGATGATTTGGGAGTATTTCCGCTACTCTAACGGTTTCCGCTACCCTAACGGTTCTGTGAGTATTTCCACCACTCTAACGGTTTTGTGAGTAGTTTTGCTACTCGGACCGTCTCGAGGAATAAACTGTCTCGAGAGAGGGATTGGAAAGGAGTCTTACCGTCTCCAAAGAGACGTGCCTGAGTTTTGAGTGTTTCCGCCACTCTAACGATGTGAGTATTTCCGCTACTCTAACGGTTTTGTAAGTGTTTACGCCACTCTAACGGTTTTGTGAGTAGTTTTGCTACTTGGACCGTCTCGAGGAATAAACTGTCTCGAGAGAGGGATTGGAATTGAAATAAGAAAGGATAATGCCCCTAAGGGTATTTTGGTCATTTTGCCTCTATTTGGGCCTGATAGGCCCGCGAAGCGATGGAAAGACGGAATTTGGAACTAGAGAATTGGATTCGATAGGAATATGCCCAAAATGACTTGAAAACAAGTCTGGACGGAGTGTAGACTGCCGAGCGGTAAAAAATGGGGTGCTTACAGTCGGGAATGACCTGGAGAGCCGGAAAAGGGCAGGAACACTTAGAATAACGTCCCAGAGGTATTTAACTTGAAAGATGAGGTTAGGATGTGTCGGAAGGGTTGATCGGGCCATTAGGGGCAAAACGATCAAACAGGCCGAAAAGTTGCCGAGATGGACTCGGAATGTCCTAGAAAAAGACTCGAGATTTGAAAACATTATTTAGAATGTTCCCAAAGGTTACTGGTTTGATACCCAGAGCCGGTGTGGTTGGAAAAGGCAACCGGCCCACCAGGGGCAAAACGGTCATTTTGCACTGGGTTTGCCGGAACTAACTCGGAATGATCCAGAAAGATAATAGAAGGTTGAGAACACTATAAGAAGCATTCTCGGGAGGTTACTGGTTTGATACCCAGGGCTGGTGTGGTTTCTAGGGCGTCGGATGCCTACGGGCAAAATGGTCATCTTGACCGAAAAGTCTCGGAATTAACCCGAAACTAACTGGAAGGCACCTAATTATACCGGATCATCTCTAGGATGATTTTGAAAGGGTGGACTTACCATTTTGAGGACTCAAATGTATTCTCGAGAAACGTACCGAAAAATGGCCCTAGGGGCAGTTTGGTCATTTTTCACCGAAGTGGGCTAGCAGGCACTAGTGTTAACCTGGGTTTTGGGTGTTTCTGCCACTCTGACGGCGGTCACGTGATACAGGAGTTTGTTGGCAATTCCCTATATCGACCTGTTTACGAGTATTTCCACTACTTTGACGGCTGTGATGTTTGCGAGTATTTCCGCTACTCTGACGGTTCGCGATCATTCCCGAGATTGCCTGATCTTGGGAAGCTACTAAAGGGACTTAGCGCTTGAGAATCAACTTTCTCGAAAGGCGTGCCTAAACGGACATTTCTGTATTGGGGGGCTAGCAGGCGCCAAAGGTGGACCGTTCTATCATCTAGGGGACTTGGGGTTTCATCTCGATCGACAGGTTTAAAGGGACTTACCGTTCCGAAGAGATTTTCTTTGGAAAACGTGCCGGACCGTGTCGAGGAATCAACTATCTCGAGAGAGGGATTGGAATTGGAATTGGAAAGGGGACTTACTGTCTCCAGAAAGACGTGCCTGATTTGGATTTAGAAAGGGGGCTTACCATCTTCGGAAAGAGGCGCCTGATAGAATTTAGAAAAGGAGACTTACCGTCTCCAGAAAGAAGCACCTGATTTGGACTTGGAATGGGGACTGACCGTTTGGAAGACGCGCTTGATTTGGATTTGGAATGGGGACTTACCGTCTTCGGGAAGACATGCCTAATTTGGAATTAGACCGAACGATACCCCTGGGGGCATTTTAGTCATTTTGCCTCTACTTGGGCTTGGTGGGCCCGCGAAGCGATGAATAGATAAGATTAGATTTAGAGAGTTGATTTTGATCCGAAATATGCCCATAATGACATGAACTCAAGTTTGGACGGAGTGAAGACCGCCGAGCAGTCAAAAATGGGGTGCTTACAAATACTTGTATTCATGTTGTTATAATGCCTGCATAACTGCTCATGTATTCATGTTTACTTTACAATTCTATTCTCTCTCTCTCTACTCTATGCATCTATGTTCATGAATTCAATATTCCATGTCAAGACAAGAGTTCCAAAGTAACTCAAATCATTGCATCTTCGTGCACATGATCAACCCAAAGAAAGTGATGCCACGATCACTCTCCCTTGCATTAAACCTACCAAAATCCTAAGGGTTCTCATGTAATCCTAAGGACTTATAGCATGCATTTCAAGTCATTCCATAAGAGGGGCCCCAATACCTTTATGCTCATGGAGATAGGGTTGTCAAGAAGACAAGAGGCACTCAAACAACAAGGTCTCTCAATGGCCTCCTCAACATCAACTCAAAAAAGGCGAATCTGAAGACTCAAGAGTAGCTTAGGATTTCAAATGTAGAAGCAGATAGGTGAAGTCCTAAGAAAATTGTTCCCTCTCCCCCCTATTAAAATGTATTTCAATTCTGTTGTATTTAAACTCCAAAGTTCAATGTACTTCTTTAATTTTTGTGAATGAATAAATGAATGAATGTATGTATGTTCTCAATCAAACTGTAATGTATTTGCAAACATGGGCAAACCCCCTATCTCCAAAAAAGTGATCTAAATGCATCATGTTTAGTTTCCCTCTAGAGCAGGGGCACCCCTAGGATATACATTGCATAAAAACTTTCAAATCAAGGTACTAACTTATCTTTTGTTTCTTATCTTCTATCCTCTCCCCCTCCTCTCCAAGTACCAAGAGAACTGAAGGCAGAAGCAAGACAAAAAGGGGGTTTTCTAAACCATTCATTTATTATTATTATGATGCTCACATATTTACTTTCATTATGCTCATGCATTCATATATATTCTAAGACAATAGTTCCAAGAAACTGAAATCATTGCATTCTCATGCATTTAATTAACTGTAGAGAGAAAGAAGTGATCCAATCTCATGTTAATCGAACCTACCAAAACTCCTAAAGGTTCTTCAACCCTAAGAATTCATGGTATGCATAAAACCATGTCTCGAGAGGGGCCCAAATCCATCTTTGTATGTGGTGGCAGGATTTCCCAAACAAAGAAACATCAATCGGACCATTCCAAAGAGGTATTGTATTGCATATAAGGGCAAAATTCCATCTCCAAAATGGACATAGCTTCATGCCTAGATTCCCTTAAAGAAGGGACTTCCATAGGATATGCATCCCATAAAACTTCAAACTCCACATGCTAACTGTGTTTTGTTTTTCTTTTCCTTTTTTTAGGTCAAATAGCATAATTGAACTTATGGAACCCCTCTAGCATCCCGTCCAATTCAAAACTCATGTAAGGATAAGTCCGATTATTAGAGGAGGCCGAATCTACACTAAGGAGCAAGAAGAATTAACTATCCATTTGCAAGACATTACCTCTAACCAACTACCTCCATGCCATACTACGATAATCACCATCCATGTAGAAGAAGACTTTATCGTTTGCAAAGTCTTATCAGACTCATGCATTGCCACAACAGAATCCTCTAACTTTTAAATGTATGCCAAATGCTGTAAAAGGTCTGTCAGTTCACCCTCCGTTAATACACCTGGAAAATGAAGCACCAAGGAGGATGGCATAGTCCCAAAACCCTATTAAGGGTTCTCACCAAAAGGCTCACAAGAAGAGGGAGGTTTCCACCAAATTTGTTTATTTTTCTTTATATCTTTCCATTTCTCTCATATTTTCTTTAAGTAAACATTGCATACCATGCAATTATGATTTGAAATAAAAAAGAGGTAGTTTTTAATCTGTCCCCTTTGTCTCATACTGTTGTGGATGATTATTACTTTTAGGGATTATTTCCCATTTTGTAATGACTCGACTTGAAGGATGGTATAGCATGGGCAACCCACTCAAATGGGGGTTAAAACATTTAAGAGACAAAGAGAGAGTGAGAGATAAGAGGAAGGCAGTCTCAACAAAGAGGTACAGATTTTATTGAAGAGGCAACACTTAAGTGATATCCTGGCTAAGCGATAGGCAGCCGAGTTCTCAAAATGATGAGAAGCTATTGTTCTATTTATCCAATAAGAAATAAACACTACCCTTTGCTCAGCTCACTAGAGCCGTAAGTGATTTCTATTCAGATAACCCCAAACCAAGAACCATCCCCCACATTGGGGTAAGCACAGAGTAGTTGATTTGATAGCATGTGTAGGGGTTTACTGGCAGAAACACACTATCTCTAGGAATATTATCTAAATTTTATACAAAGGCTTTATGGACTAAGCAATTCAATTTGAAATGATAAAAGCCCCTCAATTCTACTACCATACACAAAGAAAATCCTTTTGCAAAGCCCACTTGAGCCGGTTACATTTCTTAAGAAAACCAACCAGATGATCACCGCTCGCATTGGGTTAAGGCAAAAGTCATGAGTAGGAACTAATGAGCAACAATAAAAGTGGTGATTTCCAAGAAGTTATGGCGTCAAAGGCGTCTTTAGTAAAGAAGATATTTTGTTTGTGGTGATCTTCAAAAGAAGATACTGTCATCCAAAAATATAAATGAAAAAGTTGGCATCGCTAAAAGTCAACTTAGGAACAAATTTCTTGATAAAAAAATCCTAGTCAGAAGGGAGAAAATGGTCTTGAAGAACAAAAAGAGTAGGAAAGAAAGAAGAAAGCAGTGAATGGAAGTTAAATTGCCGAAGGTGATCATTGGTCTTTTGAAACCCCACAAATGATAATATTTGAGCCTTTATAACCTTTGATTCATAAACCCTTTAACCTAGTCTACGTTACAGTCCAAATCAAAATCCTCTCTGATCAAAGAAAATTGTTTAGTCCAAATAAGCCTAAACAATACCAAGACAAGTAATTGAAAAAAAAAAGGGGCGAGAAAGGAAAGTTGGGGAGGAATGCAGGGGCAATCTCATGCTCCAAAGTGTGCTAAGATGGTATTGGTTTAAACAACCCACTAAAAGAAATCTTTGAGCCTAAATATCCCTTCATTTCTTAGAACCTCTAAACCCAGCTTACATTACGGTCTGGAAAGAAGTCTTCTCAAATTAAGAGCCAAGCTGTTTATCGCTCTGCAAAGGGCATATGAGTTGTCGCTCAAGCCATGGTGGCATTTTGAAAATCTAAGAGAGAAAACCATGTGAGGTCAGAAAAATCCCAAACAGCAACCCTGTAGAAAGTAGGGATCAGATAGTAGATGGCAAACTAAAAGGTTAAAATTCTTGGAGAATAGTGCAAATGCTATTACACCTCAATGAGAATGGGACAAAAGTAAATGGGGCAGAATCCTGGAAGGGAAACAGAATCCTAAGAGTATGGACCCTGGGGCAATCCTGGGACATTTTTTTTTTTGTAAATAACCTATATATGTGTAGTACTAATACTTCCATGACCTGTATAACATGTACATCCATTAAATTCCTATATAATTTGTATTTATTCATGCACTCATAAAAAAAAAAGGACCCTTGGACTTTCCTAGAGGGGCATCATTCCGTCGGATGGAGTGTTGGTTCAAGAAGTAACAGTTTCAAGGCGTAACAGTTTCAAGGCGTCAACCTCAAACTTCTCCAAATGAGCATCATTCCACAAGATGGAGTGCTGGTTCAAGAATTAGCAGTATCAGACATCAACCTTGAACTTCCCTAGAGAAGCGTCGTTCCACTAGATGGAGTGTTGGTTCAAGTAATAGCAGTTTCAAGACATTAACCTTGGATTTCCTCAAAAGAGTATCATTCCGCTTAACAGAGCATTAATTCCCCCAGAAGAGTATTATCCCGCTAGACAGAACGCCAGACATCGATGATAGGGCCGCCTCAAGAAGTAACCTCAACCTCAACCTCGACATTAGCTCCAGTAACGGCACTCTCAACATCTCTAACAGTCTCATTTGGGGCATCTCCTACAATATCCCTAGCGAGGCCACCTTCTTCTCATCAGCAGCACTAGTCCTCCACTCGACCAAAGCAGACCTCGTTATTGCCTCCGGTGTAAATCATTGTCTCCTGCATCAACCACCCAGACAAGCTCAGACTCAACATTAATCAATGTGGTCATCTAAGCGTGCCAATCATCCTTACCAGCCTAGGCATGAACAATAGTAGTCTTCTCCTCAACCAGAGTAGCTTTCGTCGTCGCCAGTTCAGCTTTCAGTTGTGCCCCCTCAACTCCAGATTCAGTCAGCAAGGCAACCTCTCTCACGTCAATCATCCCAAAAGGTTAGGCAAAGAAAAAGAGAAAAGGTAAGAACTCATCAACCAGATGAATATATAAGTAATAAGAGAGAGAGAGAGAGAGAGAGAGAGAGAGAGAAGTCAGAAAAAAGAAGATGCACAAAAAAAAAAAAAAAAAAAAAAAAGAAGGAAAGAACAAAAAAAAAAAAAAGAAGAAGAAAAGAATCTTGATTTCCAAGTTAAAAAGAATTTTCTACATTGTTTCTTCAAAAGGTTTTAACTTTCAATTTTAAATGATTTTTCTAAACCTTGCCCTTTAAAAAGATTTCAAATCTCAAGTCAAAATGACTTTTCTATACATTTTATCTTTAAAAATTCAAGTTTCAAGTTAAAATAAATTTTCTACACATTTTGTCTTAAAAAATTCATCTTTCGAGTCAAAATGAATTTCCTAAACATTTTGTTTTAAAAAATTTCAAGTTCGAGTTAAAACAAATTTTCTACACGTTTTGTCCAAATTTCAAATCAAAATAGTTTCTAATTTAAAATCAAAAGTTCATTTTTAGAATCAAATCTCAAAAAATTTCAATCAAAGTCCATCTCAAGCTTCTACTTCAAAAGATTTTTACTCTAATCAAGTTTCAAGTTTTTCTAAAAATTCTTCCTCCAAGAAGTCTTCTTCAAAATCATTTCTAAAAAATTCTCAAGTTTTCAATCATAAAAAATAAAAAAAAATTCTATCAATTTTCAAGTTTTCCAATCTCAGGGTCCGTTTTCAAAAATCTTCTAAAAAGATTTCCCTCTAAAGTTTTTCTTCTAATTGTTTTAGGCCTTTCTGAGTTTCTTGGGGCCTTCTCTGCCAAAAAGGCCTCACATTCAAAAGGATTTACCTCTTTTCCTTCAAAAAGATTTTATTTCAAAATTTTCCACTCTTTTCTCATTTCGAAAAGTTCCTTCCGAGTTTCTCGAGGTCTTCTTTGCCAAAAAGGCCCCACCCTCAAAAGTTTTATATCTTTTTCCCTTCAACAAAATTTATTTTCAAAAATTTTTTTTCCTTATTTTGAAAAATTTCTTCTGAGTTTCTTGGATTCTTCTCTGCCAAAAAAGCCCCACTCTCAGGCTTTCTTAACTTTTTCCTTCAAAAATACCTTCCTAGGTTTTTTTTTTTAACTCCTTCCTTTAAAAAATAATAAAAATAAAAAAGTAAAAGAGGTTTCATTTCAAAATCATTTCCTCTGTTTTTCAAAAGCTTTTTCCTTAAAAGTTTCATCTTAAAAGCATTTTTTGGTTTCCTGAGTTTTATCCTTCAAAAGCTCCGTCATAAAAAATGTTCCAAAGGTTTACAAACTTTCTTAAAAAGTTTTTTTTTTTTTCTCAAAAAAAGTTTCATAGATTTGCTGAGATTTTTCCTTCAAAAGTCCTATTTTTAAAAAAATTTTGAGTTTTTAAGCATTCACCTCAAAAAGCCTATTTTTAAAATTCTAGGTTTTCAAACTTTTTCCTTAAAAGCTTTATTCCAAGTTTCGAAAGGTTTTCCAAAATCCTTCTATTTCAAATCCAAATCAATCAATTTTATAAAGGAAGTTCAAAATCATTTCAAACAATCAGCTTGAATTTCAAAAATCAAGTTTTCAAATTTCCAGATTTCAAAATCAAGACAATTCAATTTTAAAAATAAAAATTCCAATTACTCTAGTTTCAAGAATTTCCAAATTCTATCCCTTCGATCACCTCACGGTCAACATGGGACTCTTACTTTATCGCTTTTTTGCCTTCATCAAGCAAAGATAGAAAAAGAGGGGCAGCTGTAAGCACCCGATTTTTGCTCACTTGGAAATCTCCAGTCCATTCGAACTTATATTCAAACTGATACAGACACATTCAAGTCCAAATCAAAATTTCAAACTCAATCTAATGAATCAATTGTTTCGCGGGGCCGTCGGACCCAAGAGTGGCAAAACGACCAAAATGCCCTTATGACATTACTCAGTTATATTCCTATTGGCACGTCTTCCTAGAGACGATAAGTCCCCTTTTTAATCTCATATACAATTTCAAGTCTAATTCCAATTCAAATAATATCTAGCATGTCTTTTGAGAAAGTTGATCCCCTAGGTAGTAAAACCATCTAGTTTGGCACATGTTTTGAGAAACTCTTTGGAACGGTAAGTCCCTTCAAACTCATCGACTGGTAGAACAGTTCACTTTTGGCACTTGCTAGCCCGCCAATGAAGAATGTTTATTATTAGCATGTCTTTCGAGAAAGTTGATTCCTCAAATGATAAGTCCACATAGCGGTTTTTCGAGATCAGGCAATCTCTGGAATGAGCGCACATTGTTAGAGTTACGAAAACACTCGCAAACATCACTATCGTTAGAGTGACAAAAACACTCGCAAACAGGTCAACATCAGGAATTGCTAACAAAACCCCTATGTCAAGGGACCAAATTTGCCTCTTAGTCGTGACATATTTATCAAAGGAAGAGATACCTTTGGAAATCAACTTGTCACAAACCGTCAAAGTGACGGAAACACTCAAAACCTGGGTCAACACTAGTGTCTGCTAGCCCACTCTAGTAAAAAAATAACCAGACTGCCCCTTGGGCCTTTTCTGACACGCTTCTTGAGAAAGTACCTAAGTTTTCAGAGCGATAAGTCCACTCTTCCAAGATCGTCCCAAAGATGGTTTATCATGTTCAAATGCCTTCCATTATGTTCCGGACCAATTCTAAGACCATCTAGTCAAAATGACAATTTTGCCTTTAGGTATCCGAATGCCTTTGGGAACCATACCGACTCTGAGTATCAAATCGGTTACCTCTCGAGAATGCTTCTAATAGTATTCTCAACCTTTCAACACCTTTCCAGAACATTCTAAGTCCATTATGGCAAACTCGGTGCAAAATGACCATTTTACCCTTGGTGGGCCAGTCGCTTTTTCCAACCACACCAACTCTAGGTATCAAACCGACAATCCATTGAAACATTCTAATTAATGTTTCCAACCCTTAAGCCCTCTCATGGGATATTCCAAGTCCATTTCGGTGGTTTTTTGGTCCAGTTAACCGTTTTGCGCCTAGGATTTCAACCGACCACTTCAATAATCCCGACTTTGTTTTTCAAGTCCATTACTCCCGGGACACTATTTCAAGGGTTTCTACCCATTTTCGGTCTTCCAGACCATTCCCGGCCTCCTAAAATATTCCCAAGCCAAAAATTGCATGGTAGTCACTAATATAAGTGCCCAAATCTTTTACCTTCCATACTAAGGGTTGAAAGATACATTGCTTGCTGCCCTAAGGACTTTCCTATGTTGCTGGCACCACTAGTAGTGGAGCCAAGCCAAAAAATGGCCTGGCACCACCATTAGGCAATTTGCCTTGGTGCCACAGCAACAGATGCCATGCTAGTCTTGTGTCTATTAAATACAGAGTCTCCCCCTACGTGAAAAGGGTTCGCAAACTCAGTCCAGAAACTCTGTTTTTCAAATTACGGAGCTCGAAGTCTCTCCAAAACCCTAGCCTCTCTAGTCTCTTCAAACCCTAGCCTCCATACACTTAAATCTAACTCCTATACACATTCCAAACACTCATACGCGAGCCTCAAAAGCCTCTATTGAAGACTCAAGTGTTGCAACTTGGAGGCTCTCAAGGATTAAGCAAAGCAAAACAAATAAAGTAAGCAAAACAAGAAGAAGACAATGTAGGCTTTCTCTTTATGTTTACGTACTTTTCCCCTCTTTCTCTTCTTCCTTCTAAGCCACTTGGGTTTTCTCCTATTTTAATCCCCTATCTTCTACCCCTTTTTCTTGTATGCGTGAAACAAGAGATTCCCCAATTCATGTGTAAGAAGGATTGTTGAAAGTCACCGTGTCAGGGGCTTTTTTCTAATTCAACCTTAGTCCATATAGATTCGGCCTCCTTGATTATGTGGTGAAGCCAACCTTGTATGTTCACGACCTTACTTGCAATATACATGTTATGTTCATACATCCTTTCAAAATTTTAAAGTGGTTTAAAAACTTGCATCAAAATCAAATTTTAAACTTGCATTTAAAATCTCTTTCTCAAAACTTATTTTCAAATCTACAATCTTAAAGTGATTCTAGCCATTCTATGGTTATGGTTGCTTTAGAAAAGTGTTATATTCATTGTGACCATCAAGGTCCATATTTTGGGTGTAAACCCTAATTTGTTTTTCATCAAAACCACCATCTTAAGATGATTCTAGCCATTCCATGGTTAGGGTTGTTTTAGGAAAGTGTGATATTCAATGTGATCATATTAGTCCATATTTCAAATCCATGTTGTTTTCAAAACCACCAACTTAAGATGGTTCTTCTCTTCATGGATAGAATCATTTTAGGAAAGTGAGACATTCAAAAGATTTTCAAAGTCTATGTTCAAACTCTATTTCAAATTGCTTTTTAAACTTCTTTCCAAAAACTCTCTTCAAGCCCCATTCCAAGAATGCTTTTCAAAAACACCTTTTAAAAGCTCTCCTCAAAAAGCTACTTTCTAAAAACTCTTTTCAACTTCCTTCCAAAAAAAAAACTTTCTTTCTAAAAAAACTCACTTTAAAATTCCTTTCTAGAAACTCTTTTCAAAAGATCTTCTTTTTAAAAAAACTCTTTTTCTTGGAGTCCAAGTGAAGTTCTAGAATCTATAGTTAGGAAACGTTAATACTCTTTCCTAAAAACATGACTTCCTCTTTTGCCCAAATCTTAAATTTCCAAAATCTCACTTTCTACGCAAAATTATAGCTTTCTAAATTCTAGATTTTCAAAATCAAACCTTTCCAATTTCATGTCAAATCCAATCTGTTAAATTAGGAGACTAGATCAAATCCTCCTATTTAGAAAAATAGATCAAATACTTCAATTTTAGAAACCATATCAAATCATTTATTTTTTAAAATAAAATCTAATCTTCTATTTTAGGAAACAAGAATCAAATCTTTCTTAAATCAAACCTTTCCTAAGTTCAAACTTTCTAAGTTCAAAACTTTCCTAAAATGGGACTTTCCTAATTCAAAAATTTCTAAAATCGTATTTTTCCTAAACCTAACTTTCTAAATTCATTCAAATCAAGTGGTTAAGTCAAGTCTTTCTAAATTAAGTCAAATATCTTTTCAAATTTTTCTTAAATCCAACTTTCTTAATTTGAACCTTTTCTAATTCGAACCTTTCCTAAATCCAACTTTCTAAAATTGAATTTTTCAATTCTAAATCAAATCCTTTTCAATTCAACTACATGTTCCAATCTTAGGTAACCTAAACCCTAGGAGGCCTAAACCCTAGTTCAACCTTAACCCTAAAGTTAGGAAGCTTCAACCCTTTTCTAAAACTCCTTTCTAAACCAAGATGGTTTTCCAATTTCAAATTTCAAAATGTTTTCAAAACTTAACTCCTTTCCTAAGTCAAGTCTAAGTTTTCTTTCCAAGTTCGAATCCTTTTTCAAGTCTAAGTTTAATTTCAAATCGAATCTCGATTTCATATCTTTTATTCTAAGTTCAAATCAAATCTTTTTTCAAATCCAACTCTTTTTGAATCAAATCTTTTCAAATCAAACTTTTCAAACCAAAAAGTGTCTATTTTCAATCGGATTTTTGTATTAACTACGACTGACCTGATTCCCAAAAAGGGATATGTAGGCAACCCTCATGTGTGCGGTCATAACCTTTTTCAAATTTCAAATTCCATGATCTATTTCAAGTCTCTAATTCTTAAAATCTATCTCCAAATCTCTAATTCCAATTTTTAAAACCTTGTTGCCAATTTCAATTCAAGTCTTTCTTTCAAATCTATTTCCAAAATCAAATCTTTTGCTTGTACTTGCATGTTATGCATCATATCAAATTTCTTTCATATAGTTGTAAGCATTCCATTTTTGACCGCTCAGCAGTCTACAGTCCGTCCAGACTTGTATTCAAGTCAATGTGGACATATTTTGAGTCAAATCAACTTTCGAAGTCTAATCCCGTCTATCCATCGCTTCGCGGACCCGTCGGGCCCAAATAGAGACAAAATGACCAAAATGCCCTTGGGGGCATTGTTCGGTCCAATTCCAACAAGCACGTATTTCCGAAGACGGTAAGTCTCCTTTCCAATTTCAATTCCAATACCTCTCTCGAGAAAGTTGATTCCTCGAGACAGTAAGTCTATCCTCCCCGGCATGTTTCAGAGTGAACTCTTCGAAATGGTAAGTCCCTTCAAACCCGTCAACTGAGAAGAGACCCCAAGTCCCCTAGATGGTAGAATAGTCCACCTTTGGCGCCTGCTAGCCCGCCAATGCAAAAATGTCTGTTTCGGCATGTCTTTCGAGAGAGTCAATTTCTTAGGCGCTAAGTTCCTTTAGCAACTTCCCGAGATCAGGCAATCTCGGGAATGATCGCGAACCATCAGAGTAGCGGAACTACTTGTAAACATCGCAACCATTAGAGTAGTGAAAATACTCGTAAACAGGTCAATATAGAGAATTGCCAACAAACCCCTGTATCACGGGACCGCCATCAGAATGGCGGAAACACTCAAAACCCAGGTCAATACCGGTGCCTGTTAGCCTATTTTGAGGAAAAATGACCAAACTACCCCTAGGGCCATTTTTTGGCACGTTTCTCGAAAAAATACATAAGTCCTTAGAACGGTAAGTTGACCCTTCCAAGATTGTCTTAAAAGCAATCCAGCATGATTAGGTGCCTTCCAGTCAGTTTCGGGCCAATTCCGAGACTTTCCAGTCAAGATGACCATTTTGCCCCTAGGCATTCGAACGCCCCGAGAACCACACCGGCTCTGGGTATAAAATCGGTAACCTCCGAAGAATGCTTCTTATAGTATTCCCAACCTGCCATTGAAATTTCGGATCATTCCGAGTCAATTCCGGCAAACCCGGTGCAAAATGACCGTTTTGCCCCTGGTGGGCCGGTCGCCTTTTCCGACCACAGCGGCTCTGGGTATCAAACCGGTAACCTTCTGGGACATTCTAAATAATGTTTCCAAACATCGAGTCTTCTTCCGGGATATTTCGAGTCCATCCCAGTAGTTTTCGGATCCGGTTGACTGTTTTGCCACGAATGGCCCGGTCAACTCTTCCGACAATTTTTGTCCTCATTTTTCAAGTCAAATACCTCTGGGTCTCTATTCTAAGGGTTCTTGTCCCTTTTCGGGCCATTCTCGGTCCCTTAAATGCTTCCCGGACATTCCGGAGTCATTTCTAGTAAAGCTAGGCTAAAAATTACATGGTAGTCACTAGTATAGGCGCCCAAATCTTCTCAAGATACATTGCTTGCCAACCTTAAAACTTGTTTAACTGGCTAGTGCCACTCCTAGTGGCGACAGAAGGCTTTTTGGCCTAGCGCCACTGCAACAGGTGCTAGGTCATTCCTCTCTCTATAAATACAGAGCCTTCTCCAACGTGAAGGAGGTTCACAAACTTAGTCCAAAAACCCACTCTTCGATATACAGGGCTCGTAACCTCCCTAAACCTTAGCTTCTTTAGGTTTTCCAAACCCTAGCCTCCATACACCAACTCTAGCCTCATATACACTCATATACACTCACATACACTTATACACTAACCTCAAACCCTCCATTGAAGACTTGGATTGCTGCAACTACAAAGCGTTGAAGATCGAAGACAAACTCTCGAAGACTGAAGTGAAGACTGAAGCAAGGCAAGCAAAGTAAAGAGCGCAAAGTAAAGCAAAATAAACAAGACACAAGGTAGGCTTTCTCTTTACGTTTATGCATCTTCCCCCTCTCTCTTCTCCCTCTGAACATACTTGGGTTTTCTTCTATTTTAATCCCCCATCTTCTTTCCCCCCTTCTTTCATGCTTGAAACAAGGGACTTCCCGGTCCATGTGTAGGATTAGGCTATTGGAGATTCACTGTGTCGGGGGCTTTCTTTTAGTTTAATCGAAGACCACGTGGGTTCGGCCCCCTTGATTATGTGGTGAAGCCTTAACCTTGTATGTTCACGACCCCAACTTGCATTGTGCATATCATGATCTTGCATTCTTCCAAAATTTGTTTTCAAAACTTGCATTAACATTGTTTTCAAACTTGCATCAAAATCTTCTTTTTCAAAACTTGTTTTCAAAATCACAATCCTAGGGTGATTCTAGCCTTTTCATGGTTAGGGTTGCTTTAGGAAAATGTTACATTTAAAGTGACCAATACGGTCCATATTTTTAAAACATTGTTGTTTTCAAAACCACTATTTTAAAGTGGTTTTAACCTTCTTATGGTTAGAATCGTTTTAGAAAAGTAAGATATTTTATATACTTTTTAAAAAATCTCTTCTAAAAAATCTCTTCCTAAAAATCTCTTTTCCAACATGCTTTCCATAACCTCTCTTCAAATTCCCTTCCAAAATTGTTTTCTAAAAACTCCCTCCAAAAATTTATTTTTCAAAAAACTCTTTTTAAACTCCTTTCCAAAAAGCTTTTTTCAAAATTCATTTCCTAAAAACACTCACTAGGTTTCCTTTTTAGAAAACTCTCTCCATAAATCTCTTTCTTAAAAACTCTTTCCAACAATCTCGTTCCAAAAATCACTTTCCAAAAAGTATTTCTCTAGATCTCCTTCCAAAAATCTTCCTTCCTAAAATTCACTTTCCAAAAATCCCTTTTCTTGAAGTCCAAGTTACACCCTAGAGCCAATGATTAGAAAACCCTAATTTCCTTTCTCAAAAACATGGTTTTCAATCTTGCCTTAAAACCTAGGTTTCTAAAACCTCCAATTTTACATCAAAATCATAAGTTTCCAAAACCTATTTTCTACATCAAAACTATAGTCTTCCAAATCTAGGGTTTCTAAAACTTCCCTTTCCAAATCCATGCCAAATCCAATCTTCCTGTTTAGGAAACTAGATACAATCCTCCATTTTTTAAAACAAAATCAAACCCTCTCTTTTAGAAACAAAATCCAATCCCTTGTTTTAGGAAATAGGAATCCCAATCCTTCCTTGTCTAAAACTTTCCTAATTCAAATCCTTCCTAATCCTTCCTAATCTCCTACTTTCCTAAGTCTTAAGTTTCCAAAACTTAAACTTTTAAATCTTTACTTAAACTTTAAGCTTCCAAATCTTTCCTAATTCCATACCTTCCCAAATTTCGACTTTCCAAATCTAAGTTTTCAAATCTTAAACTCAAACCTTTTCTAACTTCCAAACTTTCTAAACTTCAAATCTTTCCAAATCTAGAACTTTCTAAATTCAAAACTTTTTTAAATTCTAAACTTTCCTATTTTAAAACTTTCCTATTTCAAAAACATTCCTTTTTCCTAAAAACCTTTCTTATTTCAAAACTTTCCTAAATCAAAACTTTCCTATTTCGAAACTTTCCTAAAATGAAATTTTCCAAAAATGACACTTTCCTATTTTGAAACTTTCCTAATTCGAAAGTTTCCTAATCCGAATCCTTCCTTAATCTTCCGAGTTCAACATTTGAGTCAAGTCTTTCTTAATCTCAAGTCCTTTTTAAATCTTATCTTTCCTAAGTCTAGGTTTTCTAAACTTCTTTTTTTCCAAATCAAAGTCTAATCTTTTCAATTCCAAATTCCAATTTCCAATCCTCTATTCTAAATTCAAATCAAATCCAAATTTCAATTCAACTTCTTCTTCCATATCAAATCTTCTATTTTCTATCGGACTCTTGTCCGAACTATGACTGACCTAATTCCTTCAAAAGGATACGTAGGCAACCGTCATGGGTGCGGTCACAACCTTTTTCAAGCTTCTATTTCCACAACCTTTTTCAAGTTTCTAATTCCGTGATCTATTTCAAACTTCCAATTCCAAATTTCTATTTCCAAATCTCTATTTTCAATTTCTAAAACTTTCCAATTTCAAATCTATCTTTTCAAATCTATTTTCTAACTCTCTTTTTCTTGCACTTACATATCATGCGTCATGTCTTTTTAAATTTTTTTTTTCTAAAGTAGATAGGATTGGATATTTGTTAGTTGAAGACTCTCATTGGTGAATTTAGGGTGAATAGACATGTAGGTACTGCTAGGGCGGGGTAGGGTGATGGCTTAGTGCGTCTTCTCTACACGTAACCAACCTCCGAACCTAGATCACTGTTTTCGAAAGACCAAAACGGAGTTCATTTTCAAAAAAGGGCTTAATATTTTCTAAAGGTTGCCAAACAACCTGTTTTCCTAAAAACCCTATCTTGAGGAAGTATTTTCAAAACCATTTTCAAAAACCCTAAGTATAGTCTTCGGATTATGCTTAGTTTTTAGGTGACCTAACTCACCTTAATCAAGTTAGGTGGCAATTCCAAATTATTTTTCAAGAGCCCTTTGTTCAAATCAATTTTCAATTCAAACCTAGTCGCACTCATTCTTCTAGGAGGATGAGTTTTAACGAGAGAGTATAGTATTTTTCCCGCTTGTATGTATATTCCTCGAGTGCGAAAAATCTGGGCGTGACAATAGTTCTTTTCTAAAGTGGATAGTCTTGGACATTATTTAATCAAAGATTCCGAATGAGTGAACCTAGGATGAATAGACATGTAGGTACTGAAAGGGCAAGGTAGGGTGATGGCTTAGTGCATCTTCTCTACACGTAACCAATCTTCGAACCTAGATCATTGTTTTCAACAACCAAAATGGAGTTATTTTCAAAAAGGGCTTAAAACTTTTCAAAGGTTACCAAACAACCTCTTTTCTTAATAACCAGTCCTTAAGGAAGTTTTCAAAACCTTTTAAAAACAAAACCCTAAGTGTAATATTCGGATTGTGCTTAATTTTAATTAACCTAACTCACCTTGATCAAGTTAGGTGGCGACTCCAAACCTTTTTTCAAACGCCCTTAATCAAATCAATTTCTATTTGAAACCTAGTCGCACTCGTTCTTCTAGGAGGATGAATTCTAACGAGAGAGTATCATGTTTTTCCCACTTGTTTGTATTTTCCTCGAGTGCAAAAAATCGGGGCGCAATAGAAGGGATCACACTTGTGTGCACCATCATGTCATAGTAGTGTCATATGTTACTACTTTATGCAGTTTTATTCTTACATAAGTGGAGATTATACTTTGTGAGCTTTAGAGCCAATTAACGTTTTTTAGAGTGTTTATATTTACTCAAGGATTATTTGTTCATCTTCCTTTTATTCAATAGCTTCATCATGTTTGTTTTTAATTCATATGTTGGATACTGATTGAAGTTGTTGACACTTATACTTTCTTGACTTTTGTGTACTTCGGGTATGACTCTTGACCATCTTTTCTATTTTGAGCCATAGATTTCTTGTCGATATTATTTCCTTGGAACCATTCTTAAACCAAGGTAATCTTTGTTAAATACACCATTGTTAAACTATTTTTTTTAGTATGAAAACACAATATCTTCACTTGTGAGAGTTGAATTTAAATAAGGGAGATATGTTTGTGATGTGATAGAAAAAGAAACTAGCAAAGAAAAAAGAAAAGAAAAGAAATAAAGAGCTTAGATGTTTGAAAAGAAAGAAGAAAAACAAAAAAAAGAAAAAACTTCAAATGAAGTTGGAGAATTGAAAATGTGTATTTATTGAACATTATATGCTTTGATCACACATGTTTCGAACCATCTATCTTTTCTTTTCCTACCTTATACCTTTTAGCCAAACCCTATAAAACCCTAGTTGATTTGAATGGAGCATTTTTGTGATTTCATTTGAGTATAAGTCATTCTTGTTGAATACTTTGATTAGTGATTAGCTTTGGATATTTTTTCATGAAGCTATGGTAAGTTGGATACACTTGTACTTTATTGGTTTTTGTTATAGGATTTCTCTTTTGTGTTACGCTACATTTACTCTATTTGACGAGCTTTCCATTTTGAGTACCTTCTATCTTCGTTTCATTGTAAGTGTATTTCTGGAGAGGATTGAATCAAGGCATAAAGGATGTAATTGTGTGAATATGTTGTATTTGATCTTCTATGCATGTTGTTTCACACACTCACTTGTACATTTCTTCGATTTGTTTAAGATTCAATTTTACTTGTGTATAAGGAGGTAGGGTGAATATATGATTATCTTGAGGTGGATGATGCATAGATCTTCTTGTTCTCACTTTCTTTGATTGTAGGCCTCAAGTCAATGTTTGTGGGTACTATCACTGAAAATTCTCACGAGACACCACTCGTCCATTAGGGGTAACTTAGGATTTAAAGGCTTGGTGCATAGATTAAATGTACTCGTGACTCCTATGAAAGTGGATACTATCTTTTTAGTTTTTAGAATTTTGCTAAGGACTAGCAAAAAGCTAGCTGGGGGGTGTGATTGTACTCTAGAAAGGCAATCCTTACGCCTTAACTAGTTTCTTGTTAGACCTAGAGTAGGATTATTTGTGTAGTTTTAGTCATATTTCATTACTAACTTAAAATGTTTTATGTGAATGGTAATCTGGGTTTAAAAATGACAAATTCGGACTAAAAATGAAAAGAGCATTCGAAGGGTTCTAGTTGGCGTTAGAACAAATGTTCAAACATGATGGGCATGCGTTCAAATGGTACAACAAGCATTCGAATGGTCCTATAGACGTTAGAAACTACTGAGAGCAGAAAAGTCGTTTGAATCAGTTCAAAGAGCATTTGAAAGTACTGAAGATTGAATAAGCTGTCAGAAGGGTGTTCGAATGCCCGTTCGAATGGTGGCCAAAGAGTTCGAACAGTTTATGGGATTTTGCAATTTTCACATCTATTTAAGCCGAGATTAGAGCCTGTTTTTGGGGAGTTGCTTATTTTACGAGTTTTAGGTTTTCTTTAGCAACTTTAGAGAGAGAATAATTTTTACATAGCTTTTCGTAGTTCTTCAATACTTTATAATTGAATTCCATCGTTACAATATAATTTCAACACATATATTTATGTATCTATAATGACATTGAGTAGCTAAATTCCATCTTGAGATCAGTTGTGAAGATCGATTGAAGATCTCGGAAGAACAATAGAAGTGATCAGGGTTTCAATGTTTTCATCTTCTTCTTTTTAATTCTTGGTGATCAAACCCTAGATATTTATGAAAACTTAGATTTTTTACTATGTTTGGTAATATTTATACACAAATCTTAGTTTGGTATAGATATTGCATAAATCGATGGTATAAATCTATGACTCTAATTTGATTACAAATCAATGGTTGATTATTGAAGAGTTCATGTTTCTATTGCTAAATTTTTTGAACCAAAGACTCATGATGCAGTTAGTGATTTGAGTAATCAAAAATCTCTATTGGAATTTCGGGTGAAGCAATTGATTGGAACAATTGGCTTCAAGACTTTCTTTTATTAAGTTAAAGCTTGTTTTTCATAGTTTAGTTTAGTTAAATCAAACTCTTCAAAATAAACAATTTTTTTTTCTTTCAGAAGTAATTCAATAGTTTTGCGTTTTCTGAGAGGTGAGTGTTAGTCTTTTCATCATCTTTTCAAGTTTTCCTATGGACTAGACCTACTACGCCATCTTGCGCTTGGGATTATCTAAGGACACTGTTTGGTGCAAGTCAATTATCTTGATATTACTAGAAGTAATGAGAAAACTAAACCACAAACCATCAAATAATGTCAACGTATGTAGAAATATTTGGCCGAATTATCAAGAAACAATTGAGGCATAAATAGAACTCACTAGTAAAATGTGAAATATTTGGAACTACAGTACAAACACGTGAAGATTTCTAGCCCATGGGGTATAAATTAGTATTTGTACAAAACAAATGAGAATATAATGAAATTGGGAGATATAAAGCACAACTTCTAGTATAAGGTTTCTCGAAGAAGACCTGGTATTGATTATGAGAAAGTATACTTGCCTACAATGGATACAATCACATTTCAATTAGTTTGGTAGTTATAAAAACTTTAGATATGTAGATACTAGATGCAGTTATAGCATCCTTTTATGGACACCATCGTATGCTAATCCTTGAAGAATATAAAATGTTTGAAGCATCGTATAGTAATACTTTCCTACAAAGATCTTTATACATGATAAAATAATCTGGATACTTGTGGCACAATTGTCTTAGTGGATCACTGTATAATTTGCCCATATGTTTTTATGAGAACATCATAATATGAATACTTGTATAATTTTTCCATATGTTTTTATGAGAAAATCATAATATGAATACTTGTATAATTTGTCCATATGTTTTTATGAGAAAACCATAATATGAATACTGTTATTGTTATTTGTGTTGACGAAACCAGTTGGACAATATAAGGGCTTATAAAAGTTGCTAATAAAAGGTTTAAAAAAATTATTTTATGCAAATGATTGTTTGTTCACTAGATATAAAGAAAGAATTTTTTCATCCTCAAGAACATGACGAAGAGTTTATTGGTCTTAAAGTATCATATTTTAGTGTAATCGGTGCACACGTATCTTCGAAATTGTACAAAACCCAACGTAGCATTTTTATGTCAACTTACTGGCAAGATATAATTCTACACTAACCCGAAGACATTGGGATAAAGTCAAACAAAGATAATGTTATCTCTAAGGAAAAACATATGTGAGTTTTTTTTTTTTTTTTGAATAACTAATTCCAACACAACCCGTTAAAATGGGAAGTAGTGGAAGAGATGCTAACTTACTCACACCCAAACCCTCCATATGTGGGAGAGATAGCTCAACCCAAGGACCCCCATGTGGTCCCGGGCCTAAGAACTCCACCTACACAAGGCAGCCCCCAAGACTGGAGGAGTGGGCACCAGGCCTTTGAAATGGTTATTCTATGAAAATGGGTCAAAGTTGAATATGCAGATGTTGGTAATCTTTTTGACCCAAATAAAGTTTAGTCACAAATCGGATATACTTTATGATGCTAATCTGTGAAGCAAACTATGATTGCAACAATATTAATATTCTATTGTAGGAGCACTTTAGTAAAATATATTCAAGAAAAGTGCAGATGACGTTCAATAAAATATATTGCAACAATATTATTTATATGAAAATAGTGCATCTTATATTACACAAATTACGGGAGGATATATCACTAGTAATAGAACTAAGCATCTTTCACCTAAGTTCTTTTATATACTTGAGCTCTAGAAGAGTGATAATATTGATGTCAAGTAGATATGTTCCAGTAAAAATTTGATATACTAGTTGACTAAAATACTCCTAACGGCAACCTTTGAGAAATTAATGCACAACAATTGAATGCGTCGCCTTATTTTTTTTTTCATGCTGAATAACTAAGACAACCAGATTCGTATTGGATGTGTTCATGAAGGGCGCAAGCCATTACCTTCTAGCACTTGATTCACAAATTTGCATTGAATTGACCATAATTCCTTTGAACATCTACAGATTGACTTAACAAATCAAATGGACCTTCAAAAGTTAACATAGCATTGACAGCTGAAATTTAGGAGTGTAGGCAAGAATATTATAGAAAAGTAATATATAATCTCACAATAACTTTATAGATTCACTTCAGCAATAGACAAAATTAGAATAAAAGCTCCAATAAGCATTGGTCTCTCATTATTTTTACAAATAAAAAGCAGACAAAACTAGTCGATCAATGGCTGAGGCTAGGCAACTTATCAACTTGTAGCTACTTTTTCGAGCGATAAAAGGTTCCATGTCCGTATGTTGAGATAAAAATCTTAATGAGGAGCGGAAATTGCAACAGAGCGAAAAGGGTAACTGGTACACTAGCGGCTATGATCATTGGCATGGAAATCCAGACAAAACGTTCGCTAAGTGTCATGACAATGGTAGCACTAAAGGCTATCATCATCGCTACGATAGAGAAGAAGAGGGTGGAAAGGCCCATTATTAATTTGGTGGGCAAGGATCTTCGGAAATCTTCTTCTCTATAGAGTGATGTAAGGATTCCTAGGAATATCAAAACCGAAGTGGAGGAGAAGAACAATGACAATGCATCCGACATTATGAAAAGGATGAAGTATTTTGAGGTCAAGTGTATAGGAATGCCTGTATCCCCTTCATAACCTCCTGGAACTGTAAATGCTGATGCAAACATTATGGTGACGATGAGAGCTGACACAACCATGCAAGATGTTGCAGTCTCCTTCATCCATTTCTCTCCTTCTGCCACCAACTGCCTGTGTTGCTCTGTAAATAATTCTCTAGGAGTTTCGCCTTTTTTGTTTACAGCTTCTTTGTATGCAGGCACAATCTTGTGAACCTCCTGCAAAATGGTAAGCGTCTAGAAAAATGAAAACATGGTTCGCTTTCTTAACAAAAACTCCTAAGACAGAACGGAAAATGCTAATCTTCCAGAGAACTTGTAATATTCCACCAGAATGATATAATAGTGGCATTTTTATAGTTAATAGTCACTGTGTTAGGTGTTTTGTTTTTGAGTAATACTATACAAATAAAATTTTTGTATAGAGTGTTTATACATAATGTTGTGACTATACGTGGACATTTCATTTCAAACTAAAACATCCATCATTACAACTCATATTTTAAAAAACTGTCACTGCCACATCATTATGGTAAAGTTTTCGTTGTAAAAATACTATAAAAAATTCATTTTTAAGTGAAGATCAATCACATTATACTGTTATAAATTCTATATGAATTTTCTATTTGTATAGCACCCAAGACATCACCTCAAACCATTGTAGCTCTCTCTGCATTTGTAGAGCTGGACCAGCAATGCGGCCAAGCTGGCGAGGTGTTGATAAAAATGCAGCTTGATGTAGGATGGTGTTGCCATTGTCGTCCACATATTCATTTAATAGGCACTGGGTTTCACCCATTCTAAGCAGAAAGTTGTAGACCTGGTCTAGGCCATTTGAAACTGCATAAGAAACTAAAGGCCTTCCATTTTCGCCATTCACAACCCATAACGTATCAGGGTGGGTTTTAGCAACCTCAGACATGAACTCGACATTCCCACACAAAGCAGCTACTAAGACGGGTTTAAAAAGCATGCGTGGTATTTTCCAATCAGGCAAAGGCAATAGTTGCTTGCATATGCAGTTAACCAGGTCACGAGCCTGGGCATTTTCTAACTTGGTCTCGTATACATGCTTGATAGAAGGGACTGCCATTAGAACAAAAAAAAAAAAAAAAAGAAAACACATTGAGAATGTGAAAAGGGAAAAGGGTCAACTGTGCTATTCACATGCTCCTTTATTACCATAGAGCATTACGAAATTCCAAGGAAATTGACCATGTTCTGCAAGCATCTTGGTTGAGCCCCGCGCAGCTTGTACACGAAGACCTGGGAGAATTGGCTTGCTCAATAATGTTTGATCCTCCATAATTAATACTTTCTGAGCTAGTTTTTTGAGTTTTTGTGATATATATGTATATATTGGGTTTTTTTGCTGCCACACGTGCTCAGGGGCAGAACTACTCAATATTCAAGGGGTGCCATGGCGCCCCCACTTTTCCTGTAATCCTTTTATAGACTGTGTGCATATATAATGCTCTGGCAATATCTATTATACCGGCACCCCGACATTCTAAAACCAACCTTAAAGCTTTAACCCAATAAAATATCAAATATTTGTATAGTGGATTAAGGATCATACTCAATTTTTTCTTATATGTCCTAACCTAATAAAATTAACAATCATCAACGAGTCTTCTAAAATGCATCAACCTAACATACGAGGGGGCATTACCATCAAATAAGCAAATAATTTCTCTTATATATATATATATAAAGATATTGTTGATGTTCAATTTTTATTTTCGAGTAAACAAATAATTGGTCTTTTTTACATTTGTTTTGCTAAGCCTCAAGGATGATAAAAAGGGGGTCCATTGCATCAAATGGAGCAAAGTCACAGTTAGTAAAAAAGGTGGAGGCTTCGGATTAACTCCCAAAGTAATGAATGTTGGTCTTCTAGTAAAATGCTGGTGGAAGTTTGCTAAAAACAAAAAAGCTCTGTGGAGAAGAGCAATATGCTACAAGTATAAATGGGATGAAAATAGCTGGCTATTCCCTATGAACCCAGGGAAGGAGGTGCCAGTCATCATGAAGGATATCCAATTATTCAATGCAGATCAGGTATCATTTAAAAATAAATTGTTGTCAAATCTAAGTATCATAATTGGGAAGGGGAATCAAATCTCATTCTGAAATGAACCTTGGTGTGAAGGTCTGGTGTTGTGTAACTTTTTCCGCAGATTATACTTGCTGTCAAATCAAAAAAATTCAAAAGTGGCAAAGATTAGGGACATATTAGGGAATTGGAACCTATCATTCGAAAAAAGGTTGCTCAGTAGGGAGGAAGATAATTTAGAAGACCTGAAAGTTATCCTAAACAGGGTAATTATGAAGGAAGATAGAATAGACTCAATATCTTGGAGGGTAGATAAGGAAGGATACTTCACAGTCAAGTCCTTTAATCTGGTTTGTCAGGAATCTAACAATCAAGTAAACTCAAAATTTTCCTAGATTTGGAAATCATGGGCTCCTCTCAAGTTTCAATTTTTTCCCTGGCTGGTGAGTCATAAGAGTATCAAAAGAAGAGTTTTCTTAAGTCAGAAGAATCATCCCTCAAACTGATAGTCTATTATGTGAATTATGTAAAGAAGAGTTGAAAGATTGTGATCATTTGCTCCTAAAATGCAAAGTTGCCTGGCTTGTTTGGAGCAGTCTATTAAATTGGTGGGGACTTTCTTAGGTTAGTCCTAGAACAATGGAGCTTCACTTCTCATGGTGGAAAGAGCAAAAATCTAGATCCTTAGGAAAGTTCATTTGGGAATCTCTCCTTCAGGCTACTATCTAGAACATTTAGAATGAAAGAAATGAAGTCATCTTCAATGGCAAACAGGTATGTTGGGAGGTTATTGTAGAAAGCACAAAGCTGCAAGTCCTGGAATGGGTTCAAGCAAAAACAAGGGTTGGAAGTATAAATTGCTACAATTTTTTCAATTCTATTGATGGGTTAAATCTCTTGATCCTTCTCTAGTTTGATGTCATCCTTATTTTAGGTGCTTTGTCTTTCTTCTAGTCTCGTTGTAGTAGAATTTAGTGGTAGTATAGGGAAACATGTAAAGCCATCATGGCTTGTATTTTCCTCTGTAACTTGTCTATGCCTTTGGCCTTTAATTGAATTTCTTTTGCTGTTCAAAAAAAAAAAAAAAAAAAAGCCTCAATAGAATTTGGCTTTATTTTGTAGCTTAATTTTGATCCACTAACAATGTAGAATTTTTTACACAATTAAATACTAAAATGCAACACGTTTTGTAAAAATATTCTATAGTAATAAGTGGAACCAAACTTAGACTCTTTATGTTTACGATAGAAATTTAGTCTTGTATTTTAACATATATCTCATACTTGAATTTAGAATATGTGCAAAGAAACCTTAAAATATAATTTATATCAGTATAAAAAAATCAATGTTACAAATTTTGGCACTCCTCTTTACAAAATCCTGGTTCCGCCCCAGCATGTCCTATTTTCTTATAGTCAACGACTCAACTCCTTAGAACACTTGAAACGTAAATGCACAAAGCAAAAGTTATATACTATTGATATATGAAAGATGAGAATAAGAGACGTTAAATAAGTATAATGAGAAAAGGGTACCAACATGAGTAGATCCAGCGTTGCCAAAATGCAAAGTGACTTCCACATTGGAATGCAGAACGTGCACTAGCCAGGGGATTCAGTATTTCACCTCCAGATTCCTTCAATACAGAACCAGCCAATTCTGGGTACCGTTGGACCATATCCAAAGCAATATCTGTGATAAGATACACAAAAGCAATCAGTGAGTTAGTGAATTGTCAAAAACTCCTTTGACAATAAGCATATTTGAAGACATCGATTTTTCCTTATACCATAGAGTTGAGTGCTTATGCAGAAGGTAAGAAGCCGAGCACCATGCTTGCTTGATTTTGGATTCAGATCTTCTTCTAGAGTTACAGCGTAAAGAAAATGTGTCATGTCTTTGTGTCCACGTTGAGCAGCCACGACAACGGGTATGTTGCCGTACATATTTGCTATGCCTAGCAAGGCACTATTCTTTTGCACCAAGAGCTTGGCAACCTTTATGATTCCTACAGCGGCAGCAAGAGTAAGGGCCGTATCACAATAATCATTTTGTATTATCACGAATTGTGGAGGTGCCAAACGCACCAACTCCTCAACAACTTTTACATGGCGCTTGAGTACTGCAATATGGAGAGCTCTATCCCCGGCGACATTAATTCTGGCAGCCAGGGCGTCACGGTCTTGACCAAGCAAGGACTTAACAGCCTCCAAGTTTCCCTCACGCACTGCCTTGTATAGAGCCACAAGATACATTTTTTCCCCAGTAACTGCAAAGATTTCCTTTATTAATTGCTGATAAAACGTGCTTAACTAAACAGTTCTAATCTCTACATTGTTACCAAACAACCTATATACCAAATTAACTTGTGTTTTGATGTCATTAGAGTTAGCCAATGTGGAATACAATTGTCGATGCGTTTTGTGATTATGTGAATGTAACATCAAGTATACATATACAAAAGAAAAGCTAAGAGTTGTATGGATGAATGCAGAAAACATCAGAAGTTGTTGCCGCTGTTCTATTTTCTACCAAAAATTTAGACACAGTCCTTTTGTGCTTTCGCTTTGTTTCTTTGTGTTTTGATTATATAGTTTATGCCAAAATAACCAATGTAAAGTGGTATCAGGGTCTAGTTCATGCAACAGCCTTTCTAGGAGAATAGAAGTTGAGAAAAGAAGGTTTAAACCAAATGGTAAGAATCGCTAAACCACTAGATACAAAATGGGTATGTTGAAACCTCGTCATTGGCACAAACTCAAGCACAAGAGGAGGAGCTGATTGATTCCAAAAAAGGGATACGAAAGCACTCTTCTTCATTAAACAAGCACTCTCTGATGAAATGTTTCCAAGAATCAATGAAGCTACCAAAGCTAAGAAAAGATGGAATATTATACAACAACAATTTCAAGGAAACCAAATGGTAAGAATCGTTAAACTCCAAACTCCTATAAGAGAGTTCAAAAATTAGAAGATAAAGTAATCTGAAACATCGAATGATTACTTCTCTAAAATTAAGAAAACTTACGGTGAAAAGATTGAAGGAAAGACCATTGTTGAGAAATTACAGTTAGTTCACCATTAAAATATAACTCAATAGTGGGCATTATTGAAGAAAAGGACATCTTTGAAATGATTGTTCAAAAATTGATGGGTTCCTTGAAAGGTCATAAATAAAGATTAGTGAATAATCAGAAACGTCTCTCGAGAGTGCATTTGAATCCAAAGTTAATTTCAACTTTAAAAGCCATGGGGAATCATGAAGAAGTGAACAAACAAGACAATATCAAGAGGTGGAACACAAGGAAGAGGAAAAAATTCAAACAAAAGAGGTAGAAATAACAATTATGATAGACGCTAAAATATTGAGGATACTACCAAAAAAAAAAAAAAGAAATGTATAACGGTTGTAGTAACCACATGATAAGGGGGAAGTCCATTCTCTTGGATAGGCATACCTCAATCAGCTTTCAAGTAAAAATGAGAAATGGAGCATTGTTGAATGCAAAAGAAAAAGAACCAAGTGGAATTGAAAGGAAGAAGGGAACCAAGCTAATTCACGATGTGTTACTTGTTCTGAACTTGAAGCAAAATTTGCTAAGTATTGGGCAGCTTGTGGAACATGGATATGCAGTTGATTTTGAAGCTAATTGCTGCACCAGTCATGATAGAAATAATTTGCCGCAAGTTGTAGCAAAAATTCAAATGGCCAAAAATAGAAGCTCCCCACTCACATTCAATTATGGTAAAATGCTGCTTTGAAAGCTTATCTAGATGATAAATCATTGGTGTGGAATAGAAGACTTGATCACTTACACTTTCATAGTAAAGATCACTTTGTCCTATATACACGAAAATCAAAGAGCCTTTTGAAGAATTTTAGTTCAAGCACAAGATTCACTGAAAACTATTCTTTGAGACTTGTCTATTGTATTTCTACATCAGTAAATCCTTTCAATATATATTATGTTTATTCAATAATTTTTTTCTTTGGGCCTTTTTGAGAAAAAATTATTTAGTGGTCTTGGAGTGTTGTGTCACTGTTACTCCTGCTTGCACATGCAATGGATTCCTGTAAGGTGGGTTCACCCACCTAAAATAAAAAGGTCAACTGCATTGTGAAATGATAGGCAAATGTGTTGTAGCACTTCAAGAATACCAAATAATTTCTCGTTTGTGAGACCTCCGCAATTGCAAGAAGTTACAGCTAAATTTTAGAGGGTAGAACTTCATTAACCTCATTCATTGGGTCACATACTTAGAAGGGCAAAAATCTACTTGTAATAATAGTGACTACACGCTATTGCCAATGAGTTGTCATCTACTTCCTCTTAGTTGTTTGTACTTGTAATATAAATAATAAATTTTGTATTGATTATTTTGTGATTAAAATTATTATTTTATTCCATATTTACAGGAGTTGTTGCCTTTGTTCTGCCTTTTCGTCTCGTCTTTCCAGCAGAAAATTTCTGCTTTAGCTTTATTTGTTTGTGGTTTGATCTTTGATCATATAGTTGCTACCTAAATAACCAACAGACTAACTACTGTGATTGTGTGCTTTATTAAAACAGTGTTCAAAAGTACATACATAGAACTTGGGTACTGATGATTACAAATATTAAAGTTGTGAGCTAAAAATAAACCAACTAACAAAGAAACTAACCAATAATTAGAAGGTGAAAACATTAAATTTTTTAGTGCGAAATATAAATACTCGTACTGAATCAAAACTATATGGTGGTTTTATTTGGGTAGAATAGTTCGTTTCCTTTATATTCTAAGTAGTCAAAATGCTTGCTGTTTTCCGAAAATTCTCCAGCAAGGCTCAACAGTTGTGCTAATAGGTACTAACCAACAAGTGCAGATCATGAGTTGAGCCAAGGTACTCCAAATATTTAACAATACTTGATGTCTTCCTCTTTTGTTAGGATACATAAAAGAATTTGAATACATCAGTTTCTGAAATTGAACCATAGCCAGCTCCAACTCTCAACGTGCGTTTGGAAAGAAATTTCATGCCCCTTAGGCCAGTGGTTGTGGAGAAAGAAAGGGAAAATAAAAAATATATATATAAACTAAACTAGAAAAGAAAATATTTAAACAGCCAATGTTGTTGTCACCTTCTTTGTTGCTTGGACTTTCTTCCTATAAATCCTTACCTGGTTGCTTTTCTTCCGGACGGTTAGAGGCATCAACGCTTGGCAATTCACAAGCATCCATTTTCGTTTCCATCCTAGTTTTTGAGAACGCCAATTAGCAATAATAAATGGAAAGTTAAAGACTGGGAAATACATAACAAAAGATGAGTACTACTTTTTTGACCTGAGAAGAGATTAGGAAGGCACACTATTTCTGATATTGACAAGTTTCTGACATCTCAATATTTTGCGTAAACCTTCTGCGTTAAGTCAATCAGAAACTATTTGATCTGATCGATTTATGAACCCATATATATGAGGTCTATAGTAATTTCTATGCCTACTGGAAACCGTTGTGAATGATAAAGCAAAGTAAACATGGATGATTGCTCATGACTATTATAGCCACGTACTGGCTACAACAAAATCCATAAAAAGTTCTAAATTTTACCATAATCCAATTAATAAATACTTAAACTAATATTTAAAGTACATAGACATTTAAGTTTCCATTGCAATTATACAGATAAAAGAGGGTAATTGATATCTATCATGCCGAGGTGACTAGGAAAAGAAAGATCAATTAATTCCCTTGATCTATCTGAACTTAATGTTGATCATCTAATTTCTCGACTTACCAAAAGAAAAAGATAATTACACCTCATAAATTTGTGTTAAATCATAATTCTAATGAAGCTTTAGAAGATATCGCATTCAAGAGGAAAATATGATCTCCTTCAAGTTGAGTAGGTGCTTTATTGTCACACCCCACTTAGAGATGAGACCGGCCGTGAGCCACGAGTCTTGACCCATGGAACACGAAAGCCTGATCGCCTAATAGATACAAATATTCTATTGAAAATATAAATGTCTAAGTTAATATTCCAAAAATAGTATGAATAAACCGCCAATAAATCAATCATATTCAGGATTAACAACTCTAACAAAATAACTATCAAGTTAGAGATTACATGATCTCAAAACAAATCATCCATTAAATGAATAGTAAATCAACCAAATAAATTCTCAAATTCATAATCTAACTCTAAAGACAGCGGAACAAAAAAAAATAGACACAAGTCCTAAGGAGGTCAACAACAAAAGGGGTCCCGGCATCCAGAGTCCAACTCTATTAACGTCCACGCTCACCTGAAATATTATAAAGAGTGTGAGCTCACAGCCCAGCTCGTGAATGGATTGCCTCAAAATAATAACAATAATTTGGAAGTAGCAGTTTATGATCAAAATAAATTTCATGAAAATGATCCCAATGCCAATCAATCCACTTATAAGAATGTTCTTTTAAATTTGCATAACTTGATGCAAAACAATATCTCAATGAATAATTTCTCATCTCATAATAAAATCACATTATCACAATGGTGATAACAAATAAATCAATGGATAATCGTATAGGAAAACCAGTTAAAGAATAATGTAACATGTGCCAAATAATATCTCATGGGTAATATACCCGTTGGATCCGACATCGTACTTAGAGTCACCTAGCCTGGCTTCTAGGTTTATTCCCTAAGCCGATCCGGTTGAGGTCACCACGAATTTCACGGGCCTGTTCCTACAACCGTTGAGAACTAGGGTCACCACGATTTTCACGGGCCTGTTCCCTAGCTGCCAGAGTCACCCCACTTAAAGGGCCTGTTCCCTGGACTTCACCTGGTCCCAATATCCATAAACAAAAGAGTTTTCACCATTAAATAATTCTCAAACCATGCTCATGCATTTTCTCAAAATAACTAAAGAATAATTCTCAATGCAATATAAAAGAAAAAAAAAATTAACATTTCTCATAATTCAAAATAAGCTTTATTCTTCAAATAAAATATACCTCATGATTTATAAAACATGTTTTTGAAATCAATTCTGCATGGGAGTTTGTAATTTTATACTAGCAAGACAAAACCACTCACCTTATGCCCTTAAATAATTTCTAAACACGTGCACGGAGATCCACAATCAGCCTGATACAATGGAATAAAAAAAAATTAATTAATTAATTAATTAATATTATTCTCAATTCTTAATCATCCACTTAATCCTAAATTCTTAGTACTTGAATCAATACTAAAATAGTCCAAACTCCTACATACAGATTGATATTCAGGGAAATACAACATGTACCAAAACTTATGTGAAACTAAACCCAACACTTTTGACATAACAAAACTGACCCAGTTGTACCTAAATTTGTAACACAGGATAACTGCCCCTAATGTCATCTTCTTCACCAAGTTCATTGCAGAGAACGTTCTCTCCAACGTTTTCGTTTCGTTTTGTTTTTATTTTATTTTATTTTTCTTTTCCCTTTTCCCTTTTCTTCCTTTTTCACTACCATGGTAAAACCAGTCACAAAACTTCCTGGTCACTATCTCTCTCTATAAGTAACAGACCCAATAGTTTTTCTCTCTCTCCACAACCTAGAACTCCAAAACCCGCTAAACTCACAAAATTTAATCCATTTAATTTCCAAATACAAAACCACTCTTAAACTTTCAATGTACGGCAAACACAAAATTGAGGTTATCATGAACTCCAATCTATATAGTTCATCCAAATATATGATCCCAAAATGTTATGTTAATGAACTCCACCGTTTCATGGACGTACAAAGCTATATGTATATTCAAAGCCTTTGAATCCAAACTCAAGCTTACAATAATACTGATTTCTTAAATAAACAAAAATGACATCAAATAGGCGTTCCTTCCTTACCTTCAAAATCAGATTTTGCTCTAGTCTCCCTGCAACCAAGTTATTCTTCTCTCTCTCTCTCCTTCTCTCTCTATGCGGCAGTTTTTAATATCACTTGTTCAAGGCATATAGTAAACCCTAATACAATATCCTCTAAAGAGATACTAACCCAACTGACTCCAATAAATCCGCTTAATAAATTTTATATTCTACACTCAAGCCCATGAGCCCTCAATTAGTAAACCAGTAACAAAAGATTGGTGACATGTGGCTTACTCGTGTCTCCAAAGTTCACAATAAGATTATGAATATTACCACAGAAGATATCCAACCCAAGTTCATGTATGCTTCCTATCACATTCAATCAAATCGCACCATCCCAAAGTTAGAATTAACTCCCAAATAAGTGCATGGCCCAAAACAAACTAATTTAATTTACTAAATCCAGCTAACTAAATAACTCATATTTATTGCTAAAATTTTATTAAATAACATTCATAATTGTAAACAAATGTAGGAAAATAATAGAAATTAAATTCTAGGTCATAACATTTATAATATTACCACCCAACGCTCAAGGCTCAAAAACAACATGCGAAAAGTGGAAGAAATTTAAGCAAACCAAAGCAATTATTTTCATTATATTTAGCAACTTACTGGATAATTCCACTGATACGCTTGAGCTAGCTGATGATTCCCCCTGTACTGAATGCAGTTAAAGACAACTCAATAGCCTAGGTTTCAAGCAGATATAGCCTAGGTTTCAAGCTGATATGACACGACTTGGGAATCTTTTTAAAGTTTGCATTCCATTTAAGCCTAGGTTTCAAGCAGATATGACACGACTTGGGAATCTTTTTAAAGTATATATATGGGACGAGTGAGCCCTTTCCCGACGAAAGTTTCAAGCATTACTGTTTTGTAACTTCACTTCCTTTGTATCTATGTGACCACTGATTGCAACCGCATGGCATTGTTCCCACTAAAACTTTATTATTCGACTAAATAAATAACACACTTTTCAACTCTCAATTCCAATATTAAGCAAGTACGTGTTAAATATATTTTTATCCGTATTCCATTTGTATTATATGAATATCATACATGAATTGGATAATTTGATATATTTATTTATTAAAACACTACCAACTGTAATATTTAAAATGTTAGGGCACAACACTGGAACGCATTGCTTTAGGAATTTTTCATGTTGAATAATTAAGACAACAAAATTCTTATTGGACGCAATCATGAAGGGGAGACATTAAATGATTGTTGTATTGTACTCTTTTTCCTTCGCTTAATTTTTATCCCATTGAGTTTTTTTTAGCAAGGTTTTAACGAGACAATTTTAACACACCCAAATCTATTTTATGCTACATAAAAATATTGTACTATTTTTCCTTCGCTAATATTTTTTTTTACTTGATTTGTTTTAGTAAAATTTTAATGAGGCATATTTTATATGTTGGTCATCTGGGATTGTTGTAAATACATATATTATTGGAGGATGTAGATGCATGAATTAATGGTAGGAGATACATGTATTAGTGGATATGGATTACCACCATAACTACTACGTACTACATTTAATATCCATCCTTTGGTATGGTTGTATATATGCCTATATAAAGAGGCTTTGAGAGAGAAAATAGATAATATGTATAAGATGAAATCTTGAATGATCTGGTTGAGGATTTTTTTTATTCACAGGATAAGGCCGGACAAGACAAGGAGTCGAGACTTATCCCACATTTTGTTGCAACATAAGGGAGAATAATTAGTACGATTGGAACTAATAAGACTCTATACAAGTTCTTATTATGTCCCAAGGGAGAGGTGGGTTTCATTGTCCCGAGACCAAAGGGAAATAGGATAAGGGCTAAAATGACTAAAATATCCCTTCTTAACTTACATTTTATATTATTTGTATGTAGGATTTTTAGGAAGGCCCAATTGAAATTGAATTGATGAGCACAAACAATATGTAAGAGAAGAAGACGATAAGAATGTCTCGACCCTCTTTGGACCTGTCGCGCCCTTGTTTTTAACCAAGTCCTTTCGGCTCGAGAAAAGCATAGTGCTCTTCCGTTAGAACTCATCCTCCTAGAAGGATGAGTGCGACTGGGTTTGAACCTGAAATTGATTTGATTAGGGGTTTTTTAGAAAAATTTTGGAGTCGTCACCTAACATAGTTAAAGATATGTTAAATTACCTAAAACTAAGTGTAATCTAAAGACTAGACTTAGGTTTTTTGAAAATGTTTTAAAAATGACCTTCTAAGAAGGATTTTGGAAAAGAGGTCTTTAAAACCCTTTTGAAAAGTTTTGAAGCCCTTTTGAAAATAACTCCATTTTAATCTTTTGAAAACAAAAATCTATGATTCGGGAATTGGTTAAGTATAGGGAATATATCCTAAGATCATCACCCTACCCCGCCCTTTCGGTACCTATAAGTCTACTCACCTTTCGTTCACTCACTAGAATAACCGGTTACTACCATCCACTTAACATCCACTTTAGAGTTTTGAAAACTGGGTTTGGTCATCATTTTTTGGATGAATGATGCATGATGCAAGTTTTAGGAAAAATATTTGAAAATATGAATGTTTTGAAGAGATTCGAAATAGAAATCATAAATTGCTAGAAAATTTTGAAAAGGGAACTTGGGTTGAAATAAATGTTATAACCATACAATTTTAAGTTGCCTACGTATCTCATCTGATGAGAATCAAGTCATTCATAGTTCGAGCAGGGCCCGATAGAGAAAAGGCACATTGGGGTCTTTTAAAAAAGTTTGAAGACGCTTTGAGGTCTTTGAAAAAAGAAAACTTGAGAGTTTTTATTTGAAATCGGATGTTTGAGTGTTTTTGGAATAGAACTTAAAGGTTTTTTAAAGTGCACTTGAAATGGGATTTTGAAGTGTTTTGAAATGTTTTTGAACATAACTCAAGAGAGTTTTGAAAGTTTTGAAAACTTGATTATGGACTTGAAAATTATATTTGGACTCACAAGAGCTCTTATGAACTTGTCTTGAAATGATTTTTGAAAATAGTTTTCATGTACCTTATGAAAGGCATGTTGAATATTTCATCACCTTTGAGAGATTAGTTAATAAATATCTAAACTCCTTTAAGGATATGACTTTTGAAAACGTTTTTAGAAAAAGGGCTAGAGACTTCCCTTAGGTTTTTATAGCTTTAGGGTTATAGAACCCCACTTGATATATCACCTCCCTTAAACAACCTCACCCATGTAAGGCACAAGGTTACTTCAAGGATGTGACTTTTGAAAATCATTTTTGAAAGTAACTTTTGAAAACACTTAGGGTTTTGGAACCCTAAACCTTGAAGGTTGTACTTAATGTGTTACTTTCCTTAGAATCTCTTAACCATAAAGGGTTAGGGACACTTTAGGGTTGTGAGCTTTTGAAAATATTTTGAAAATAGTCTTTGGAAAAATGTCAAGTGTCTAGCCATTGAGACAAATTTATGAGAACCTCTTGGAAGCATTTTGAAGATCGAGTATGGAAGTATTTGAAAAGATTTTGGGTTTGATTTTTGAAATCCCAAGAGAGTATGAGTTTTTGAAAGTATATTATGAAAATGGTTTTAAGTTGAACGATCATTTGAAAAGGGGTCTTTGAATTGGAGCCTTGAAGCTTATTAACCTAGGTTGGGTTGAACTAGGGTTAACTAACTAAGGTGAGGTTGGAATAGGGTTTGTTTGACCTAGGGTTAGTAACTAGGGATAGGTTAACCTAGGGTTAAGATAACCTAAGGTTTGGTTAACTAATTAAGATTAGGTTAACCTAGGGTTAAGATAACTTAGGCTTAACTAACTAAGGTTAGGTTAACCCAGGGTTTGGTTAACCTAGGGTCAAGTTAATCTAGGGTTGAAGGGTGGTTTTGAACTAGGGTTTGGACTTAGTGGTTTTGGAAAGGTGGTTTTATGCATGAAATTTGAAAGTGGGTTTGGAAAACCATTTTTCTGAAAACCACTCAAGTGAGTGTTAGGGTCCTATGGTTGGTATTTGGAAACCACTCAAGAGAGGGTTGCCTTGGAACTATTTCGCCCACTAACTCAAGAAAGCAAAACTTGTGAAAATTAACATTGCATAAATAATTTTGAAAACTTGAAAATTAAATAGCATGATCCTTTGAAAATTGGTTTTGGAAATGAAGGCTTTGGAAAACCACTTTTAAGAGGTTGAAGATCACCCTAAAGAATAAGGGTTCATATGGTTGATTTGAAGGAAATCACTCCAAAGAGAACTTCATGGGACCATTCCAACCACAATATTCAAGAGAGCACAACTTCTAAAAATCAAGGTGAAAATAATGGTTTAGGAAAATCGTTTTTATGCAAATTAAAGATGGTGCAATTTGAGAGCCCTTTTGAAGAGGATTGTTTTGAAAACCATTTTGAAGTGAATGGAGCCAACTCTAATGAACTAGGGTTCATATGGTCAAGATAATGGGAAGACCACTCAAGAGAGGGTTATAGGGGACCATTTCAACCACAAAATTCAAGAGAGTAAAATCCTTAAAAATCAACGTAGAAGAAGAGGGTTTGAAAACCATTTTAGTACAACTTTGAAGAATAATGAAATATAGGGTTGCAAAATAAAGTCAAGGACTTAAAGAGGGTTTTCTAAGGTATGAAAATTGAGAGTTTGACCTAGGCTTCAAGGAACCAACTCTAAAATAATTTTTTAAAGAATCATTTGAATATGGAGATTTATGAATGATATAGAAAAGAGATAGTGAAAGTTTTCAAAAAATGATTATGAACATAAAAACAAAGCCAAGCATGCAAAACATGAACAAGATAACCATATGCAAAGGGGTCATGGAATCATACAAGGCTAGAGGCTTCACCAAATTGCAAGGTACTCCAAGGCTGTACCATCTTAAGCAAGTTTGTGAAAGGTTCTCTACACGGCGACTCTCGCAAACTTTTCTCTAGGCATGAACTAAGAGCTTCCTTGTTTCAAGCATGCAAGAAAGGGGAGGTAGAAGATGGGGGTTAAAATAGAAAATAACCTAAGTAGGCTAAGAGGGAGAAGAGAGGAATGGGGATTACAAAAATGTAAAGAGAATACTACCTTTTGCCTTCAAACACTTTCAAACCTCCATGGATGCTTTGACTTGAGCTTGAATAGCCTTGAAAAGGCTTGAATGGGCTGGAATGAGGTCTTCTATAGCATTGAGGGCTATATAAGTGTAGTGTATGGGTTAGAGGGAAATGGAATCTAACCTAAGTGCTTGAAGTGTGAGATGTATATAGGAATTCGAGGTTCAAAAGAGATTTCTACAGAGCTTCACCACCAATTTTGATTTTGGAATATACAAAGGGGGAGGCCTATATTTATAGGCAAACCTGGAGGGGCCTGGCACATGTAGCACATGCGCTTAGGCAAATTTTGCCCTGGCGCATGTGTTACATGCACCAGTACTGTTTCGCTTTTTGAGTGCCACGTGGCATACTCTGTACTGGCTAAATCTTAAGGGCTAAGCAAACTTTGATCGATCTAATCAAAATCTGGGTACATATAGCATACGTTCCGCCATCAGGAATGTCCGTTTAAACTTTGCCTTGATAATTGTGCAATTCGGGAAAGATTCAAGAAAATTGGTTGCATCCACGATGTTCTCCTAGTGTTTGTTAAGAACTTTGAATTTTTGAGAAGCATCAAAGGTGTTCGGAAGAGTGAGATATCATATCAAAAAGTGTGCATGAAAACACACTTTTGCGGAGCATCAGTGATACGCTACGCGAGTGTTCAAAAGTAGTCGTTTTTAGGCCACGTGATTAAGGCCTCTGGAAAGTGATCTCTCTAATTGAACTGTACCAATATAAAGTGCTCTGAAAATTCTTTCGGAAATTTTCTACTTTATGCATTTCTCAAGTTGTTTGACGGTGCGTTATAATCAGGGAATTGGAGAAAAAGACAACCTTGGCGGAGTGTCTGCGAGATGCTTCAGGGGTTCCTGAAAGTGGTAGTCTTCGAGCCATACGATCAGGGGCTTCGGGAAACGATCTATTCAATTGATGGAAAGATCTATGGTCAAGTTTTTTGGAATTCTCAAATTTGTGCATTTCTTAAGTTGTTTGACGGTGCGATATAATCAGAGAATCGGGAGAAAAGGCAACCCTAGCAGAGTGTCTACGATACCCTCCAAGGGACTTTCATTGAGTCGGGGTGTTTAGAGTCATGGGCTCACCTTGGGTTAAACAGGGGTGCATGATAAGACCCGCAGTTCAATACCTAGGGTCAGTGTAGTTTATGGCACGTTTAGGCCGCCAAGAGTAAAACAATCATTTTAATTGGGATTAGTTGAAAAAGGTCAGAATGGGTTAGAGTGGCATGTTAAGCGTGCCGGACTGCTCGGGGCGGTCCTAAAAGATATTTTCACTATTTAGCAGGATTTGTATTATGTTGGAGTGCCTAGGGGTAAAATGGTCATTTTAACCAGAGTTGACCGGAATGGGATTAGGATTGAATAGGATGGTATATTGAGTACGCCAAGCCGTCTATAAACATTTTAGAAAGGTGGACTTACCGTCTTGAGAGATTTTGAATTTTCTCAAAGATGTGCCCGGAAGCTTAAGGGGTAGGTTTGGTTATTAGGCCTTTATTAGGCCCAGCGGGCCCGAGAAGATGTTGACTGATTAGATATGGATCTAAGGGTTGATTTGGACTTGAATGTGCCTATGAAGTTTTGAAAGGAAGTTTGTTCAGGCCGGTGATTGCCGAGTGGGCAAAAATGGGATGCTTACAGGGCCGAAGGCACTCCGATGATTAAGTTAGCAAGCTTAATCACAATGAATCGAATAAAATATTGTAGAGTTAGAACTCAAGTGAACATACTTTACACCTTAATGGTATGGGGTATTTGTAGTGCTTGGAATGCCTTAGTCCCATAGGGAATTGTATTCTGTCTCCTTCTAAGAGTTAATCTCTTTCGAATAATTGCTTAGTGTCTTAATCAGTTTAGGAATGGATTTGCATATGCTTCATCGACTTGGTCTTTGCTGGATTTGGGTTAAATTTATCATAATTGGGGCCGTCATCTGGGTAGCCGTGATCTTGGGCCTTTCCTAACCTTAGTCGGCAATATGTTGTAAGACGGGCCTAGTACAATAATTATGGGCCTCATTATTTTGACCGACAATTGCCCCCCAGCCCTAGTGCCTTTTGGAAGGGGGTTAAGGCTGGTGCTTAACAACTGTAAATACACGATAGATGGCACGCACCCGGTTTAACTATCAATTACCATTTAATGAGATGTGACTGATGGGAAACCCAATGCCTTTTTGCCGTCAATTTATGTTTTCTGAAAGTGAGGAGTCCTTCTATCCAAGTGAAATGTTAGACTAGTGATACTCTGTGTATTCTCTAACTTTGCTGCTCTACAAAGAAACTCTGTAAGTCTCTCTTGTTCATTCTTCTTTCTTTGTTTTCCAAGTAGAAAACCCTAGGATTTTTTAGGTTTTTTTCCATGGCGAATAGGCTCAGGAGCACGGTTGATAGTCTCGCCGCTGTTGCAGCCTTTATGCATAAATACGACTTCCTGGAAGGGGTAGATATTAAGTTAATCGGGCCCAAGGATGCTGGCTGGTTTGAAAATGAAGAGGGGGCTCCTTTCCCCTTAATCACCATTATTGAGTTATGGGGATAGCCGAATTGAATAAGCATTTGAACTAGAACCTAGGATTTATGAGTTCGATTACTACTACATGGGTGTAGAGTTGAATGGGGCTAGGTCAAATTGAAGGAGGTATCACTTTCGTGTTAGGGGTGTGTCAAGGGAATTAGTCCAGTTTCTCCCCAATTTAGGGAAGGGGATGGATGATGTCATTATGAAAGTAAGCAGGCTATGCGAGTTTGGGGACATCCCAAAAGAGGTTCTCCCAGTAATGAGATACTACAAGGTTCCGAAGAAAATAGGTGGATCCTTACCTTCTCTAAGGTTTTTATTCTATCTCTACTTTCACCTATCCCTACTGATCTTAACACTATGTTTTTGTCTTTGTAGCTGACTTTGGCGTTAAAGACAAGGAGCTTGAACAAGTTGGTATGGACATCGTTGCTCTTGACCAAGTTTGGGTATATAAAGGCGAGGGCGATTTGAGAGGAATTGGCCGTCCTGCTAGGATACCTAATTCGATACCAGTCCTTCTCATCCATTTACGGAGTTCTGGAGGATGTGATTGTTGTTCAGAAGGTGGAAGGCAGCCTGCACTAGCTTAAAGACTATCCATCTGCCCCGCTTCAACTGCCTACCGCTAAAAGTGGTGTGGAGAGTCCACAGCCTCGCAATCTAGCGGCCTTTCTTTAGAATAATACAACCAAGAAGAGGAGGGGGGATGAAGCAAATGCATCAATGGATGCTGGTGCTATTGCCGTTGCTGCTTCCACGTCCACATCGTCTCTAGCCATCATGGTCTCGGTGGTGCCCCTAGTTATAGATTTAGTGGAGCTTATGGTGCCCCAAGAAGCGAAGAAGAAGAGGAGGCTGGTGAAGGCTGCTGAGGTTGATGATGCTTTAGAGAGGTCGGTATTCCCTGAGGAGGAAGTCAGGGGCAAGGGAAAAGAGAAGGAGGCCGAGGAGTTTATGGTTTGGCCATAAGTTGGTGATCATGCCATGACTTCTCAAGATTCAATCCTTTTTGACACCGATGTTTCTATCGGGGCTCTTCAAGCTGTTGTGCCACCTGGGGATATCAAGTAGTTGAGCGACACATTTACTAAAGATATTTTCAAAAGGGTAGCTCATGCCTCGATGATGGTAAGTCGTCTTACTGTTCTGCTTTTTGGTTTATTTTTTGCTTGACTTTTTACTGATGTAGTGAAATGCCTTGTTTCTGACTAAAGTTCCATCCAAGGCTTGGAAGCCATGCAATGTTACTACAGCTTACATGATCGGTACAAGAGCCTGATACAGAAGTATGGAGAGCTTAAAAATTACTTCCACGTCCAAGATCGAGACGCTCGAAATTTGAGGACGGTGCTGTGAAGTACTAAAGCCATCCTTACTGAAACCTAGACTTGCCTTAAGCAGAAGGACGAGGACTTTCAAGCGATGAAGGCAGAGAATGAAGCTATGAAGGTTCAAGTTACTGAAGCTGAGAAGTCAAAATCTAAAGTGAAGGCTGGCTTGCCTGAAGCCATAATGGATTTGGAAAAGTCAAAGGCAGAATCATAGGCCCAATATACAAAGGGTTACGAGGATGCCAGAAACATTTACGAAGCTCAAATGAAGTTAATCTGCGAGCAACTCTTTTAGGAAGGCTGAAAAGCGGCCTTGAGGAAACAAGCTCTAGATAAATCTTCTCATTTTTAGATGGAGATACCAGTTCATGTTGAAGCCAATCTGGGGTCTGACACAGAGGCTAATGAAGGCGAAGAAGAAGAAGAATAAGAAGAGGCTCTCCATGGGGTTAAGTTAGATAAAACCAGCCTTCTTGTAGACTTGTCTAAAGTTGTGGAGAACCCCCTTATAAGTGAACCTTACCTAGATGAATTAGTCTAATGAGTTGAACAATGTTGTCAACAATCCTCCATTTTGGCCGAACTGTTTTACCCGAACAGTACTTAATTTTTTACCAAGTTGAGTGAGTTTTGGCCATTCTTTTGCCGACTAGCCATATTTAAGTAGGACCAAGGCTTTTTTGGTTTGTATTTGCTCAACAATCTTTAATTTTTATGGCCTTCATTGGCCAACCTACCCAGTTTAGACAAGACCAAGTTCTTATACTTGGTTTTTGTGACCTCCATTGGCCGACCTACCCAACTTGAACAAGACCAAATTTTTACACTTGATTTTTTGGGGCCTTCATTGGCTGACCTGCCCAACTTGGACAGGACCAAGTTTTTACACTTGGTTTTTAGGGCCTTTATTGGCCGACCTACCCAACTTGGACAAGACCAAATTTTTACGCTTGGTTTTTGGGGCCATTAGTGGTCAACCTACCCAACTTGGATAGGATCAAGTTTTTACGCTTGGTTTTTTAGGCCTTCATTGGCCGACCTGCCCAACTTAGATAGGACAAAGTTTTTACACTTGGTTTTTATTTTGCTTAGGTGCCTTCTTGCTGGAATGGCATCAAACACGTAGATTTGTAGAATAACTCCCAGTTTTATTGATAATATGCAACAAAGTATTGTTGTTGGTGATTAAATCCTTTGGGAATAAAAAGGCTGGTATTGGTAAAACTTCCTAAGATTGTTAGCATTCCAAGGTCGGGGTAGCTATCGCCCTTCTTCGACAGTTTCCAGTCGGTATGCCTCAACGTCGACCTGGGATGCAATTCGATAAGGGTCTTCCCAGTTTGGGCCGAGTTTCCTATTTGCCGGATTTTTAGTTGCCCCTAATACTTTTCTTAGCACTAGTTCACCGGGAGTAAAAGCTCTTAGTTGGACTCGTTTATTGTAGGCTCAGCTCAGCTGCTGATGATATCCAGTAAGTTTGAGGAGGGTAGCCAACCTTTTCCCTTTAATAAGGTCGAGGTCCTTTGCCAAAGTTTGGTTGTTGAGGTCAGTGTCGAATGTTACCATTTTAATGGTAGCAAGTCCAAATTCTAATGGTATTACAGCTTCCACCCCATATGTCATCGAGAAAGGGGTTTCTCCAATAAATCTCCTTGGAGTGGTTCTATAAGACCATAAAACACTTGGCAACTCTTCAACCCATCTTCCCTGAGCTTTTTTCAACCTCTTTTTTATTCCATTTAGCATGGACTTTTTGATATTTCAGCTTGCCCATTACACTATGGATAGGTCAGCGTTGAGTAGTAATTCCTGATCCCAAGCCCGCTACAAAATTTTTTGAACATGTTGTCGTCAAACTGTGTGCCGTGATCTGAAACTAGTGCACGAGATATGCCGAATCTTGTAATAATGCTCCTCCATGCAAACCTCTTAGTGTCAACTTCTCTAATAGTAGATAAGGACTCTGCTTTTACCCATTTTGTGAAGTAATCAGTTGCCCCTATGAGGAATCTCTTATTCCTCGGAGCTTGAGGCAGTGGACCGACTATGTCCAGCCTCCATTGTGCAAAAAGCCATGAGCTGGTGATTATAGTGAGGTCCTCGGCAGGCTGGTGGATTACCGGAGAGAACTTCTAGCACTTCTCACATTTCAGGATATACTAGGCGGCATCCTTTTGCATATAAGGCCACCAATAGCCCTGAGAGATAGATCGGTGCACAAGAGATCTTTCGCCGACATGACTCCTGCAGATACCTTCATGGATTTTAAACAGAATGCCCTGCACTTTGTCGGGGTGGACACAATAAAGAGAAGGGCTAGTGAATGATCTTCTATACAGTTTCTTTTTAGGTGATAGCCAGTATTTTAATGACTTGTTCTTAACTCTTCTGGCTTTATTCTTTTCTTCCGATAGCTCGTCCTTATCGAGGTAAGAGATAATGGGGTCCATCCAAGATGGCCTAATTGTTCGATAGCCAAGGCTTGCACTTCTTCTTGGAATATGCTTGGGCTTGGCAATATTTCCACAAGAATAGTTCTCTTTAATCCTGACTTTAAGGCCACTGCCAGTATTGCCAGGGCATTGGCATGAGTGTTGCAGTCGGGGTTGATCTGATGGAGCTTGTACTTATTGAATTTGTTGAGCAGCTCCTTTGCTTTTGCCAAGTATTGCGCCATTCTATCATTTTTTGCCGCATAACCACCCATGATCTTGTAAACCACCAACTAGGAATATGAATAAATAGCTATCTTAGCAATCTTGAGCTTTGTAGCTCGGCACAGTACTATGAGCAGAGCCTCGTACTTTAAATCATTGTTTGATATAGTAAACTCTAATTTTATAGCCTGCTCCAATGCCATGCCATCTGGCATGATGAGGATTATATCTGATCCTGCCACCTTGTCGTTGGATGCTCCGTCAACAAAGAGCTTCCAATAATCAACATTCTCCCATAACTGCAAAGGGGGTTCGCCATTTGCTTAATCGGCATCAGGTGTCTGAATGGGTTCTTAGGACAGTTCAATAGGAAATTCAGCAATGAAATCTACAAGTACCTGGCCTCTCACTTGCTGACTTGGCTAGGAATTTGATGTTGAACTCACCCAGCTCTACTACCCATTTTGCTAGTCTCCTCGAGAAGTCGGGTCTTTTGAGGAGTGGCTTAAGCTAATGGTCTGTGAGTACGTTGATTGTATGGGCCCTAAAATAGTACACCAACTTCCATGACGCCATCACCAATGTAAGGGCCAGCTTCTCCAATGGAAAATACATGCTATATGCTCCCAGAAGAGTTTTGCTGATATAGTGGACTGGTTTCGACTGCCTGTCTTACTGTTGCAGTAGAACGGCACTTACCGTATGGTTTGATACTGCCAGATAAAGATAGAGTTCTTCATGTTTCAACAGCATAGAAAGTAGTGGTCGTTAGGCCAAATATTTCTTTAGGTCAGCAAGGGCCTGGTCGCAATCAAGGCTCCAGTTGAACTGCTCCCGTTTTTTCAGAAGTTGAAAGAATGTCTGGCACTTGTCTGAGGATCAGCTGATAAACCAATTAAAAGCCACTGCCATCTCGGTCAATTTCTGGACTTCCTTGTTCTTCGAGACCTGGATATTCTGGATTGCACTTATTTGATTCAGGTCTACTTCAATCCTCCGGTGTGTAACCAAAAATCTGAGAAACTTTCCAAAGCTTACCTCGAACACACATTTAGAGGCATTAAGCCTTATCTTGTAGCTTTTGAGGATGTTAAATACTTCTTTTAGATCGGCCAAGTGCTAACCCCCGACCTTGCTTTTGACTACCATGTCGTCAATGCACACTTCAATAATGCTGCCAATGTGTTGCTTGAACACTTTGGTAACCAATCTCTGATAAGTGACACCTGCTTTCTTTAGACCAAAAGGCATTACTTTGTAACAGAATATGCCTCTTAGGGTGATAAAGCCAGTTTTTTCTTAATCTTCTTCATGAAGCGAGATCTAGTGGTACCCCCAATAGGCATCTAAGAAACTCATCCTCTCAAATCCAACTGTTACATATATTAGCTGGTCGATCTTTGGAAACGGGAAAGGGTCCTTGGGGCATGCTTTATTCAGGTCGATGAAGTCAACACAAACCCTCCACTTACCATTTTTCTTCTTCACCACCACTGTGTTTGAAAGCTAGCGTGGGTAGTAGACTTCTCTTATTACCCCCACTTCGAGGAGCCTATCCACTTCTTCAATTAGAGCATCCACATGTTGAGGAGATACTATTCTCCCCTTTTGGACCACAGGTTGGCACTGTGGGTCCATGCTAAGTGTGTGGCAAGCTACTTGTGGATCAATCCCTGGCATGTCATATGGTGTTCAAGCAAACACTTCAGTATACTCTGTTAATAGATTGATCAATGATTTCTCCTCATATCTAGACAAAGAGGTGCCAAGAACAAAGTATTTCTCTTCATCGTGCCAATCTATGTAAATCTTCTTTAGGTTCTCAACAGCCTTGTTTTCTGGTAGCAGCCCAACATTATCAATCGTAGGCTGGTCTTTGTGAAGCTCCATCATCTGTACCATACCTATTATTTCATTCGTGGCGTATGCCGTTAGGAAGCACTACTTAGCCACTACCTGGTCCCCTCTTATCTCTCCTACTCCTCCCAAAATTGAGAAACGAATCAGCTGATGATAGGACGAAGATATAGCTTTCATGAGGTACAACCATATCCAACCCATGATTGCATTGTAAGGGAAATGCACATTGACCACTACGAACTCCATCTGAATTGTGATTCCTCCCGGCAATAACCGGGATAATTACCTTTCCCAACAGTCAAACCAGGTCCGAGCTGAATCCGACAAGGGCTTCAAAGATTATTGGAGATCAATGTCCTTCAGTCCTAGCTTCTTAAAGAGGTTGTAGAACATGACTTCGGAAGATTTTGCTTGGTCGATTAGCAGCCTTTTTACATCATAGTTGCCTAATCATAAAGTTACCACCAATGCGTCATTGTGTGGCAGTTGCACTCCTACCAAGTAGTCATCGGTGAAGGTTATGGCCCCAGCACTGCTGCCGATCTTTGTCTTTTTGTTTGGGGCTTTCAACTACATTACCTCCCTGAAGTGTGATGTTTTCTAGATCTCTACCTGGTATCTGTATGGGTCTACGATTACTGATTCTGCCGGTCCATGGAGGACGTTGAGTACTCAGGCTGGTTCAGTTCTGACTTCCTTTTGGGGAGCGGCTTCCTGCTTCGTCTGCTCTGCTTTCTGCTTTGTCTTTTCCCAGTCAATGTATTGATCGAGATGTCCTGCCTTTGCCAATTCCTCCAAGTGGTTTTTCAGATTTCAACAATTCTCCGTCTGATGCCGCTTTTCCCTGTGATAAGAAAAGAACTTCCTCTGGTCTTGGGCAGCAGGGTCTCCTCCCAGTTTTGGGGGCCACTTGAAAAAAGGTTTGTCTCGTGTTTAGGGAAAATTTTTGTATATTGGGTCCTTGAAAGCTGTGTTAACCCCTTCTGTACTTCTCTGCCCCAGATATTGTTGTTGTTCTCTTCACGTCTGGGCTTCTTGCTTTCCTGCCCGTCTTTCTTCTCAGTCTTCTAGCCGACCTTCTCCTATGTCGGCTATACTAAATCTTCTTCCACCCGCGCGTACTATTCAATCCTCACTATCAAGTCTTGTATGCAAGTGATTGGTTTCTTCATAAAGGATTGACTCAAGTGGTGTTCTCTAAGAAAGTCAATCTTGAACTATGCAATAGCCAACTGCTCGTTGCAATCCTCTATCTCATTATAAGCCTCCCAGTATCTCCTTGCATATGCACTCATTCTCTCGTCATCTTTCTTTTGCAAGGTCAGCAAGTAATCCACCTCCTTGGGTTGTTTACTGTTTGCTATGAAACGGTTTGTAAATAACTCGGCAAGTTGTCTCTAGTTTGACACTGATCTAGACTGCAGCTTGTCAAACCATTGTGTTTATTCTTTATTTTGCTTGAGTCCCAAAGGTCACATCATGTGCTGAACCTTTTACTCCTATTTGCCATAGTCGTTGACGATAGCAGTAGTAGGCTAGTAGCCGTTCAATTCAGCTTATTTTTTCTGTGCGGGCCCACGATTTCTTTTTTTTTTTTTTTGTAGCAATAGGAGACATGTTTGTTGTAGCAGGTGGGGCCATTGAGTGAATTTGAAATCACAATTTAATGTAAGATCCAACTAAACTTTAATGTATGAAATGCAAATATACTATGGTAACATTAATAAGTGGAAAGATAAATATGACGGAGTTCCCAATAAATGAAATAATTTTTCAAAAAATAAAAACAATAAAATCTTCAAAATTTAATAAATACCAAAAAATTTTAGTTTTCTACTTCAAATAATAGTATAAAGGACTCATATAAGTTTGAGATTTCAATAAAACAAGTGGTAAGAGAGGTTAACAGGAAATTAGTGAGATGATTTTGGACTTATAAGATTTAAGTCATTTTAGATATAGAACTTTTAATAGAGCTAATTAAATAAAGAAAAATACTATATACACTAGATAAAATCACCGGTTTATTTCACCGGCTGACATGGCATATTATGTGGCAGATAGATATCGGGCATGTCAAGTCGTCAATCTACGATTTTTACCTAAAAGTACGGAAGACGCGAAAGAGATATGTACGAAAGGGAAGAGAGAGAGACCACAAAAATGGGATTTGGATTCTCTCCACCCAGTTCATTCGCCAGCCTCTCACATTCACATATTAAGTCATGGAAATAAAGAAATCCTATAGAATCTCCATGAACAGGATTTGTTAGGGAAGAAGATTAGAGACGATTCAATGCTTCGGTTTTATTTTTGTGGATTTGGATTCTCTTCATTCTATGAATTGGAATGGAAATCTTCATTCCATTGATTGAGGTGTTGACACGTCAGCTAACATAAAAATGAAGGGTTCAGACGAGTTGACTTAAAATTTATTTAAAAATAAATGATTTTATAGTTATATATAAGGAAATAAATTTTAATACAAAACAACATAATTTTAATAAGACATGTGATAAGATTACATTTAGGCCATTGATTATAGAATAGAGATCTTCATTCCAATTCATGAAATGGAGAGAATCCAAATCCACAAAAATGAAACCGAAACATTGAATCATCTCTGATCTTCTTCCCTAACAAATCCTTTCCATGGAGATTCTATAAGATTTCTTTATTTCCATGACTCAATATGTGAACGTGAGAGGCCGGCAAATGAACTGGTTTGTGTTATTCTCCTCTGGGGTGGTTGTTTAATATAATGATAATCAACTGATGAATCACTACAAGAAAATTGGCTTTTCTCGTCATTTTTCTTGGCGGCACTTTTAAAAAAATGTCACAAAAACAATTTTTTTGACATATTAAAAAAAGTGCCAACAATTTCCGGCACTTAATCCAGATGCTACAAATAATGCCATAATTACCTACCAAAACGAGATAGTTTTGTAAAGCCAATTTGGGACGCAAGGCTAACCCAGAATTTAGTTTTGTATATGAATCAATACGATGCTATGTCACTTTGGCGGGACTTTGAAAAATCAAGGTTCCGTCTTTCAACAATTTTCGCTCCATTAACATCACGGCTTCACGTACGTAGCAGGAAACATCTATCTGCTTCACGTAGCGGGAAACTCTCCACCACCACACCAGTCGCATCCCAATCCCCTCTGCCCTCCATTATGGTTGTCAATTATCAGAATTGCTGCATTCCTTCCTAATGTATATGCACTCAGGACCATCACGGTATAGACTCTCTCCATTGGATCTTTTGAGTTCTGGTGAAACCAATGTTCTCCTCCTCTTTCTCACCACACACATACCCAACTATTTAGGTGTATTTCCTTTAGCTCTAGGTTTCTTTACTGAATTTATACGTGGTTCAATATCAGGTTCTATATGTGAAGCTTTGCCTAACTCAATTGCAGTTTCTAATATTGTTCGTGGTGAGTTTTCAACCTTATGAGATTCTTTAGAGTTGCAAAATTTTGGAATTTTTTCAATAAAATTTTATATTAATTTCTTGTAGGTTAAGGGTTTTTATTCTCCAATTTAATTCATGTGTTGATTAAGTTTATGTGAAAAACTCGGTCACTGTGATCCCTCACTAAATTTTGCTAGATGAATGTGTTGAAAATAGAGCAATTTATGTTGGTTGGTTTAATTTTTTGGCTGTAAGATTTGTTTATAGTAGCAGGGAACTTAAACTTATCCTTTGAACTTATCCTCCAAACTTATACTCTAAACATCTAGCGAAAGGCGCCACAGAGAATCAATTTGTGCAAGCTTACTATGACCATCCTCCTTTAATTTCTAAATGGTGTTCGGTGTTTTGATCAAACAGATGATAGGTTTAATAGAAGAGTTCACATTCCCTGGCCTCCCATGTATATGATCATTGTTTAATTTAATATGGTTCCTTTATGTTAAAAAATAATAAAATCAAAGCAGTTGAAACTATTCACTGAAAATGCTCTGTTCCAATTTTTCATGTTTTGGTTGTTCGAAGGCAAGAACTAATCATGATAATAAGAAATAAAGTATTAGCTGTCAAATGGAAGGAAATGTTGACACTAAACCCAACCGGCATATAGCTTAGAATTTACGAAAGCCTAGGGCTCGGGACAAACCAGGTTAATAGGAAAAAACTTATGAAAGCCCAAAAAAATAAGCTCAAAATACTAAACGGGCCAAAAATCATACTTAGAGGCATTTTTTTACGTTTTCGTAGGCCGAAAAATCATTACATATTTTCCATTTTCTTTGGCTCGTCGCTAGCTTTTCGAAAACATATTATAATAAGAAAACGGAGTTACGGATCAAAAGTTATGGCCGATTGAAATTTACCAACTACTGGTCCACAAGCCGCACGGGCATAACGACGCCCCATGGGCATAAAAATTTAAGTACTTTTCTATATAATGTCATTTATGTTTAATGTGGAAATTCTTTGTTGACACTATGTTTTTGTACTAGTATGTCATTAATAAATACATCTGACATATTATTGCCCAGAGCTAAAATTTTTATACACTTTTTGTAATTAATATCTAATTATAGTTTATTGGAGATATATGAAAGTATGGCCTTTTACTTGGTGCTAATAATTTGTGATGCTTTAGTTGGGTAGATCTGGCTAAAAAACAATCATGAACAAGAGTTGGATAAAGTTAACAAATAGGTTGGATCTAGTTTATATGCAAGGAGCCCAAGCATTTGTCCAATTTGCATACACTAGTAAGTAGCCTGGCTCGGAGATCAAATGTCCATGTATTAATTGTCGTAACGTCCATAATCAAAGGCAAAATGTTGTGTTTAAGCATATAATTGTAGATGGGTTTTACGAGAATTATGTCAATTGGGTTCATCATGGAGAGCCTCCATCCTATCCAGTAGATGCCGATGAAGAAATGAAGCAGATGAATTAAATGTGAGAGATGACATGCATGGATTGCTACATGAGGCATTAAGATTTCCAAGTTCGAGTATTGAGGTTGGCGATCAAGAACCTCATGAACATCTCAGGGGTCTTGATACAGATGCAAAAAAATTCTTCAACATACTAAAAGATGCAGAACGTGAACTATATCCAGGGTGCAAGAAGTTTACAACATTGTCATTTGTTATTCGGTTATTGCATATGAAGTCCTTTTGCCAATGGACTGACAAGTCATTTACAATGCTACTTGAGTTGTTGAAAGAAGCCCTCCCTGAAAGTGAAATTTTTCCAAAGTCCTATGAAGATGCAAGAAAGACAGTGAAGGACTTGGGTCTTGATTATATAAAGATTCATGCTTGCCCCAATGATTGCATGTTGTACTGAGGTAAGAATAAAAATCGTAAAGATTGCAAACGATGTCATACGTCTAGATGGAAAAATTTTAAGGGCCAGCCACATGACAATACCAATAAGAAATGAAAAGTCCCTGCAAAGGTTGTTCGTTACTTCCCTTTGAAGCCAAGACTCCATCAGTTGTTTATGTCATCAAAAACAGCTTCACTTATGAGATGGCATGCAGAGGGACGCACTGATGATGGGATTTTAAGGCATCCTACTGACTCTCTTGCTTGGGAAACTTTTGATATGTAGCACAAGGACTTTGCTAGCGATAGTCGGAATGTCAAATTGGGGTTAGCAGCCGATGGATTTAATCCATTCAAGACAATGAGTATCAACCATAGCACATGGCCAGTTGTTCTGATGCCATACAACTTGCCGCCATGGTTATGTATGAAGCAACCTTACATAGTTGTACAACAGTTTGTTCTGGGGTTGCAGAGCAAAAATTGGGGCACCAGCATAGTTGTACACCAACATATTTGTGAGCAAAGGTTGATCATTTAATTTATTACCAAATTAGTAAATCAGCCCCAGTAGTGAACTCCATTTACTGGTCCTTAAATATACTTTTGCCTACATCATTTGTTTCATACCCTTGCAACCTTTACTTTATATCTACTCACTCTTTTGCTGCCCGATGACAGATAATTGGAATTGATTACCTCCATATCCACTCAGTCACTATGATGCGGATCGCATAGCTGACGAGTACTTGGAGACGCGGCGGCAGCGATATACCCGGGCTGGTGGTCGGTAAACTTCAATCGGCCATAACTTTTGACTCGTAATTCCGTTTTTCTATTATAATATGTTTTTGAAAACTTTGTGACGAGCTGGGGAAATGGGAAAATATAAGATGATTTTTTGGCTTAGGAAAACGTGAAAAAACACCTCTAAGTATGTTTTTTAGCCCGTTTTATGTTTTGGGCTTATTTATTTTTGGGCTTTTTGTTAGTTCTCTTATTTAGCCCGGTTTTTCCAGGGGCCCTAGGGTTGCATGCCGCTATATATACTATTGTTTGACCTGTTTTCAGCAGTTTTGAAGTTTAATAAAATTTGTGCTTGAAAATTGCACTTTTTTCCAATCGTTCGGTATTCTTGCGAATCAACGAACGCTTGATGCCTTTGAACCTGTGATTCGTGGTGATTCTATAGGTTGAAAGAAGAGTTTTAATCCGGCATTCGTGGTGAATCAACGGATTGGAGCTGAGTTTCTTGTTCTCTAAAGTTCCGCTGCATCACACTAACTCTTTTGTGCTTATTCATTATTATTTATTATTGTTTTTTAGATAAATGACCTTGTAATTCCCTCTTGCTTCGCTGTTGAAATACTTCTTAGTAGCTCTTTCGTGATTATTGATTAATTTGTTTGCCTTCGAGACCTTGTACTTCCCTCTAGCTTGCCTATGGAAATCCTTCTTAGCAGCTCTTTGGTGCTAATTCATTGTAATTATTTTTTTGTCTTTATAACCTTGTACTTCCCTCTTGCTTGGTTGTGGTAATTGATGTGCAGATAGCCATGACTGATGCTAAAAAAAAAATCATCTTCCAATGTTGGACCGATGCCTGACAGCCAACCACAGTCTCAAACTCGACCTATACCACAACCACAAAGTGTAAGTGCATTCCTGGTGTTTGCAGTCACCATATTTAATGGCCCCTTATTTCTTTATGCATTGTGCACTTTAATTAGTTTGGTTAAGTTTAGAATTTGTTGGGCTACTGTTAACTGTTTTTTTTTTAAATTATGCTAAGTTTGTGTGAAAGAAAAATTGTGTAGGTGTAAAAAAATCTTATGGAATTAATTTCATTTATCAGTAGCTTTGTATATGATGAGAAGTGAATGTATTTGATTTTTCTTGCTGCCCTTTCTGCACTTTCTTCCCCTATTTTATTAAATGATATGGTGTTCATATGCAGATATCCATGAATGGTGTTGAAAAAATGTCATCTTTCCGAATTGGACCAATGCTTAGAAGCCAGCCGCAGTCACAAACTAAATTGGCCTCGTAACCAGAGCCGCAGCCACCATTGGAATACCAACCAAGGCCACCATTGCATTCCCAAACTCAGTTGCAGTCCCACGCATCTCAGCCCCAATCGCATTATATACCAAACGAAGCTAGTCCAAGCACGAGCCTTTCAGAGTCTAGTGATAATCAGAGTCATTCTGCACACGAACAAGGTAATTGACACTGTTATTATTTATTTTTTGAATAATTAAGAGGAGATAATAATATACGTACATATGGTTAGATCATAATTTAATAGTTCAAGCCAACAAACTAGAAGTTAAGACTAGTACCTAATCCTGAAGCCGGTAACCTGGTCCCTAAATAGGATGCAACAAAGAAATAGCAATCACTTAATCCTGCATTTTTTTTACTCCCAAATGTGTAGACAGTTACGAAAAACATATGTATTTAAATATAGATTTAATGTGCCATTCTTAACCCAATTCGTGGCACACTATTGTCCCTTAATTTAATCAAGTCATGTCATTGTTTTTACATTCGAATACATCATCTTTGTGCTAACATTTGTTCACTTTGAATATTAAGTCCATAGTTCAAGCCATTTTATCCAGAAACACGGGGGTGGGCTGCACGATTAGTTAATGAATGGGGGACAACTAAGCAGTTACCTATTAAGCTCAATTGCTTGAATCAACCAGTTGATTCAACGGCATCAAAGCTATCTACGTATTTGGGTATAATGGCTCGAGATGGGAACAAGTTATCCTTTAACTACACGGATTGGAGGGCTGTACCACAAGATGTTAAGGAGGATATTTGGTTGGATATTAAGGTATAGTATGTACTTGTAACTTGGTTCCTTGCCTATTTGATTTTAACATATTGTTGAAAATGTAGGCAAACATTGATGTCGATGACCGGTTTAAAAAAAATTGTTTAAAGAGGCTTGGCAAACTTTGGAAGGATTGGAAAGCGGAGGTGAAAAGAAAATACTACACGACACGCTCGAATAAAGCAGAACAACTTGCAAATCGTCCTCCAAGAGTTGAGGAGGATCAATGGCCGATACTTGTTGATTATTGGAGCTCAGAGGAGGCAATAGTATGCAAACATTTAATGCTTCCAAATATATCATGATTTCATTAAACTTTAAAGTTTACTTGATAGCGTAGTTAGCTTCTAGCATCCCATTTGTTAATAAACTGAAATGGTATATTTATTTATCTTGCAATAACCTAAATTCAATTCTATGTTACAGAAGCGTAGCCAGCAAAATATTAACAGTCGCAAACAGTTGAAGATGGGGCATACTAGTGGACGAAAGAGTCATGCATGCGTAGCTTATGAGGTGCATTCATTAATATTTGGTATTGCTATTTGATGCATTCTATATATTAAATATAAAACTTATAATTGGGTGCTTATTGTTTGTATATGTTGTTAATTATCTTTATAGCTTCAGACCAAGTACGGTCATACGCCATCTCGATTGGAAGTTTTTGTACTTACACGCAAAAGAAAGAATGGGAACCCTGTTAATGATGCTTTTGCTGAGGTCATTGTATGTGTACAAATTTAAATTCATTTTTCTTGCCCCAAATTCACATGCATCTACATAATGTTTAGTTCTTCTAGCATCCCATACCCTGTTTTTTTTTTTTTTTAAGAAATCACAAATCTTAATTGCAGGCGAAGTTATAAGAGCGAGCCTCTCAATTGCCAGAGTCTCCAGATAATGTGACTGCACAGAATGTGATGTTTTATGATGTTATGGGACCTGATAAAAATGGCCGGCTATGAACTTATGGTTTAGGGCCCACTCCCACTGAGTTATTTGGTCGATCACGCAGAGCAGTTGATATAGATAATGAGAGTTTGAGGGAAGAAATAACTACAAAGGTATGAGCTGAAATGGAGAAAAAATTTGAAACATTTATGATCATGCAATCCTAGATGCAATCTCAGCTAGAGATGATGCGCTCTCATATGGAGACTTGTCCAGCTGTTGCACCACAATGTACTAAACAGGTAATTACTTTCCGTTTTGAATTGAATGAAAATTTATAAAGGATACTAATGTCTTGGATATCATTTTGATTAAAAGTACACATTTTATTTATTGTGGTGACCTTTAATAGGTTCCAGATTCGTCTAGTGCACATAATACTCCATCCCGATTGCGACCTCTACAGCCACGAACATTCCAAGATGAGACACGAACTCCACCAACTATCAAGTCAAATGTTCAATGTGCCCCATCCAATGAGGTATAGTGGAACAAATAATTTTTAAAATAGTGAGTTTAATACAGAATAGTTCCTTATTATTTGCACCCATGAAATTGAACGTCTCACTTGTGCTAAAATAGACTTTTACTATAATGCAAGTACCAAAAAAGAGTAAAAAGACAAGAAATCAAGTCCCATCAACAACTTACTTTATATTTAGATACGTTTTAAATGCAATTGTACTATATTGCTATATATATGTATTTGTACATATATTTTCTTTCATTTCATCTTTATCAAACATCTCATAATTCATGTAATACAAATACATGAACTGAAGAAAAAGAGAAGGCTCCAAAAGGCCCATAACACCCACAAGCAAGAAACACAAAAGGCACATAACACGCAAGAGGTAATTATTAACCTTAAATTAATAGATAGATTCTCTAATTTAAAATTTAAAATACGTCAGGAGATGACTGAAGGCTTACATAATTGATATATTCTTAATTTATTCTAGTGTAGTTTTCTAAAGAAAATATGATTGCTGAAACTTTTGGATGAGAATTCATAGATAGCCTGAATATAAATGCGTGTGTACTCTTCTAAGGACCCTAGATTCTTATTGATAAGATAAGAATTGTATTTCTAATATTTTTGTGATTTATGGTGGTAAATTAGATGCCCCATTTTGTCTTCTTTTTTTTGGGGTATTGAAAGAAACAAAAAAGGGAAAAAGATAAGAACTAAATAATTTTAGAATTAGTGTCCATATAGAATGTTACATTCTTGTGGTTGCGCTTATGGAGGATATACTCTATTTTGAAACCAAATCATGCATTAGTTGACATGGCAAGTAAAGAACAGAGGATACACTACAACTCTGCACCACAGTAATGGGCATTATTATATACTCAATTTTTTTACCAGACTGTGTTTTTTAGTATGCAAATATATGTACTAAAAAACATATAGTATGTACAAAACATCATGAAAAGTCTCGGTAGAACACACATCCTATCTCACCAATCTAGGTAGAACACTGCAATAAGAACCATATATATAGTCCATATTTCTCTTGACTAAGAATAGCTAATCTTGTTTAGTAAATATTATTTCCAGGTAAGGGCCAAACGTGTTAGAATATTTTTAATTGTTACCAAGGCTAGACACCAAGAATAGCTCCTTCTCTGCCAGTAATTTGTTACACCATTTAGCAATTACAATTAGAAGACAGGGGTCACAAATATTTTTGATTGTTACCAAATGACTGAGCCTAATCACTAAATGTGACAGTTCAAACGATACTATTACTTTCATATTTAGAATTTCAGGATGCGGTGTGAATGCCAAGATGCTAAAATATTCTATCATTTTATTGTCACATTTCATACATTTAAAGGAATATATGCAAGGAAAAAGAGTTGTTCAAAGATATTTGATGTGATTGCAAGGGTCAAGGTAATTGTTGTTTTCCTGAGAAGAAAAATTCCTAAAAAGTGCAAGCTCACTGGATTCTCCCTTTTATGTTCTCTATTTATGGGGTATTGCATGAAGGGGAAAAAAAAAACTAAATTACGGAATTATTGTTCATATAATGTTAAATTCTTATGGTTGGGCTTAAAGAACATATACCCTGTATTGAGTCTAAATTATGACTAGCTGACATTGTAAGTTATACTCAATTTTTTTTTTTATGTCAAAAGTTCTTCTTTTTTTTTTGTGTCCAAGATAGGAAAATCTATGTGATATGTGTTTCTTCCACAACATACCGTCAAGAACCAAAAAAAAAAAAAAACTGGAAAACATGTTGCGAAAATTAGAATGCAAATGCCCAAACTAGTTTAGTAAATTGAACTACTCAAATTTCCAGATGGGTATTGCACGAAGGGGGGAAAAAAAAGAAAGGAAAAAATATAAGAACTAAATAATTATAGAATTATTGTTCATATAATGTTAAATTCTTATCGTTGGGCTTCAAGAAAATATACCCTGTTTTGAGTCTACATTATGACTAGCTGACATTGTAAGTTATACTCATTTTTTTTTATGTCAAAAGTTCTTTTTTTTTTTTTTTTTTTTTTTTGTGTCCAAGACAGGAAAATCTATGTGATATGTGTTTCTTCCACAACATACCTTCAACAACCAAAAAAAAAAAAAAAAATGGAAAAGATGTTGCTAAAATTAGAATGCAAATGCCCAAGCTAGTTTAGTAAATTAAACTACTCAAATTTTCAGATGGGGTATTGCATGAAGGGAGGGAAAAAAAAAAAGAAAGCAAGAAATATAAGAACTAAATAATTATTGAATTACTGTTCATATAATGTTAAATTCTTATGGTTGGCTTAAAGAAGATATATATACCCTGTTTTGAGTCTAAATTATGACTACCTGACATTGTAAGTTATACTCTTTTTTTTTTTTTTATGTCAAAAGTTCTTTTTTTTTTTTTGTGTCCAAGATAGGAAAATCTATGTGATATGTGTTTCTTCCACAGCATACCGTCAAGAACCAAAAAAAAAACTAGAAAACATGTTGCTAAAATTAGAATGCAAATGCCCAAGCTAGTTCAGCAAATTGAACTACTCAAATTTCCAGATGGGGTATTGCACGAAGGGGAGAAAAAAAAAGAAAACAAGAAATATAAGAACTAAATAATTATGGAATTACTGTTCATATAATGTTAATTCTTATGGTTGGGCTTAAAGAAGATATACCCAGTTTTGAGTCCAAATTATGACTACCTGACATTGTAAGTTATACTCATTTTTTTTTTATGTCAAAAGTTCTTTTTTTTTTTTTTTTGTGTCCAAGATAGGAAAATCTATGTGATATGTGTTTCTTCCACAACATACCGTCAAGAACCAAAAAAAAAAAAAATGAAAACATGTTGCTAAAATTAGAATTCAAATGCCCAAGCTAGTTTAGTAAATTAAACTACTCAAATTTCCAGATGCGGTATTGCATGAAGGGAAGGGGGGGGGGGAAAGAAAGCAAGAAATATAAGAACTAAATAATTATAGAATTACTGTTCATATAATGTTAAATTCTTATGGTTGGCTTAAAGAAGATATATATAACCTGTTTTGAGTCTAAACTATGACTACCTGACATTGTACATTATACTCTTTTTTTTTTTTGTGTCCAAGATAGGAAAATCTATGCGATATGTGTTTCTTCCACAGCATACCGTCAACAACCAAAAAAAAAAAAAAATGGAAAACATGTTGCTAAAATTAGAATGCAAATGCCCAAGCTAGTTTAGTAAATTAAACTACTCAAATTTTCAGATGGGTATTGCATGAAGGGAGGGGAAAAAAAAAAAGAAAGCAAGAAATATAAGAACTAAATAATTATAGAATTATTGTTCATATAATGTTAAATTCTTATGGTTGGCTTCAAGAAAATATACCCTGTTTTGAGTCTACATTATGACTAGCTGACATTGTAAGTTATACTCTTTTTTTTTTTATGTCAAAAGTTCTTTTTTTTGTGTCCAAGATACGAAAATCTATGTGATATGTGTTTCTTGCACAACATACCGTCAAGAACCAAAAAACAAAAACATGGAAAAGATGTTGCTAAAATTAGAATGCAAATGCCCAAGCTAGTTTAGTAAATTAAACTACTCAAATTTTCAGATGGGGTATTGCATGAAGGGAGGGAAAAAAAAAAAAAAAAAAAGAAAAGCAAGAAATATAAGAACTAAATAATTATAGAATTATTGTTCATATAATGTTAAATTCTTATGGTTGGCTTAAAAAAGAAATATATACCCTGTTTTGAGTCTAAATTATGACTACCTGACATTATAAGTTATACTCTTTTTTTTTATTTTATGTCAAAAGTTCTTTTTTTTTTTTTTTTTTTGTCTCCAAGATAGGAAAATCTATGTGATATGTGTTTCTTCCACAGCATACCGTCAACAACCAAAAAAAATTGGAAAACATGTTGCTAAAATTAGAATGCAAATGCCCAAGTTAGTTCAGCAAATTGAACTACTCAAATTTCCAGATGGGGTATTGCACGAAGCGGGGAAAAAAAAAAAAAGAAAACAAGAAATATAAGAACTAAATAATTATAGAATTACTGTTCATATAATGTTATATTCTTATGGTTGGGCTTAAAGAAGATATACCCTGTTTTGAGTCTAAATTATGACTAGCTGACATTGTAAGTTATACTCATTTTTTTTTTATATCAAAAGTTCTTTTTTTTTTTTTTTTTGTGTCCAAGATAGGAAAATCTATGTGATATGTGTTTCTTCCACAACGCACCGTCAAGAACCAAAAAAAAAAATGAAAACATCATGCTAAAATTAGAATTCAAATGCCCAAGCTAGTTTAGTAATTAAACTACTCAAATTTGCAGATGGGGTATTGCATGAAGGGGGGGGGGGGGGGGGGGGAAAGAAAGCAAGAAAGATAATAACTAAATAATTATAGAATTACTGTTCATATAATGTTAAATTTTTATGGTTGGCTTAAAGAAGATATATATAACCTGTTTTGACTCCAAATTACGACTACCTGACATTGTAAGTTATACTCATTTTATTTTGTGTCCAAGATAGGAAAATCTATGTGATATGTGTTTCTTCCACAACATACCGTCAAGAACAAAAAAAAAAAATTGGAAAACATGTTGCTAAAATTAGAATGCAAATGCCCAAGCTAGTTTAGTAAATTAAACTACTCAAATTTTCTGATGGGTATTGCATGAAGGGAGGGAAAAAAAAAAAAGAAAGCAAGAAATATAAGAACTAAATAATTATAGAATTACTGTTCATATAATGTTAAATTCTTATGGTTGGCTCAAAGAAGATATATATACCCTGTTTTGAGTCTAAATTATGACTAGCTGACATTGTAAGTTATACACTTTTTTTTTTTCATGTCAAAAGTTCTTTTTTTTTTTTGTGTCCAAGATAGGAAAATCTATGTGATATGTGTTTCTTCCACAACATACCGTCAAGAACCAAAAAAAAAAAATGAAAACATGTTGCTAAAACTAGAATGCTAATGCCCAAGCTAGTTTAGTAAATTAAACTACTCAAATTTCCAGATGGGGTATTGCATGAAGGGGGGGGGGGGGGGGGGGAAAGAAAAGAAAGCAAGAAATATAAGAACTAAATAATTATGGAATTACTGTTCATATAAAGTTAAATTCTTATGGTTGGCTTAAAGATGATATATATAATCTGTTTTGAGTCTAAATTACGACTACCTGACATTGTAAGTTATCCTCATTTTTTTTTTTGTGTCCAAGATAGGAAAATCTATGTGATATGTGTTTCTTCCACAGCATACCGTCAACAACCAAAAAAAAAAAAAAAATGGAAAACATGTTGCTAAAATTAGAATGCAAATGCCCAAGCTAGTTTAGTAAATTAAACTACTCAAATTTTCAGATGGGTATTGCATGAAGGGAGGGGAAAAAAAAAGAACGCAAGAAATATAAGAACTAAATAATTATAGAATTATTGTTCATATAATGTTAAATTCTTGTGGTTGGGCTTCAAGAAAATATACCTTGTTTTGAGTCTATATTATGACTAGCTGACATTGTAAGTTATACTCATTGTTTTTTCTGTCAAAAGTTCTTCTTTATGGTTGGGCTTAAAGAAGATATACCCTGTTTTGAGTCTAAATTATGACTAGCTGAGATTGTAAGTTATACTCTTTTTTTTTTATGTCAAGAGTTCTTTTTTTTTTTTTTTGTTTGTGTCCAAGATAGGAAAATCTATGTGATATGTGTTTCTTCCAAAACACACCGTCAAGAACCAAAAAAAAAAAAAAATTTGAAAACATGTTGCTAAAATTAGAATGCAAATGCCCAAGCTTGTTCAGTAAATTGAACTACTCAAATTTCCAGATGGGGTATTGCACGAAGGGGGACAAAAAAGAAAGGAAGAAATATAAGAATTAAAAAATTATAGAACTACCGTTCATATAATGTTAATTCTTGTGGTTGGGCTTAAAAAAGATATACCCTGTTTTGCGTCTAAATTATGACTACCTGACATTGTAAGTTATACTCATTTTTTTTTTATGTCAAAAGTTTTTTTTTTTTTTTTTGTGTCCAAGATAGGAAAAAATCTATGTGATATGTGTTTCTTCCACAACATACCGTCAAGAACCAAAAAAAAAAAAAATGGAAAATAAGTTGCTAAGATTAGAATGCAAATGCCCAAGCTAGTTTAGTAAATTAAACTACTCAAATTTCCAGATGGGGTATTGCATTAAGGTGGGAAAAAAAAAAAAGAATGCAAGAAATATAAGAACTAAATAATTATAGAATTACTATTCATATAATGTTAAATTCTTATGGTTGGGCTTAAAGAAGATATACCCTCTTTTGAGTCTAAATTATGAATACCTAACATTGTAAGTTATCCTCATTTTTTTTTTTTTGTGTCCAAGATCGGAAAATCTACGTGGTATGTGTTTCTTCCACAACATACCGTCAAGAACCAAAAAAAAAAACTGGAAAACATGTTGCTAAAATTAGAATGCAAATGCCCAAACTAGTTTAGTAAATTAAACTACTCAAATTTCCAGATGGGGTATTGCACGAAGAGGGGAAAACAAAGAAAGGAAGAAATATAACAACTAAATAATTATAGAATTATTGTTCATATAATGTTAAATTCTTACGGTTGGGCTTAAAGAAGATATACTCTGTTTTGAATCTAAATTATGACTATGTGACATTGTAGGTTATACTCATTTTTTTTTTTTTTTTGTGTCCAAGAAAGGAAAATCTATGTGATATGTGTTTCTTCCACAACCTACCGTCAAGGACCAAAAAAAAAATGGAAAACATGTTGCTAAAATTTGAATGCAAATGCCCAAGCTAGTTTAGTAAATTAAACTACTCAAATTTTCAGATGGGGCATTGCATTGCATGAAAGGGGGGGGGGGGGGGGGGGGGCAAAGAAAGCAAGAAATATAAGAACTAAATAATTATAGAATTACTGTTCATATAAAGTTAAATTCTTATGGTTGGCTTAAAGAAGATATATATACCCTGTTTTGAGTCTAAATTATGACTACCTGACATTGTAAGTTATACTCTTTTTTTTTTTTTTTGTGTCCAAGATAGGAAAATCTATGTGATATGTGGTTCTTCTACAACATACCGTCAAGAACCAAAAAAAAAAAAAAAACAAACTGGAAAACATGTTGGTAAAATTAGAATGCAAATGCCCAAACTTGTTCAGTAAATTGAACAACTCAAATTTCCAGATAGGGTATTGCACGAAAGGGCAAAAAAAAGAATGGAAGAAACATAAGAACTAAATAATTATGGAATTACTGTTCAAATAATGTTAACTCTTATGGTTGGGCTTAAAGAAGATATACCCAGTTTGAGTCTAAATTATGACTACCTGACATTGTAAGTTATACTCATTTTGTTTTTTATGTCAAAAGTTCTTTTTTTTTTTTTTCTGTCCAAGATAGGAAAGTCTATGTGATATGTGTTTCTTCCACAACATACCGTCAAGAACCAAAAAAAAAAAAAATGGAAAATAAGTTGCTAAAATTAGAATGCAAATGCCCAACCTAGTTTAGTAAATTAAACTACTCAAATTTCCAGATGGGGTATTGCATGAAGGGGGGAAAAAAAAAAAGAATGCAAGAAATATAAGAACTAAACAATTATAGAGTTACTATTCATACAATGTTAAATTCTATTGGTTGGCTTAAAGAAGATATAAATACCCTGTTTTGGGTCCAAATTATGACTACCTGACATTGTAAGTTATGCACATTTTTTTTTTTTTTTGTGTCCAAGATAGGAAAATCTATGTGATATGTGTTTCTTCCACAATATGCCATCAAGAACAAAAAAAAAAAATTGGAAAACATGTTGCTAAAATTAGAATGCAAATGGCCAAGCTAGTTTAGTAAAATAAACTACTCAAATTTCAGATAGGGTATTGCATGCAGGGGGGAAAAAAAAGAAAGGAAGAAATATAAGAACTAAATAATTATAGAATTACTGTTCATAGAATGTTAAATTCTTATGGTTGGGCTTAAAGAAGATATACCCTGTTTTGAGTCTAAGTTATGGCTAGCTGACATTGTAAGTTATACTCTTTTTTTTTTTTTATGTCAAAAGTTCTTTTTTTTTTTTTTTATGTGTCCAAGATAGGAAAATCTATGTGATATGTGTTTCTTCCACAACATACCGTCAAGAACCAAAAAAAAAAAAAAAAACTGGAAAACATGTTGCTAAAATTAGAATGCAAATGCCCAAGCTTGTTCAGTAAATTGAACTACTCAAATTTCCAGATGGGGTATTGCACGAAGGGGGGAAAAAAAAAAAGGAAGAAATATAAGAATTAAATAGTTATAGAATTACCGTTCATATAATGTTAATTCTTATGGTTGGGCTTAAAGAAGATATACCCTGTTTTGAGTCTAAATTATGACTACCTGACATTGTAAGTTATACTCATTTTTTTTTTTATGTCAAAAGTTCTTTTTTTTTTTTTTTGTGTCCAAGATAGGAAAATCTATGTGATATGTGTTTCTTCCACAACATACCGTGAAGAACCAAAAAAAAAAAAATGGAAAAGATGTTGCTAAAATTAGAATGCAAATGCCCAAGCTAGTTTAGTAAAGTAAATTACTCAAATTTCCGGATGGGGTATTGCATTAAGGGGGAAAAAAAAAGACAATGCAAGAAATATAAGAACTAAATAATTATAGAATTAGTATTCACAGAATGTTAAATTCTTATGGTTGGGCTTAAAGAAGATATACCCTATTTTGAGTCTAAATTATGACTACCTGACATTGTAAGTTATACTCATTTTTTTTTTTTTTTTGTGTCCAAGATAGAAAATCTATGTGATATGTGTTTCTTCCACAACATACCGTCAACAACCAAAAAAAAAAAAAATGGAAAAGATGTTGCTAAAATTAGAATGCAAATGCCCAAGCTAGTTTAGTAAAGTAAATTGCTCAAATTTCCAGATGGGGTATTGCATGAAGGGGGGAAAAAAAAAAAAGAATGCAAGAAATATAAGAACTAAATAATTATAGAATTACTATTCATATAATGTTAAATTCTTATGGTTGGGCTTAAAGAAGATATACCCTCTTTTGAGTCTAAATTTTGACTAGCTGATATTGTAAGTTATACTCATTTTTTTTTTTATGTCAAAAGTTCTTTTTTTTTTTTTTGTGACCAAGATAGGAAAATCTATGTGATATGTGTTTCTTCCACACTATACCGTCAAGAACCAAAAAAAAACAAAAATGGAAAGCATGTTGCTAAAATTAGAATACAAATGCCCAAGCTAGTTCAGTAAATTGAACTACTCAAATTTCCAGATGGGGTATTCCGTGAAGGGGGGGAAAAAAAATGGAAGAAATATAAGAACTAAATAATTATTGAATTACTGTTCATATAATGTTAAATTCTTATGGTTGGGCTTAAAGAAGATATACCCTGTTTCGAGTCTAAATTATGACTACCTGACATTGTAAGTTATACTCTTTTATTTTTTTATGTCAAAAGTTCTTCTTTTTTTTTTTATGTGTCCAAGATAGGAAAATCTATGTGATATATGTTTCTTCCACAACATACCGTCAATAACCAAAAAAAAAAAAAAAACTGGAAAACATGTTGCTAAAATTAGAATGCAAATGCCCAAGCTTGTTCAGCAAATTGAACTACTCAAATTTCCAGATGGGTTATTGCACGAAGGGGGAAAAAAATAAAGGAAGAAATATAAGAATTAAATAGTTATAGAATTACCGTCCATATAATGTTAATTCTTATGGTTGGGCTTAAAGAAGATATACCCTGCTTTGAGTCTAAATTATGACTATCTGACATTGTAAGTTATACTCATTTTTTTTTTATGTCAAAATTTCTTTTTTTTTTTTTTGTGTCCAAGATAGGAAAATCTATGTGATATGTGTTTCTTCCACAACATACCGTCAAGAGCAAAAAAAAAAAAATTGGAAAACTTGTTGCTAAAATTAGAATGCAAATGCCCAAGCCTGTTCAGTAAATTGAACTACTCAAATTTCCAGATGGGGTTTTGCACGAAGGAGGAAAAAAAAGAAAGGAAGAAATATAAGAACTAAATAATTATAGAATTACTGTTCATATAATGTTAATTCTTGTGGTTGGGCTTAAAGAAGATATACCCTGTTTTGATTCTAAATTATTACTAACTGACATTGTAAGTTATACTCATTTTTTTTTTTATGTCTAAAGTTCTTTTTTTTTTTTTTTGTGTCCAAGATAGGAAAGTCTATGTGATATGTGTTTCTTCCACAACATACCGTCAAGAACCAAAAAAAAGAAATGGAAAACATGTTGCTAAAATTAGAATGCAAATGCCCAAGCTAGTTTAGTAAAGTAAACTACTCAAATTTCCTGATGGGGTATTGCATGAAGGGGGGAAAAAAAAAAGAATGCAAGAAATATAAGAACTAAATAATTATAGAATTACTATTCATATAATGTTAAGTTCTTATGGTTGGGCTTAAAGAAGATATACCCTCTTTTGAGTCTAAGTTATGACTAGCTGACATTGTAAGTTATACACATTTTGTTTTTTTTTTTATGTCAGAAGTTCTTTTTTTTATTGTGGCCAAGATAGGAAAATCTATGTGATATGTGTTTCTTCCACAACATACCGTCAAGAACCAAAAAAAAAAAAAATGGAAAAGATGTTGCTAAAATTAGAATGCAAATGCCCAAGCCAGTTTAGTAAAGTAAATTGCTCAAATTTCCAGATGGGGTATTGCATGAAGGGGGGAAAAAAAAAAAAGAATGCAAGAAATTTAAGAACTAAATAATTATAGAATTACTATTCATATAATGTTAAATTCTTATGGTTGGGCTTAAAGAAGATATTCCCTCTTTTGAGTCTAAATTATGACTAGCTGATATTGTAAGTTATACTCATTTTTTTTTTATGTCAAAAGTTCTTCTTTTTTATTTGTGACCAAGATAGGAAAATCTATGTGATATGTGTTTCTTCCACACTACACCGTCAAGAACCAAAAAAAAACAAAAATGGAAAGCATGTTGCTAAAATTAGAATACAAATGCCCAAGCTAGTTCAGTAAATTGAACTACTCAAATTTCCAGATGGGGTATTGCGTGAAGGGGGGAAAAAAAAATGGAAGAAATATAAGAACTAAATAATTATAGAATTACTGTTCATATAATGTTAAATTCTTATGGTTGGGCTTAAAGAAGATATACCCTGTTTTGAGTCTAAATTATGACTAGCTGACATTGTAAGTTATACTCATTTTTTTTTGTGTGTCCATCATAGGAAAATCTATGTGATATGTGTTTCTTCCACAACATACCGTTAAGAACAAAAAAAAAAAAAATATTGGAAAACATGTTGCTAAAATTAGAATGCAAATGCCCAAGCTTGTTCAGTAAACGGAACTACTCAAATTTCCAGATGGGGTATTGCACGAAGGGGGAAAAAAAAGAAAGGAAGAAATATAAGAATTAAATGATTATAGAATTACCGTTCATATAATGTTAATTCTTATGGTTGGGCTTAAAGAAGATATACCCTATTTTGAGTCTAAATTATGACTATCTGACATTGTAAGTTATACTCATTTTTTTTTTATGTCAAAAGTTCTTTTTTTTTTTTTTTGTGTCCAAGATCGGAAAATCTATGTGATATGTGTTTCTTCCACAACATACCGTCAAGAACCCAAAAAAAAAAAAAATGGAAAAGATGTTGCTAAAATTAGAATGCAAATGCCCAAGCTAGTTTAGTAAAGTAAATTGCTCAAATTTCCAGATGGGGTATTGCATGAAGGGGGGAAAAAAAAAAAAAGAATGCAAGAAATATAAGAACTAAATAATTATAGAATTACTATTCATTTAATGTTAAATTCTTATGGTTGGGCTTAAAGAAGATATACCCTGTTTTGAGTCTAAATTATGACTAGCTGATATTGTAAGTTATACTCATTTTTTTTTTTTTTGTGACCAAGATAGGAAAATCTATGTGATATGTGTTTCTTCCACACTATACCGTCAAGAACCAAAAAAAAGAAATGGAAAACATGTTGCTAAAATTAGAATGCAAATGCCCAAGCTAGTTTAGTAAAGTAAACTACTCAAATTTCCAGATGGGGTATTGCATGAAGGGGGAAAAAAAAAAAGAATGCAAGAAATATAAGAACTAAATAATTATAGAATTACTATTCATATAATGTTAAAATCTTATGGTTGGGCTTAAAGAAGATATACCCTCTTTTGAGTCTAAGTTATGACTAGCTGACATTGTAAGTTATACACATTTTGTTTTTTTTTTTTTATGTCAGAAGTTCTTTTTTTTTTTGTGACCAAGATAGGAAAATCTATGTGATATGTGTTTCTTCCACAACATACCGTCAAGAACCAAAAAAAAAAAAAAAATGAAAAGCATGTTGCTAAAATTAGAATGCAAATGCCCAAGCTAGTTCAGTAAATTGAACTACTCAAATTTCCAGATGGGGTATTGCATGACGGGGGGAAAAAAATGGAAGAAATATAAGAAGTAAATAATTATAAAATTACTGTTCATATAATGTTAAATTCTTATGGTTGGGCTTAAAGAAGATATACCCTGTTTTGAGTCTAAATTACGACTAGCTGACATTGTAAGTTATACTCATTTTTTTTTTGTGTGTCCATGATAGTAAAATCTATGTGATATGTGTTTCTTCCACAACATACCGTTAAGATTAACAAAAAAAAAAAAAAATTGGAAAACATGTTGCTAAAATTAGAATGCAAATGCCCAAGCTAGTTCAGTAAATTAACTACTCAAATTTCCAGATGGGGTATTGCATGAAGGGGGGAAAAAAAAGAAAGGAAGAAATATAAGAACTAAATAATTATAGAATTACTGTTCATATAATGTTAAATTCTTATGGTTGGCTTAAAGAAGATATATATACCCTGTTTTGAGTCTAAATTATGACTACCTGACATTGTAAGTTATACTCATTTTTTTTTTTTTGTGTCCAAGATAGGAAAATCTATGTGATATGTGTTTCTTCCACAACATACCGTCAAGAACAAAAAAAAAAAAAAATGGAAAACATGTTGCTAAAATTAGAATGCAAATGCCCAAGTTAGTTCAGTAAATTGAACTACTCAAATTTTCAGATATTGCAAGTAATCCTAAAGGTTGAAACAATTTTTAACTGACATAAAAAACTGAAAGATTATTGAATGAGGAGAAGATAATGAGAGAACAACTTGTAGCTTGAAGGATACATTCTCATTTTTCATTTTGATACATATTTCAAGTATTATATTTTTCTTGGATACCATTTTGATTAAAAGTACACATATTCATTTATTGTGATGATATTTGATAGGTTCCAGATTGGTGTAGTGCACATAATACTCCATCACAAGTGCCACCTTTACAGCCCCAAAAGTTCTAAGATGAGACACGAGCTCCACAAACTGTCAAGACAAATATGCAATGTGCCCCATCCCATGAGGTATAGTAAAAAAAAATAATTTTTAAAATAGTGACTATAATACACAATAGTTCCTTATTAGCTGCACCCTTGAAATTGAACTTCTCATTTGTACTAATATAGAGTTCTATTACAATGCAAGACCAAAAAAAGATCATAAAAAAACAAAATCAAGTCCCATCAACAACTTACTTTATATTTAGATACTTTGTAAATCAAATTGTACTGCATTGGAATTTATGTGTATTTGCACACACACATTTTGTTTCATATATTCCATCTATATATGTCTAACATCTCATAATTCGTAAAATACAGCTACATGAAGTGAAGAAAAAGATAAGGCTCCAAAAGGTTTATAACACCCACAAGGAAATACAAAAGGCATATTACACCCAAGAGGTAATTGTTGACCTAGAAGCAGTTGCCAAATTATCCAATAAAAATTTAAAAATATACATTTGTTTTTATGTATGCGCGGATGCTCACTTGACTCTATGTTAAATTGTTTCTAATTCAGTGGAAGCATCCCACTGAAAATTTGCATATTTATTCTGCCTGAAGTAATACTCATATTTGTAGGTTGGAATGATGAAAGCAGAAGTAGATCTTCTTAATTCCAAGCTACCATACCAAGTTATTGCATAGGGCACTATAATTAGTAAAGATCCAAGCAAAGTAGTAGGTGGAATGCAACTTGGACATGATTTTTGGGAAGTATACATTGAGAAGGCGGTGAAACCTAATGAGTTCTTAGTCAGGCCTCGGGAAGGTGTTAATACAGTGGGCGAAGCTGTCAAAACAACTGTTGCTTGGCAATCTCTCCATGTATATTAGATTTACTACAATTTTTATTTTTTAAGTTCATCATCCAGTGCATATATTAGTTATCTAATAAATATACAAATTGATTTTTCAGGTTGTAAGGAGAACTTAATTAGCAGGTCATGGTGATTTCAACTGAGCTATGGTGGAGCAATGGAACAATTTGAATTTTTTTGAGTGTTGGCCATGGATTACTGTATTGAACATGGTATTTGTAATTAAGTAGATGGTTAACAATTATTATATATGGTTTGTTGGATACAATCACAAGTTTGGTTTTTAATTAGAATATGTGGAGTTTTATGTGTTGATTGATAGTGTTAATGGAATAGATCGAAGAAGTGAAACATTGGTCAAATCATATTCAAACCTTTGTATGAATACAGGTACACAAAATTATTGACAAGATTTGAATTAAATTATTGACAGGACTTTTTGGGCTTAAAATATCGACACTTTCAAGAAGTGTCACAAAAGAATACTCGATCCAGTGCTATGCATTTTCGCGGCACTTTGACAAAAAAGTGTAGCCAATAATCACTTTGTTTTAGCGGCACTTCCAACAAAAAAGTGTAGCCAATAATCAGACTTTCCCGGCATTTTTATTTTTGCCGCAAAAAAAAAAAAGTCTCAAATTTAATACTTTTTGCAGCACTTATAAATGTCAGTAATTAGTGCCAGAAAAATGCCAACACTAGCAAAAAAAATGCCGCAAAGTATTCGCGACACAGGAATTGCCCACTTTTTAAACATGTGTCAGAAAAGTGCCGGGAAAAGTTATTGCGGCACTTATATGCGCTTTTGTGGCACTCAAAAGTGCCACAAAAAGTCAATTTTCTTGTAGTGAATTAACAAACAGAGAGATGATAAACCAGAGAAATAGGTATAACATATATATACGGTGAGTGTTATTCTTGGGTTACATTGCAGATCCTTCCGATTTTGAGGCGGGGGAATAGCTTGTTTCAATGCCTCGCGTGAGAAAAAGAGGACCGAACCTAGAAGATCGGAGAAGAAATGTTTTATCCTATTTTCTGACTGTATTTTTGCTATACTTCAAAACTTTCCATAGAAAAAGTGTCCTAGTCAGCCAAAACGGCTTGCCACACCGGCCACCACGTCAGCCGGTGGGATAATGCGGTGAAAATTACCGTGGTAAGTAGCACTACACTTAAATAAAATGAATCAATAGACAACCCATTGAATTAAGGTTCAAATCCACTAATATTACGTGACATTTAACGGTGGCCAAAGAGGGGATACTATTGGCATGTAAGAATGAATATGAGAAATTATAGCAAAACTAATGACAAGTTACAGGAATAAGTCTCACCAAAAAAAGTAATGTTGATATGGTATATAGTGAGAAAGGTCACAAAAGAGCAGATTCGATTGTTTAACAATGATACTAGTGGGTTTGCCATTCTCAAGAGAATTAATTTGTAGAGATTTCTTGATAAATTTAGTTAATAGAAGAGGACAAACTATGATAGAATGAGGTAATAACGGGTCTTCGTGAGTTTGCAATAATGAATGGGTAGCTACAACGGTGATGGTGGGGTGACAATGGAGCAATTGTAATTACAAGGTTGAGTGGTTTAGTGATGACGATCTTGATAATAGTATTACATTGGATAGTTAGTTGTAGGCGAGAGGTGGTACGTTGGTATTGGCGTTCACAGTAAATGTTAATGTATTATAGTTAACTTTGAATAGTAATAAGTGTCAATTTTTTATTTTTGTGCTAATAGTATTTGATTTTTGCAAGATATTGTCATTGTTTAATAAAGTTATAGCAATGCTAATTAAAAAAAAAAGGAAATAACGAACCCACCTCGTGATTAAATGCATTAATAAGTGACCCTACATTATACATTTTTAAATAAAATAATAAAAAATAATTTTATGTCAACAAGATCTTTATATGTGTAATTGTATACACATGTATAATTTTGTACTATAACATAAGTTTAACTTACATTATAACACGATAGGAAATTGTTGATGTTGAAAATGTAATAGTATATCTATTAACTCTTTATTTTTGTTTTAAACTTTCTGTGCATGGATTGCATTGGTCACATTGAGTCAAACCACTAATATATATATGGCAGTAATATGTATATATATAGCAAGACGATACAGCATTAACAAAAGTTACTGGAAAAAGCTGAGACCCAGATAAATAAAAAAACCATAAAAAAAAAAGAAAATATGATACCTCATTACTGTTCAAAGGTGAGCGACTCACAAAAAAATCCGCAGATGTAGATCCTTTACAGTTCCATGATTGCAATGAATAGGAACTAAATGATGGTGGCTCCCACTTCTGTAACCGGCCCGTAGGTCTTTTAATGAGAAAGTACAAGGTGATTCATAAGGTTGGTATACCTTATCACTCCCAAACGCAAGGCAAGTTGAGTTAGCAAATAGGGAGATCAAACAAGTCCTCGAGAAAACCGTCAACCCTAATCGAAAGGATTGGTCCTTGAAATTATTGGATGCATTATGGGCATATAGGACTGCATACAAGACCATTATAAGTTCATCTCCGTATAGACTTGCATATGGGAAGGCGTGCCACCTTCCGGTTGAAATAGAACACAAGGCGTATTGGGCAATCCGCCAATTTAACATGAGTCTAGATCAGGCGGACGGTTTCTGACAATTGCAACTCAATGAATTAGAGGAAATTAGGAATGATGCTTATAAGAACTCAAAAATCTCTAAGGCAAAGATGAAGTCGGTACATGACCAATATATTCTGCGCAAATCTTTTGAAGTGGGTCAAAGAGTTCTGCTATACAATTCTCGGTTACATTTATTTTCGGGAAAGCTTCAGAGTCGTTGGTCAGGATCCTTTGTGGTGCGCAGTGTCACATCTTATGGTGCAATTGAAATTGAGAACCCTAAAAATGAAAATGCTTTTAAAGTCAACGGGCATCGGTTGAAGCCCTACCTTGAGAGTTTTGTGGGTAAAGTTGAACGTATGGATCTCGAGGATCCACCCCCTTTTGATCTTTAGTAGCCTTTCAGTCAGTGATTTGTAAATTTTGTATTTTTCTATAGACTATTATCACTACTTCTATTATTTTATTTTCATATTTTTATAGTTTTTTTTCATTTTTTTTTTATCTTAGTTTACTCTATTTTATTTTAATTTTCTTTTCTTTTTATTGAGTCTTGTTTTTCTTTATTTTGGGTTGTTTTGTCTTCTTTTAGTTTTTTCTTGACAAGTTTCCTTATCAATCCTTGCGCACATATAATGGCATCTCTTGGAACCAAGTTATCCAAAATAGGTCATAAACAGAGTCGAACGGGAGTTGAGCATTTTGCTAATTCACGGGAGAGAGCCATGTTCATGGCCAATTTCTATGGTCATGAGGTCCTCATCGAGCGTCGTGTTCACTTGTCAGAGTTTGCGGATGATCTTTTGCGAGCTGATTTCCGTCATAGGGGATGGGTTCATATGCTTGGCAGAGAAGGGGTTGTTAATATTGATATGGTTCGGGAGTTTTATGCTTATTTGACTCGTACCTCTCAGCCTGAGCTTATCTTGACCTCTACGGTGAGGGGCCGGACCATTACCATTGCCAAAGAGGACGTTTGTCGTCTTTTACGTATACCATCCACTTGCCATCCTGATTATGTGCCATTCCCTTGTTCTCTGCCTACTAGTGAGGAACTTTTTTTGGAACTCTAGTTTACCTCTGTTCCATGGCAGCAATCTACCATTCCAGTAGCATCTTTGAAGCGTATATACCAGATGCTGAATTTAATAGTTGCCACCACTATCATTCTTAAGAAGCGCTCTGTCACAACTGTACACTGCTCACGTTGTGTGTGGTTGTACATTATTGGTAAAGGGTACGCTGTTAACCTTCTGAATCTTATCTTGAAGGCCATTGTAAAGTCTCGTTTATCCTATGATCCTATGCCCTTTGGTCTTTTGATCAATGAGTTCTTGAAAGCTGCCTGAGTTTCTATTTTGTCTACTGATACTATTCAGTACTCTGGTTATCTGATTTGCGGGGTAGACATTTCCTTTGAGCGACCAACTGAAGCTGACAAATCAGCTCATTCTCTTGAGGAGTTGCACTCTCAAATTCGGGAGTTAAAGGCAGAGATTAAGGCGCTTAAGTCTCGTGATACTATTTAGTTTTGACTCTATGGTTTTTCTTGAGCTTTCTATTGTGTAGGGAACTGGTTTAGATTTCTTTCGTAGTTGTCTTTTGTTTTATTTTCTATCGTATTATGGGCGTATAACCTTCGATCTTGATACTTTACATGGATAATTTTATTATGGATCATGAGTTTGTTTTCCCTCTATTTACGCACGTTCTAAGGCCTCGAGGACTTGGCCAGGGCAGTAGAGCTAGTAGAGGTAGAGGCCGGGGAGCGGCATTACTGCCTCCTCCAGCATATGACGTTGAGAGATTCATTAGTGAGGCCGCCTCAGATGCTTTTACCGAGACTTGGAGCGTGAGAGGGTTCCCTAGAGAGCGGGAGTTTGCACTCCATGCTTTTAGGGGTGGGTATTTATCGCTGGGAGGAGGAGTTTGTTAGGAGGCAGTGGGCTCTGTTGGCTCACTTCCGGGGGTCGTGTGTGTTCATATTGATCACCGAGTTCATGGCTAACATCCGTAGGACTATTACCACTCTAGGGCAGGAGGTGATAAAATTGTAGGTCAGGGGGCATCAGATTAGGATTACTTCAAGCACGTTTGCCCAGGCATATCACTTGCCTAGGGTTGTTGAGGCTCAGTTTAGTTACCCAGCTGAGGGGGCGCTGGATTTTGATGTTATATCCGATAAGGTATGCGTTCAGGGGACACATTGGGTAGGTAAATGGCAGTTGCCCATGAGAGTGCTTACACCGCGTTACCGGCCATTATTTTTGTTGTCGTGCCACCCACTTCTTCCGATTACGCATCATACTAAGGTGAACTGGACGAGAGCAGCTCTTCTTTGGGCCATAGGTACTCAGAGGTCGGTCGATCTACCAAGATTCATGTTTATGGCATTATACACTAAGTAAGCATTTCCTAGAGCACAGGGGGCCATTCCTTTTGGTTGTCTGCTCACTTTTGTGATAGAGGAGGCTGGGGTCAGTATTGTCCCAAGATTACTTCGGGTGCAGCAGTTGTTGGCTATTGATGCATCGAGTGTTAGACGTTTGGAGGGACACTTACCTCCCCCACTTGAGCAGCCACCTGAGTAGCAAGTAGAGGGAGCTCAGCCTGCACAGTAGCCAGAGGAGCAGTAAGGTCAGGTACCGAGTATGCAGCTTCTGTTGGAGAGACTTGAGTAGCAGTCTCAGACTTTGGCACCCTATGGGGTTATTTTAGAATAGCAGAGTCAGGCCCTTGTACAACAGGGACTTATGCTTGAGCGGATTGAGGCTGCCTTGGTCGAGAGATCAATTGTGCAGGAGCAGCATACTGATCATGTTACGATGTTAGAGGGTCGGATCCGTGCACAGTAGACCACCCTTGATCAGATGATAGTGTTAGTTCGGCATTTGGATCATCGGATGTATCCATTGCCAGCTGGGGATGATGAGGATAACTAGGGGTAAAGTTTAGATGCTATGATTGTTCATGTTCATATCATCTTTTGTATCTAAAACTCATTTTGTTCATGTGCCAATGTTTCGTTATTCTTATTTATTATACTTCAAACCTTGTTATGTTTTATGGATTAGTCTTAGGTGTGGCGAGATGTTGATTACTTTCAAACACTTGAGTTCTTTGGTACATGTTTAAGTATTTTGTGGTTGGATTATCATGGTTTGTATCTTTAGCACATTTATCAGTATTTACAGTGATTAGTTTTGTTTATGATGGATGTGTTAGAGAGGATTTCTAGTGAGAACCATAGTTATATTCATGCTAATGCAATTACAATGTTGAGGATATTTGAAGACATGTGTTGGACTAATTTGAGTTATGATTGACTCACCTTTATATCTGTGATGCAATACAAGTTTTTGGCATAAATCTATTATAAGAGAGAGTTTACATTGTTGTGCACTATCAGTTGTATGATGTTTTGATGTTTCTCTTTTATGCATGCATGTCCTTATAAGGTGAAGATTTTATACCTTGTGAGCTTTAGAGCCCATTTATTGCCTTTTGAGAGTGATTTAAATTTATTCAAGGTTAAGTTGTTGATCTTCATTCATTGAATAGCTTCATTATGCTTGATTTTGATTTACGTGTTGAGTATTAGTTAGAGTTGTTGACATCTTATACCCTCTTGAAATTTGATTTGATGCGGTTTTCGGATTATAAGAGTAGAGGCCATTTCATTTCTTTGAGCCATTCATTTTTATATTTCTTTCTCGATATTCGTATACACATGAGCTTAAAAGGGTGTCAATGCTAAATTTCAAAGTTAGTGCATTGCTCATATTTTTGTGAAGTTGAAAGTGTATAGAGTTGAAAAGCAAGGAAAAGAACAAAAAGGGATGAAAAAGAAAAAAAAAAAGAAGAAAAACTTTCAAATGGGAAAAGGAAGTGAAGGAAGATGAGAAAATGAGAAAGTTATTCAAAAGTTGGAAATGGAGGGTGTATATCCATTAATCATCATGTGTAGTGCGCATGCATATGTTAAAATCTATTACCGTTTTATATCTTCTTACATGGCTCTTCGTTTACTCATCATCTATATGGCCGCAATATTCGAAATTACATGAATCTTTAATTTAATTGTGTATAAGTTATCAATGTCAATTCTCTAACGATGCTAAAACAGTAAATATTCTTTCATGAAACTATGCCAAGTCGATACACCTATATCTTATTGGTCTTTGCTTATTGGGATTACTCTTCTTGCATATTTTGTACATTTACTCTTATAATGAGCTTTCCATGAAGGGACCCTGTGTGTTCATGCTCATAATTGAGGGTATGACTGGTGAGATTTGGATCGAAGCTTAAAGGATATAAATGTGTGAGTGCGCGACATTGAAGTTACATACTATGGGTAGTACATTTTAATGTAATTTCCTTCCTTTAATGCTTTTATTCCTTTACCTTGCATTGGGTCACGATTTAGGTGGATTAAGAGTGACTTGAAGGAGGTTAATACGTGCTTCATATGTTTGTACTGTCATATCGGCATTGCATGAATAGATGTTTGTGGGTGTTCATCACTGTAAGCCCTCACAAGACACCACTCGTCCACTAGGGGTAACTTAGGGGTTTAAAAGCTTGGTGCATATGCTAAATGCACTTGTGACTCCCATGAAAGTAGAGATATGTTTTTAGTTTTAGTATTTTGCTAGGGACTAGCAAAAGCTTAGTTGGGGGGTGTGATTGTACTCTAAAAGTGCAATCTACATGTCTTGATTAGTTAATTGTTAGTTTCATATTATGTTTAATTGTGTTATTTTAATCCTAATGTGTCACTAACTTAGTTTTGTATTATTTTTTAGGATTCCTAGCTTAAAAGGAATTAATTGGCGTTGAAACAGAAAGGCGTTCGAATGGCATTCAAATGGCGTTCGAACGGTACATAAAGGCTTTCGAACGGTATAAGGGGAGTTCGAACGGTATGTCGAACGGTATGTCGAACGGTATCACGTCAAGTTCAGGTTCGAAGTGCGTTTGAAAGATTCAGAGAGCAGGTTTTCTCGTTCAAAGTGCATTCGATGCAACGTTCGAGCGGTCTTCCATGGCGTTCGAACGGTGACCTAGGTGTTCGAACGGTTGTGCGATCCTACAAAGACTTGGAAGCCTATATAAGCTAGGATTGTGGTGTATATTAGGGTTCGCGATTTTTAAAAGTGTTTTAAGTAGTAGCAGTTGTAGAAACATAAATTCTTCTAGTTTATTTCAAGGTTTTTCGTAGTTATTCACAATTCCTATAATCAGATTCTCAGGTTTGCAATCAATATTTTTAGTTTATATTTATGTAACTTGTTTTTACATTATGAATATGAGTAGCTAAACTTCTTAATCTTGGGATCAAAAATGAAAATCAATTGAATGTTTTGGATGAATAAAGGAGGTATGCTTTGGTTCTAAAGTTAAATTGTCTAGTTTTTCTCTCTTCATCTTCTTCAATTTAGAACTTTCGAAAACTTGGATGTTTGATTATGTTCGGTGATGTTTATGCGTAAATTTATATTCAGTATATGCGTTGCACGAATCGATGGTACTCGTCCTTGATTAAAACAATCTAATTATTCTAGGAGTTAAAGTTTTGGAGGATAATTGTTTTTACTGCTAAATATTTCGAACCCGAGACTCGCGATGTTGTTGAAGAGTTTGAGCATGCTTTGTCTAGTTATCTAACAATTTTCTACATCTTGTACAATTAAATAAAACATGCAATCAAACAAAGTTGGCTTAACATATGCACATAAAAGCATTTGTCAAAGGTATAAATGTTACGGGAGCACTTATAGTATAAGTTAAGAGAGAGTTAATGCGTTAATCTTCACTTGAAAGGTAAAATATTAACTATTCACAACGTAATTGATGATGTTGTTGATATCTCTGTCATCATTTACATCTTCTTGTCTTATAAATCAAAATCTGAAATATCAAATCTACCCCTACTAAGTTAAAACATTTTCTTAATTGTGTTAATTAAAAATAATATAAATTTATTTAACAGAAAAGTTAATTTAATTCCAGTGATAACACAATGGCCTTATTGATCTCTCAAATTTTTTTTTTCGTTCAAAATAAATCTCTCTGAGTTCAATAGGAATCAAAAACACTAAAAGTCTATTGAAATAGCCATAAAAAATAAATAGGTGAATATTATGATAAAACTCATGCAATTGTGTATATATATGTGTTTGTGTGTATAATATGTTTTCTAGGATCATGACTACAAGAGGTGTAATGATTGTATAATTTCAGATTTATTCAAAGATGGTTTAAAATTTTTATTAAGTCGCACGAGTTCAATGATAATTTTGACATATTATAAGAGCTTAAGTTTCAAATATTTTTATTAATTTTGTAATTGCAATTGAAAAAAGGAAAATATTTAGTATTATTTTATGTCATGAATGACTTCTAAATAAATGAATTTATTGTAATTTAAAATTTGTATAAAATCTTATTGCCCACACTTTAGCAGGACCCATAAATAAAAACCATAAAAAAAGGAAAACAATTATATAAGTCCCACCATAAATAAATGTAAGCACCTTATTTTTACTCGCTCGGCAATTTTCGGTTAGACCGAACTCACATTCAAATTGACACAAGCATGTTCATGCTCAAACTGGCTTTTCAAACTCAATCTAGTTAATCAACCGCTTCGTGAGCCCATTAGGCCCAGTAGATGTAAAATGACCAAAATGCCCTTGGAGCATTGCTTAGTCTAATTCTAGTTGGCACGTCTTTTTAAAAATGGTAAGTCCGTATTTCAACCTCAATTCCAGTCTAGACCGGCCAAACTCAATGTGACACGGCATGTTTAATGAGAAAACCTCTAAGAACAATAAGACCTTTCACGCACATCAACCGAGACAGAACCCAAGTCCTCAAGATGGTAGGGCGGTTCACTTCTAGCGATTGCTAGCCCGCTAATGTAGAATATCCGCTATTTGGCACGTCAATCGAGTAAGACCCTGAGATGATAAGACCATCCAGTAGCTTCCTAAGATCAGGCAGTCTCAAGAATTCCTAAGATCAGGCAACTGGTAGAGTAACGGAAACACTCTCGAGAATGCAAACAAACCCCCTATGAATGCCGCCATGCCGTTTATCGAAGGTGATACCTTTGAAAAAAACAGTTGAAAATACTCAAACCCCAAGTCAAACATTGCTAAACTCCGGTGAAAAATGACCAACCAGTAAAGAAAGTAAACACCTCAGAGCGGTAAGTTTACCCTTCTAGGATTGTCCTAAATACAATCCAGCACGTTTTAGTGCCTTCCAATCAATTGTGGATCATTCCGAGAACATCTGGTCAGAATGACCATTTTGCCCCTAAGCATCCAATCGCCTTTGGAAACTACATTGGCTCTTAGTATCGTTAGCCTCAAGTTTTCATTAATTGATTTTGATGATAACAAATATAAATGTTTTAATAATTAAAATTTGGTTAATCTCAAGATTTCATAATAAAGTGTATTTGATGTATGAGTTAAGATTTTTAAAGAATTTTATATTAAAAGTTTAAATATATTGTGCATTTCAATGATAAATCATTTAATTTTTTATTTATATTTTAAATGTTAATTTTCTAACATTTCTTGAAGTTATTGTTAGTCTTGGACTTAAAAAGAATGCATAGCATGAAGAAGAAAACTAAGTCAAAGATAATGGTAAGAGAGCTCATTGGAGATAGTTTTAGTATTATGTATATAACTTTTGATCCAACCGTTGGATTTATCTGAGTTTTATGACATTGGAAATAAGACTCAAATCTCTATAAATAGTAATTTTGAGCATTTTATAAAGAGAATGTCTTGTGGGACAAAACTAAGCTGGAAGATAACACATTGGAGTAGAAGTTCAAAATATGACAGCTGGGAGATAGCTCAAGTAATTTTATCATTACTTTTGATCTAACCATTAGATATCTATGATTCTTATTGATCTAAAACGATGACTTCCAAGGCTACAACTTTTAGCTTATAGACAATTTCAAATTATAACATTATAAGGGAGAAAATCGAGGTGGAAATGAAGATAACTCTGCAGAAATTCAAATATGCCAACTGGGAGACAACTTGAGTATTTTGATGATAACTTTTGATCTGACCATTGGATTGATATGATTCTTGTAGATCTGGACAGATGACTTCCATCACTACAACTTTTATCTTATAGCCATTTTCAAATTCAAACGTTATAAGGGAAACACTTGAGGTGGAAGTGAAGACACCTCTACAGAAATTCAAATATGCCAATTGGGAGACAACTTGAGTATTTTGATAATAAGTTTTGATCTGGTCATTGGATCGATATGATTCTTGAGATTTTGAAAAGCTGACTTTCATGGCTACAACTTTTCTCTGATAGACATTTTCAAATTCAAATGTTATCAAGAAAAAAATCAAGGAGGAACAGAAACAAGCATATTTGAAATTCAATTCCTGACTTGCAGCAACTTTGTTCAAACAGGAAGATATGTGTTCAAACTTCTCCAATGGCTAAAAGTTGCTTTTAAGCTACAAATAATCTACTACTCTTCCTCTATAAACAGAGATACACAAGAGAAGCAGGGACACACAAGAGATTATAAAGATTGAGCATAGAAAGTGATATTCATCAAGATCTTCAAGTTTTGAGCCTTACTTCTTCATCATTCCATTTCATTTTTGAGCTTCATTGTTTTATTCAAATCTTAAGAGTTTTGTATCTATTTTGTGAGATTCAACTTCCCTATATCATTTGTAAAAGGGTTGCTAAACCCTTATGACTTATTTCTTGTGTGATTGAGGGGAACACTTAGAGAAAAAGATACTCTTGGTGCTTTGTTTTGGAGAGCAAAATAAAGGGTTATTTTTTTAGTGTTTTTGGAACAAAACACTTGGTGTAAAAGTTTGCTAGCAACCGGGTAAGTTAGTGGTGTAAAGTTATTTGAAGAATAATGAATTTTTCTAAGGAAGGAGCTTGGAGGTGGACGTAGGTTTGGCATAAGAGAAGCCAACCGAACCACTTTAAATCGTTGTGTTTGATCTCTTCTCTTTTCTCTCTCTTATATCTTGTTTAATATCTTTCTTATATATAGTGTTGATATACTTGAGATACACACACACTAGAATCATTTGTACTAATCTCACATTGATCATATGTTGGCTCTTCTTATTCATTACTTAGCTAGATTAATATTTTATATCTTTTCTATTGCATCTCACATATTAGAAATTAAGTGTATTAGACTATTTTAAATTTCAATTTTTAAATATAAACCCAATTCGCCCCCCCTCTTAGGTTGCCACCTGGTTTAACGATTGGTATCAGAACAAGGGCTCTAGTATTTGGCTTAACTGTCATAGAGTAGATAATGGCAACCATAGAAGAAATATCACTTGCCAAAGGTCAATATACCAATAGACCTCCTTTACTCAATGGCACAAATTATAATTATTGAAAAGCTAGGATGAGAATTTACATTCAAGCTGTAGATTATGAATTATGGAGAGTTATAGTTAATAGTCCTAAAATACCAACTAAAACCATAGGTGAACAAAAAGTGCCTAAAGAAGAAAATAAATGGAATGAGAATGACTTAAAAAGTATTCAAATAAATTCTAAAGCCATGAACTTACTATATTGTGCATTAGATCTTAATGAGTTTAATAGAATCTCTACATGTGAGTCGGCTGAGAAAATTTGGAATAAATTATAAGTTACACATGAGGGAAGTAATCAAGTCAAAGAGTCTAAGATTAGAATGCTTGTTTATAAATATGAATTGTTTAAAATGAATCATGAGGAGTCTATTTCTAATATGTTTACTAGATTTACTGATATTATAAATGCCTTGAAATCTCTTGGTAAATGTTATACTAATATTGAAATGATGAGAAAGATTCTTAGGTCTTTACCAAGGAGTTGGGAGCTGAAAGTAACTGCAATACAAAAAGCCAAAGATCTCACGAGACTTAGCTTGGATGAGCTCTTGGATTCACTCATGACTCATAAGCTTACCATGAGAATAGATGATGACAAAAACAAAAAGAACAAAAGCATAGCATTGAAATCATCCACCACTTCCTCCATATTTGATAGCAATGATGGAGAAACTAGCAATGAAGATGAGGAGCTTGCCATGATTACAAAGAAATTCAAAAGAATTTTAAGAAAGAAGAAGTAAGTTGGACGAAAATTTTCAAAGAATGATGGAGCAAAAGAAGAAGGTAACAAAAAAGATACAATAATTTATTATGAATGCAAAAGACCGGGTCATATAAAATTCGAGTGTCATCAACTAAAAAATTCAAGGAAAAATGACACAAAGAAAGTTATGGTAGTGGCAAGGGGAGAAAGTGATGATAGTAGTTCCGGAGAAAGCGATAATGAAGTTGCCAACCTATGGTTAATGGTAAAAGAAGATAATAAGGTTCGCCTAAAATCCAAAAGAGTAAGATGGTTTCTTGATAATTGCCAACCTTTTCAATTGCATGTTCAAAACCTAGGTTACCTAAGTCATAGGATATCTAAGCCCTAGTTCAACCCTAATCTTAAAGTTAGAAAGTTTCAACTCCTTTTTAAATCTTACCTTAATCAAAATGGTTCACAAACCCCAATTCAAGTCAAGATGGTTTTCAAAATTCAATTCAAACTTTTCAAATCAAAATCAATTCTAAATCAAAGTTCAATTTATAATTTTCTTAATCAAAGTTCAAACCAAATCCTTTTTCAAGTTAAACTTTCTAAAGGCCCCAAAGTGTCTATTTTCAATTGGACTCTTGTCCGAACTACGACTAACCTGATTTCTAACAAAATGATGAATAGGCACCCTTCATGGGTGTGGTCAAAACCTTTTTTAAATCTCAAATCCCTTTTTCAAATTTATTTTCAAAAATCAAATTCTTTTCATGCACTTGCATATCATGCCTCATATTATTCTTAAGGTGGATATAATTAGACATTTAGCAATTGGAGATTCTAAACAAGTGAACTTAGGGTAGTAGGACATGTAGATACCGAAAGGGCAAGATAGGGTAATAGCCTAGTGCATCTTCCCTATACGTAACCAATCTCTGAACCTAGAATCACTATTTTTGAAAGACGAAAACGGAGTTATTTTAAAAAAAGAGCTTGAACATTTCTAACGGTTGCCAACCAGCTTGTTTTTTAGGAAAACCCTCTCTTGAGGAAGTTTCCAAAACCTTTTCAAAAATTTCAAGTTTAGTCTTCGGACTTTTCTTAGTTTTAGGTAATCTAACTCACCTTAACAAAGTTAGGTAGTAGCTCCAAATATTTTTCTAAAAACTCTTATTTAAAATCAATTTTTAATTCAAATCTAGTTGCACTCATCCTCCTTGGAGGATGAGTTCTAACGAGAAAGTACCGTGTATTTTTCACCATTCTCGAGTATAGAAAAATCAAGCGCAACAATAAATCGTTAGGGAGTAGGTTTGTGTTCACTTTTTCTTTTTTCTTTTTTTTATTACGTGAGTCATGTGATTTTCGTTCAAACTATAATAGAATAAATTATAATTAAACTATAAAAAAGTTATGTGTTCACTTTTACAACAAGGAGTCATTTGAATTTCACTTAGACCTCAAAGGGATAAAGCATATTACCCCCGTAGTTCAACCATAGCGGATTGAAATATGGAAGAGAGAGAAAGAGAAAGAGAGAGAAAGAGAGAGCTCAATGATAGTGGTTGTAACTCAAGAAGAGAGTGGAATAGAGCTATGACTTGAAACTATGGGGAACTACAGTATATAAGAGAGAATGGAAGATGAAGAAAGAGAAATAGTCGAGCACAGGAAGAGAGTGAAAGAGAGCTACATCTCGAGATGGAGAAGAAAGGAAAAAGAGAGGAAGAGGGGGTGAGGGCATTAAAGCAGGGAAAAGAAAGGAAGAGGGGGTGAGGGCATTAGAGTAGTTTTGTCACGTTTAATTTAGTCCCAATTCGTCACTGTTAAATCTATTTCTGCCCAAATAGTAAATTACTCCAAACTACATAAAAGGCTGTATGTTTATTTTTAAGCTACTACGGATCGCGTTTTTCAACCCTACCACAAAGTGTAAAATATTATTACAATTAGCCTATAAATTATAGTAAGCTTTGTGAGAAACAGCCGCTCAATTACGCCTCAACGTTTTTAGGCTCTTTAAGTCTTATCAATGACGGCTCAATCCTTTTAGACTGTTATCCTTACCACTTTATTGGAGCAGAAGGGAAAAAAAAAAAAAAATAGAAGAGAGAGAGAAAAAAAAAACCTTGAGAAAGCCGAGCAAGAAAATTAGGGGTGTTTGGACGCAAGACTAAAAAAACTATAATTTATAAGTTAAAGGTAGTTTAAATAAGCCACTTTTTTAAGTGTTTTTTTTTTAAACAAGGTATTTGGATAATAGTTATTTTTTTAAGTGGCTATTACTAAAAAGATGTGCAAATAAACTACTTTTTTTAAGTGACTTTTTTAAGTGGCAAACTAAACGTAATTAAAAAATAATCATAAGTTTAAGTTATAAACTGTTAAATAAGCTGCGTCCAAACACCCTCTAAAAATAAAAATAAAAAATTAAAGAAAATTTATATAATCATTTGTACATCGATTGCGTTTCCAATAATACCATCAAAGTTGTTCGTTGTCTTTGTTCCTATTTTGGAACAAAACAGTATCAATAGAATAAAATAAAAAGAATTTTAGAACGTCAATTTCGTTTAAACGTTTTGTTATTTTCTCAAATGATGATGTGATAATTACATTCTTGAAATTAAATCCCTCCTAAGGGGTCATCCGTTTTAAAGTGATAAAACCAAAATTTGCCAGTCTATTTCGGATAGAATTTCTATATTTATTTTTTTACCATTACTTGAACCAATTATTGGAATTTTCCAATACTTCCTATTTTTATAGCAAGTTGCAGAATAAGACACTTGGTAGGCAGGGTTAGGGTTCAATAACTCTTGCATAAGCATTCGATTCTTCGACATTAGCATTTTGACATGGTTGACATGGCATAGTTGTTATGCATTGCGTATAAATTTCTTAGTAGCACTGAACTTGTGTTATATATGCACTGATAAATGTATTTATATTTATTGATAGTTTAAACAAATATACTAATTAAAAATATTAAACATTCATAGTGTATTGATAAATTAACAACTTGAAATACTTGAACTAAGTCAATGTTCAACGAGAATCATTACACATAATAATATAGTAAAAATTAAAATGAATAATTGCCCCATTAAACCGGAAGGAATCGCAAAAATGCGCTTGTATTACAGGTTCGAGGAAAACATCTTCTTTGCTTACAGGAGGAGGGATGTGTTGCATCGGGTTGTGCAAGAATGGCCAACAGCAGAAAGAAAAGATAATGAATAAATGAAGAGAAAGGAGAGAGGTGGGTGAGAGTGCTAGCCAAAGAAGAAGGAAAAGGAAAAAAAAAAAAAAAAAGAAGAAGAAAAAGAAAAGAAATAAGAAAGAAAGAGGAGACCTGACCATGGTATGATGCTTCGAGTGAGGGCCTTGCCGAAGGGCTGCCATGGCTTCTCTCCTTATCTCCTTTTTTTGGTTTTGGTTCAAGTTGGGTGCAAGAAGAATTGGGGAGAGAGGCAAAATGGAAATGGGTCTCTCAAATGGAAACTCACTCTTTCTTTTTCTTTGGTTTCTCTCTCCTCCTTTAATACATATAAGGGGAGACAAATCTTAGGTTTCTCTATATTTTTTCTTCAAACGTTCTGACACCTATGCAAGACCAAGGAGCTGTTGGGAATAAAAGAGGATTCCCAATTTCACACGAGAATAGATCAATGGAATTGAAATAAATAACAATACGCAAACCAACCACATAAAACAAACACAATAAGTTTATATTGTTCCCTCAAACTCGAGGTACATCCGCAGGTTTAGGCTCCGAATTTACTATCACCAAGTGAGTATACAAATAATTACAAATAGACACAAAGGTCTCCTAGTCACCCTCAGGTGTATTCCATCAATGCCAAAAACAACGAGGTAAAACCTCACCAAAGTTGTCCAAACAAGGTAAACAAAAAATCAACCTACAGTCACTGAAAAAAGTCGATTTTAGGATGAAAACTGATTTAACTGGAGAAGAATCAGTAGTCAATAATATATGGATGGAAAGCTTTGCGAGTCTTCTTTCCAATGAAAATAACGGAACTCGATTTGAAATTTTCTGGAAATAGATATGGCCGTTCCCGTAAAATGTGATGAAGCTGTTTGCCGAAAAGAGGAGACGAAAAATGCAGCAGCAAACACTCAATAATGCTCCAGAAAAATCTTCATCTTTTTACATCAAATCTGTATATTCAGATTAGCTATCCTCTCCTACACACCCCTTAAATATGGCCAACTAGATGCCATCAAGCTTCACCAATTAGAGAGCACACTGAAAATAAAGAGTCATGTGTAGAGTTTCAAAATAGGATAAATCCAATTAGCTAATAAACTCAGCCCAACTAATACCTAAGACCATTAAATAGTTACAGAGATAATCAAATGGGATCCAAGCAAATTAGGAGGGACCCAACAATTCTCCCCTTCCTGACTTATCTGGAAAGGTCAACCAAATCAGCCAAAGTTTGACACTTCACATATTTGTCCTTAGACAAAGCCTTGGTCATCATATCTGAACCATTAACATCAATACGAACATTTTCAAGTTGCAACATCTTCCTGTTCAACACATCACGAATCCAATTATATCTATCATCAATATGTTTTGATCTTGAATGGAAAGTAGAATTCTTACTCAAGTGAATTGCACTCTGGCTATCACAATAAAGAACATACCTCTCTTGTTTCAAGCCCAACTATTGTAAAAACTTCTTTAACAACAACAATTCTTTGCAAGCTTCGGTAATAGCAATGAATTTAGCCTCTGTAGTAGACAAAACAACACTTTTTTGCAATCTTGATTGCCAAGTCACAGCTCTCCCTACAAAAGTTATCATATAACCCGAAGTAGACTTCCTAGAATTAACATCACCAGCCATGTCAACATTTGTGAACCCGTCAAGCATTGGCTTTCCATTTCCAAAACATAAACAAAATTTGGAAGTGCCTCTAAGATACCTAAGAATCCATTTAACCACTGCCCAATGTTCTTTGCCCGGCTTAGAAAGGAACTGACTGACAACACCAACGGCGTGAGCTATATCCGGCCTTATACAAACCATGGCATACATCAATGAACCAACAGCTGAAGCATAAGCAATTTTTAGCTTCTCTTCCTTGTCTTTCTCACTTCTAGGGGATTGCTTTAAACTAAGCTTGAAATGGTTTGCAAGTGGAAATCCAATGGGCTTTGCCTTGTCCATATTGAACCTTTGAAGGATCTTTTCAATGTAGCTTTCTTGAGACAACCAGATCTGCCCCTTTTTGTGTTCACAAACAATTTTCATTCTAAGAACTTACTTTGCTACTCCTAAATCCTTCATAGCAAAGGATTTGCTCAACTCCATTTTTAATTTGTCAATCTTCGAAGAATCTTGACCGCAATTGGCATATTACAACATAAAGCAAGAGAATGATAAAGTTACCATGTGGGAATTTCTTACAAGCACACAATGATCTAAAGTTGTCTTGGAATACCCATGGTCAGTCATAAATGAATCAAACTTCTTATACCATTGCCTTGGTGCTTGTTTTAGACCATACAAACTTTCTTTAACTTGCAAACAAGATGCTCTCTCCCCTTTTTTTTGAAACCTTCCAGTTGCTCCATGTAAATTTCTTCTTCCAAATCAACATGAAGAAAGGCGGTCTTCACATTAAGTTATTCAATCTCTAGGTTCATACTTGCAGCCATGCCAAGTACAACCCAAATAGATGACATCTTAAAAACCGGTGTGAAAATCTCATGAAAATCAATGCTTTGTTTTTGTCCAAATCATTTTACCAAAATTCATGCCTTGTATCTTGTATTTTTTCCATCATTCTACAATCGAAAAACCCATTTAGTTTTCAGCACTTTCTTCCCTTTACGTGGCTTCATCAAGTCATAAATGTGATTTTCATGCAACGACTTTATTTCTTCATTCATGGACTTCAACTATTAACTTTGATTTTCATGATTTGTGGCTTCTTGGTAGCTTTCGCACTCCTCACAAACAAAAATCATCACATAATCCCTAGGAGAATATTTCTTTGCTGGTTGCCACTCTCTTGTGGACTTAATTGAGTTTCCAGCAGTTCCTCTTGAATTGGATGCTCCCCCTCATTTTCGTAGCCAACATCATTAAGAACTTCATTAATTTCAACATCTTGAAGAGGTGGCTGCACATCCTCCACATATTCGTCATGCACTTGTAAGCACCCCATTTTTTACCGTTCGGCAGTCTACATTCCGTCCAGACTTGTTTTCAAGTCATTGTGGGCGTATTCCAACCAAAACCAACTTTCAAAGTCCAAATCCTGTCTTTCCATCGCCTCGCGGGCCCACCCGGCCCAAATAGAGGCAAAATGCCCTTAGGGGGCATTGTCCTTTCCTTCCCGACTCCAACCTCTCTCTCGAGACAGTTGATTCCTCGAGACGGTAAATCTATTCCAATCCAGGCACGTCTTTTCGAAGACGGTAAGTCCCCTTTCCAATCCTTCTCTCGAGACAATTTATTCCTCGAGACGGTTCCAATCAGGCACGTCTTTTCGAAGACGGTAAGACCCCTTTCCAATCCCTCTCTCGGGACAGTTTATTCCTCGAGACGGTTCCAAATCCAGGCACGTCTTTTCGAAGACAGTAAGAACCCTTTCCAATCCCTCTCTTGGGATAGTTTATTCCTCGAGACGGTTCCAAATCCAGGCACGTCTTTTTGAAGACGGTAAGACCCCTTTCCAATCCTTCTCTCGAAACAGTTTATTCCTCGAGACGGTTCCAACTCAGGCATGTCTTTTTGGAGACGATAAGACCCCTTTCAAATCCCTCTCTCGAGATAGTTTATTCCTCGAGACGATCCGAGTAGCGAAAATACTCGTAAATATCACTACCGTTAGAGTAGCGGAAATACTCATAAATAGGTCGATATAGGGAATTGCCAACAAACCCCTGTGTCACGACGACCGCCGTCGGAGTGGCGGAAACACTCAAAACCCAGGTCAACACCAGTGTCTGTTAGCCCACTTCGGTGAAAAATGACCAAACTACACCTTGGACCTTTTCCGAGACTTTCCGATCAAGATGACCATTTCGCCCCTAGACATCCGAACACCCCGAGAACCACACCGGCTCTGGGCATCGAACCGGTAACCTTCTGAGAATGCTTTTTATAGTACTCTCAACCCTTCTTTATCTTTCTGGATCATTTCGAGTCAGTTCCGGCCAACTCGGTGCGAAATGGCCGTTTGGCCCCTGGTGGGCCGGTCTCCTTTTCCGACCACACCGGCTCTGGGTATCAAACCAGTAATCCTCCGAGACTACTTTTTATAGTGTTCTAAACCTCCTTTTACCTTTCCGGATCATTCCGAGTCAGTTCCGGCCAACCTGGTGCAAAATGACCGTTTTGCCCCTGGTGGGCCGGTCGCCCCTTTTGACCACATTGGCTCTGGGTATCAAACCGGAAACCTTTGAAAAAATTCTAAATAATGTTGCCAAATCCCAAGTCTTCTTCTGGGACAGTCCGAGTCTTTCCCGGCAGCGTCTCGATCCGATTGACCGTTTTGCCCCTAAAGGCCCGGGCAATCCTTCCGGCATATTCTATCCTCACTTTTCAAGTCAAATACCTCCGGGACACTATTCTAAGTGTTTCTGCTCTTTTCCAGCCTTCCGAGCCATTCCCGGTCCCTTAAATTCTTCCCGAACTTTTCGGAGTCACTCCTAGTGAAGCCAGGCTAAAAATTGCATGGTAGTCACTAGTACAGACGCCCAAATCTAGTCAAAGATACATTGCTTGCCAACCTTAATAGTTTCCTAATTGGCTGGCGCCACTAGTAGTGGCGCCAAGCCAATATTTGGCCAGAAGAAATTTTGGCCTGGCGCCACTGCAACAGGCGCTAGTGTTGTCCAACCTTTATAAATACAAAGCCTCCTCCAACGTGAAAAGGATCTGAAAACTCAACCTAAAAATTATATATTTCGATATACAGAGCTCGAGCACTCCCAAAACCCTAACTTCCTTAGGTACACCAAACCCTAGCCACCATATACTAAACCTACTAGTGGCGCCAAGCCAATATTTGGCAAGAAGGAATTTTGGCCTAGCGCCACTGCAACAGGCGCCAGTGTTGTCCAACCTCTATAAATACAGAGCCTCCTCCAACGTGAAAAGGATCCGCAAACTCAACCTAAAAATCATATATTTTGATATACAGAGCTCGAGCACTCCCAAAACCCTAGCTTCCTTAGGTACACTAAACCCTAGCCTCCTATACACTCATACACACCCCCATACACTCATACACTAACCTTCAACCCTCATTCAAAGACTTGAAGAGCTGCCATCTAAAGCTTGAAGACAACTCTTGAAGATTGAAGACGAAGATCAAGACAAAGACCGAAGATCGAAGACAAGCAAGGCGCGCAAAATAAACAAGAGATACAAGGTAGGTTCTCCATTTAAATTTTCGCACCTCCCCCCTCTCTCTTCTCTCTCCTAACCCACTTGGGTTTTCTCTATTTTAATCCCCCATCTCTTTCCCCCCTTTTCTTTACATGCTTGAAAAAAGGGAATTCCCGGTCCATGTGTATGATTGGGCTATTAGAGAGTCACCGTGTCGGGGGCTTTCTTCTAATCTAACCAGAGACCACGTGGGTCCGGCCCCCTTAATTATGTGGTGAAGCCTTAACCTTGTATGTTCACGACCCCAAAATTGCATTGTGCATATCATGGTCTTGCATCTTCTAAAAGTCGTTTTCAAAATTGTTTTCAAAATCGTTTTCAAACTTGTTTCCAAAATTGCATCAAAATCTCTTTTTTCAAAACATGTTTTCAAAATCACAATCCTAGGGTGATTCTAGCCTTTCCATGGCTAAGGATGCTTTAGGAAAGTGTTACATTCAAAGTGACTTTTATGCTCCATATTTTCAAATTTTATCGTTTTCAAAACCACTTTCTTAAAGTGGTTCTAACCTTCTTATGGTTAGAATCGCTTTAGGAAAGTGAGACGTTTTTATACTTTCCAAAAAATTTCTTCTAAAATCTCTTCCTAAAAATCTCCTTTTCAACATACTTTCCTAAAACTCTCCTTTCTAAAGTTGTTTTCAAAAACTCCCTCAAAAAATCTACTCTTCAAAACTTCCTTTTTCAACTCCGTTCCAAAACGTTCTCTTCAAAGTTCACTTTCCAAAAACGTTCCCTAGGTCTCTTTCCTAGAAAAACTCTCCCCAAAAATCTTTCCAAAAACTCTCTTCCCAAAATCTTCCTTCTAGAAACTCCCCTCTAGGATTTTCCTTCTAAAATCTTCGTTTCCAAAGACAACACCTCCCAAAAAAAAAAACTCCTCTTTAGGATTCCCTTCTAAAAATCTTCGTTTCTAAAAACGCACTTTCCAAAAAACTCTTTTCTTAAAGTCCAAATCAAACCTTAGAACTCACAATTAGGAAACCCTAATTTTCTTTCTAAAAATATGATTTTCAAACTTTGCCCCTAGGTTTCCAAAACCTCCCATTTTCTACATCAAGACTATATATATTTCCAAAATCTCTTTTCTATGTCAAAATTCTACACTTTCAAATCCAGGGTTTCTAGAATCTCCCTTTCCAAATCCTTGTCAAATCCTATCTTCTCTTTAGGAAACCAAATCAAATCTTCCCGTTTAGGAAACCAAATCCAATCCTCTGTTTTTGGAAACGAAATCAAACTTTCTCTTTTAGAAACCAAATTTATTCCCTTCCTAATCCAAACTTTTCCTAATTCAACTTCTTCCTAATTTTCTACATTCCTAAACCATAAGTTTCCTAAACCTAAACTTTAAATCTTTTCTTAAATTTCAAAATTCAAATCTTTCCTAATTCAACTCCCTCCAAACCTTCTACCTTCCTAAATCTTAAATTTCCTAAAACTTTCAAATCTTTCCTTAAACATTAAGTTTCCAAATCTTCCCTAATTCAACCCTTTCCTAATTCTACCCCTTTACAAATCTTAACTTTCCAAATCCGAGTTTTCAAATCTTTCCTAAACTCAACCTTTCCTAATTTCAAGGTTTTCTAAAACTCTAAAACTTTCTAAATTTCAAATCTTTCTAAAATTCTAAGCTTTCTAAACTCAAAGTTTTCCTATTTTCAAAACTTCCTTGTTTTCTAAACTTTCCAATTTTCAAAACTTCCCTATTTCAAAACATTTCAAATTCTAAAATTTCCAACTTTCAAAACTTCCTAATTCAAAACTTTCCTAAGTTGAAACTTCCTAATTCAAAACTTTCCTAAGTTAAAACTTTCTTAATTCAAAACTTTCCTAATTTCAAAACTTTCCTAATTCGAAAACTTTCCAAAAATGAAACTTTCCTAATTTGAAAACTTTCCTAAATCGGACCTTTCCTAATTCACATTTTCTAAATCTAATCTTTCCTAATCTCCTAAACCTTCCAAGTCGAGTCAAATCTTTCCTAAGTCTCTTTCCTAAGTCTAGGTTTCCTAAACCTTCATTTTTTCAAAATAAGTCTAAATCTCTCTTCCGAGTTTTATCTTCTTTTTCAAATCAAAATTCAATCTTTTAATTCCAAAATTCCAAATTCCAAATTCCAATTTTCAATCTTCTATTCAAAGTTCAATCTGTCAATCTTCCAATTCAATTTCCAATTCAATCTTTTTCTTCCAAATCAACTCTTCTATTTTCAATAGGACTCTTGTCCGAACTACGACTGACCTAATTCCTCCAAAAGGATACGTAGGCAACCTTCATAGGTGCGGTCACAACTTCTTTCAAATTTCAAATTCCTCCACCTTTTCCAAATCTCAAATTTCACAATCTTTTCAAATCTCCAATCTATTTTCAAATTTCCAATTTCAAATTTCTATTTCCAAATCTCTATATTTTCAATTCCCAAAATCATCTTTCCAAATTCAAACTTCTATCTCTTCCTTTTCAAATCAAATCAAATCCTTCTTTTCAAATCTATTTCTAAATCAACTCTTTTCTATTGCACTTGCATATCATGCATCATGTCTTTTTCAAACATTATTTTTCAAAGTGGATAGGGTTGAACATTAGTTAGCTGAAGACTCTCATAGGTGAATCTAGGGTAGATTGACATGTAGGTACCGAAAGGGCGGGGTAGGGTGATGGCTTAGTGCATCTTCCCTACACGTAACCAACCTCCGAACCTAGAATCACTGTTTTCAAAGACCAAAAGGAGTTATTTTTCTAAAAAGCGCTAAATGTTTTCCAAAGGTTGCCAAACAACCTGTTTTCCTAAAAACCCTCTCTTGAGGAGATATTTTCAAAATCGTTTTCCAAAAACCCTAAGTGTAGTTTTTGGATTATGTTTAGTCTTTAGGTGACCTAACTCACTTTAATCAAGTTAGGTGGCGACTCTGAATCTTTTTCAAAAGCCCTTTATTCAAATCAAATTTTCAATTCAAATCTAGTCGCACTCATTCTTCTAGGAGGGTGAGTTCTAACGAGAGAGTATAACATTTTTCCCGCTTGTGTGTATATTCCTCGAGTGCGAAAAATCTGGGCGCGATAGCACCGTAGGTGGAGAAGTTAGCTCCAAGTCAATAAGATCACTAGCATTTGACTCGGGTTATTTGGTCTTGTCAAAATCTTCAATTGTTTGATCTTCAAGAAAGACAACATCTCTACTTTGAATGACTTGTTTGTTGACCAGATCGTACAATCTATAGCCAAACACTTTATGCCCATATCCAAGAAATATGCACTGTTTTGCCTTGTTATCAAGTTCGAATCTTTCATCCTAGGGTATGTGAATAAATGCCCTACAACCGAACACTTTCAAGTGATCATAGGTGACATCCTTTTTGGTCCAAAATTTCTTAGGCACATCACCAAGTAAAGGAGCTTAAGGAGACAAATTGATTAAGTCAACTGATGTCCTCAATGCCTCTCCCTAAAAGGATCTTGGCAATTTTAGATGTGAAAACATGCACCTCATCCTTTCCACTATAGTGTGGTTCATCATCTCAACAACCCCATTTTGTTAAGGGATTTTCTTGACAATCTTTTGATGTCTAATACCTTGGTTGCAGCAATAATCATCAAATGGACCAATGTATTTACCACTGTGAGTAAAAATAACCAGGCCCAATATAATAAGTAAGGCGCAACTAAGAACATGTTGCCGACCTGGGCTAGGAGAGGCCCAAATTCACTAATGCCTAGAAGCAGGCCCTAACAGTGGTAATTACAACCCAGATCCAGCAATGACTAAGTCGGTCTAGCATACATGAGTCCATTCCTAAAAGGACTAGGACACTAAATGATAAAGTCTAAACACAGGACATAAATGATTGACTCCTAGGAGGAGATGGAATTCAATTCCTAATGGAATTATGGTGTTCCAAAGCCTATAAATACCTTATACTACTAAGGTGTAAGGTACATTCACTTGAGTTTTAGCTATCAATTTTTTATTAAGATCATTGTGGTTAATCTTGCTAACTTAATCATCGGAGTGCCATCGACCCAAAGAGGGTCGACGCATTCTTATCATCTTCTTCTCTTGCAGATTACTTGTGCTCGTCAAGTTGATTCGTGTGTTAAATCAGGCCTTCCAAAAAATTCACCTACAATTGGCGCCGTCTGTGGGAAGGTCAAACAACGATGAGTACAAGCTTTCCTAGGGGAGGAGTCATGCCCACCAGCAGGGAGATTGATGACAGTCGAGATGTTCCAAGTCATGAGGACACTCAAATGACTAAGATGTTATAGCACAAGAGGTCACAATTAAGATCAAATGTACAAGTCCCGAGAGATAATCGACAGGGAAGACCAGGAGAATTACGGCAAGATCGACAATATGTTAGAAATCTAAACCGTCGAAGGAGCTACCCCAGAAATTTGAACCCCCCACCCTCCAGTGGGCTTTTGCATAGTAATTTATCGCCTCAGGATGTAGAGCAGGAACTCCAGCAATGGGACAAAGAAATAGCCTACCTCAGGTTATAGATTGAAGCCATGAGGTAGGCAATTTTCAGAAAGGATGGATGGGCTAGTCATAGATCACTAGATCCTCATAGAGGGAGTAGATCCTCAGATCTGCATAGTAGAAGAAGAGCGGATTCCCGAAGTACTAGCCCTCCTGTTACTCGCCAAACTATAAGCCATGCCTCTAGTACTGGGAGCTACAAGGATAGGCAAGAAGATCGGTATCATTGAAAGAATCAGACCTCACACAAAAAAGATTCAGTAAGAACCAAGCCAAAACAACAAGACTAGGTTCGATGGCTAAATGAGTGGCTAGATAACCAAGATAAACGCTGCATAGGATGGACAACCCACGACATAGCCAGAACGGCCCTTGATCAGATTGTGTCTACTCCCTTTGCAAAGGAAATTGAAGCCTGCCGACCTCCAAGAAAGTTTACACTGCCAAAGTTTACACCCTACGATGGGAAGTTGGATCACGTTAGTCATGTACGACACTACAAACAGACGATGGCACTGTGGAATGGGGATGAGTCCTTGATGTGACGACTTTTTCCATCAAGCCTTGGAGAAGTAGCACTACGGTGGTTTCATAAGTTGCCATCCAGATCAGTAGCAAGTTGGAGATAACTCACCGAGCTATTCACCGCCAATTTCATTACAAATAGTAAGCAGCCTAAAGAGGTTGACTACTTGTTAACCTTGCAGAAGAATGATGGGGAAGGGCTACACACCTATGCAAGATGCTACTTAGAAGCATACAACAAAATTGAGGAGTGCAGCAAACAGTGGGCCATTGCACAATTCAAGATCAGCCTTCCCAGGGAGCATCAGCTAAGGCAACCCCTGATGAAGAAACTAGCTACTAAGGTATAGGATCTCATGCTAAGGATTGAACAGTACGCCTGAGTAGAAGAAGATATTGTACAGCTGATCCAGGTTAAGGTTAACGAGAAGTTAGAAAAGAAGGAAGTAAGGTAAACCAAGAAGCCTCGAAGTGAGGAAAATAACAACCCAGTCTTTAAGGACCCAATGTATAAAATTCTAGCCCAGATTTGAGACAAGCCCTTTTTCAAGTGTGTAAGTACCCCATTTTTGCCCGTTTGGCAATCTTCAGCCTGACCGGATCTAGTTTTCAAACATTACAATAGATACGAGCCCAAGATGGCTCTTTCAAACTCTAATCTAGTCAACTGGTCACTGTAAGCACCCCATTTTTGACCGCTCGACAGTCTACGCTTCGTCCAGACTTGTACTCAAGTCAATATGGACGTATTCAAATCGAAGCCAACTCTCTAAGTCAAAATCCTGTCTGTCCATCGCCTCGCGGGCCCACCAGGCCCAAATAGAGGCAAAATAACCAAAATGCCCTTAGGGGCATTATCTTTTCCAATTCCAACTCCAACCCGTCTCTCGAGACAGTTGATTCCTCGAGATGGTTCCAAATCAGGCACATCTTTTCGAAGACGGTAAGTCCCTTTTCCTAACCCTCTCTCGAGACAGTTTATTCCTCGAGACGGTTCCAAATCAGGCACGTCTTTTCAGAGACGATAAGTCCCTTTTCCAACCCCTCTCTCGAGACAGTTTATTCCTCGAGACGGTTCCAAATCAAGCACGTCTTTTCGGAGACAATAAGTCCCCTTTCCAATCCCTCTCTCAAGACAGTTTATTCCTCGAGACGGTTCCAACCAGGCACGTATTTTCGAAGACGGTAAGTCCCCTTTCCAATCCCTCTCTCGAGACAGTTTATTCCTCGAGACGGTTCCAATCAGGCACGTCTTTTCAAAGACGGTAAGTCTCCTTTCCAATCCCTCTCTCGAGACAGTTTATTCCTCGAGACGGTTCCACTCAGGCACGTCTTTTCGAAGATGGTAAGTCCCCTTTCCAATCCCTCTCTCGAGACAGTTTATTCCTCGAGACGATTCCACTCAGGCACATCTTTTCGAAGACGGTAAGTCCCCTTTCCAATCCCACTCTCGAGACAGTTTATTCCTCGAGACATTCCAACCAGGCACGTCTTTTCAAAGATGATAAGACCCCTTTCCAATCCCTCTCTCGAGACAGTTTATTCCTCGAGACGGTCCGAGTAGTGAAAATACTCGTAAATATCACAACCGTTAGAGTAGCGGAAATACTCACAAATAAGTCGATATAGGGAATTGCCAACAAACCCCTGTGTCACGACAACCGCTGTCAGAGTGGTGGAAACAATCAAAACCCAGGTCAACACCAGTGTCTGTTAGCCCACTTCGGTGAAAGACCAAACTATCTCTTGGATCTTTTCCGAGACTTTTCGGTCAAGATGACCATTTCGCCCCTAGGCATCCGAATACCCCGGGAACCACACCGACTCTAGGTATCAAACCGGTAATCCTCTCGAGAATACTTCTTATAGTACTCTCAACATTTTCTTATCTTTTCGGATCATTCCGAGTCAGTTCCGGCCAACCCGGTACAAAATGACCGTTTTGCCCCTAGTGGGCCAGTCTCCTTTTTTGACCACATCGGCTCTGGGTATCAAACTGGTAATCCTCTGAGATTACTTCTTATAGTATTCTCAACCTTCTTCTATCCTTCCGGATCATTCCGAGTCAGTTTCGGCAAACCCGGTGCGAAATGACCATTTTACCCCTGGTGGGCCGGTCACCTTTTCCGGCCACATCGGCTCTGGATATCAAACTGGCAACCTTTGGGAACATTCTGAATAATTTTTTTAAATCTCGAGTCTTTTTCCGGGACATTCCGAGTCTGTCCTGGCGGCTTCTCGATCCGATTGACCGTTTTGCCCCTAAAGACCCGGTCAACCCTTCCGACATATCTCGTACTCATTTTTCAAGCCAAATACCTTCAGAACACTATTCTAAGTGTTCCTACTCTTTTCTAGCCTTCCGGGTCATTCCCGACTTCTTCAAATCCTTCCCGGACTTTCCGGAGTCACTCCTAGTGAAGCCAAGCTAAAAATTGCATGGTAGTCACTAGTACAAGCGCCCAAATCTAGTCAAAGATACGTTGCTTGCCGACCTTAAACATTTCCTAAATGGATGGCGCCACTAGTAGTGGTGCCAAGCCAAAAAATGGCCTGGCGCCACTCATAGTGGAGCTAGTGTAAAATTTAGCCTGGCGCCACTGCAACAGGCGCCAGTGTTGTCCAACCTCTATAAATACAGAGCCTCTTCCAACGTGAAAAGGATGCATAAACTCAGTCTAAAAATCCTATATTTCGATACACAGAGCTCGAGCACCTCCAAAACCCTAGCTTCCCTAGGTTTTCCAAACCCTAGCCACCATACACTAAACCCTAGCCTCCTATACACTCATACACTTATACACACCCCCATAAACTCATACACTAACCTTCAACCCTCCTTCGAAGACTTGAAGAGTTGCAATTTGAAGTTTGAAGATTGAAGACAACTCTTGAAGATTGAAGACGAAGATCAAGACGAAGACCGAAGATCGAAGACAAGCAAGGTGCGCAAAATAAACAAGATACAAGGTAGGATCTCCATTTAAATTTCCGCACTTCTCCCTCTCTCTTCTCTCTCCTAACCCACTTGGGTTTTCTCTATTTTAATCCCCCATCTCTTTCCCCCTTCCCCCCCCTTCTTTGCATGCTTGAAACAAGGGAATTCCCGGTCCATGTGTAGAATTGGGCTATTAGAGAGTCACCGTGTCAGGGGCTTTCTTCTAGTCTAACCAATGACAACGTGGGTCCGACCCCCTTGATTATGTGGTGAAGCCTTAACCTTGTATGTTCACAACCCCAAAATTGCATTGTGCATATCATGATCATGCATCTTCCAAAAATCGTTTTCAAACTCGTTTCAAAATTGTTTTCAAACTTATTTCCAAAATTGCATCAAAATCCTCTTTTTCAAAACTTGTTTTCAAAATCACAATCCTAGGGTGATTCTAGCCTTTCCATGGCTAGGGTTGCTTTAGGAAAGTGTTACATTAAAAGTGACTTTCATGGTCCATATTTTCAAATCTTATTGTTTTCAAAACCACTTTCTTAGAATCGTTTTAGGAAAGTGAGATGTTTTTATACCTTTTAAAAACTCTCTTTCCAAATCCCTCCTCCTAAAAATCTCCTTTTCAATGTATTTTTCTAAAATTTTCCTTTTCAAAATTGTTTTCTAAAAATTCTCTCCAAAAATCTATTTTTCAAAACCCCCTTTTTCAACTCCTTTCCAAAACTCTCTCTCCTTAAAATTCATTTTCTAAAAACGCTCCCTAAAAATCTTTCTAAAAACTCTCTTTCCAAAATCTTTCTTTTCAAAAAAAATCCCCTCTAGGATTTCCTTCCAAAAAACTTGTTTCCAAAAACACACTTTTCAAAAACTCCTCCTTAGGATTCCCTTCTAAAAAATCTTCGTTTCCAAAAAACTCTCTTTCTAAAATCTTCCCTTTAGAAACTCCTCTTTAGGATTTCCTTCCAAAACCTTCGTTTCCAAAAAAAACGCGTTTTCCAAAAACTCTTTTCTTAGAGCCTAAGCCAAGCCCTAGAACTCACAATTAGAAAACCCTAATTTTCTTTCCAAAAACATGATTTTCAAACTTTGCCCCAAACCTAGGTTTCCAAAACCTCTTTCTTTTCTATATCCCAACTATACACATTTCCAAAACCTATTTTCCACGTCAAAACTATAGCCTTCTAAATCTAGGGTTTCTAAAACCTCCCTTTCCAAATCCTTGCCAAATCTCACCTTCCTTTTAGGAAACCAAATCCAATCCTTTGTTTAGGAAACTAGATCCAATCCTCCGTTTTTGGAAACAAAATCAAACCTTCTTTTTTAGAAACAAAATCCAATCCCTTCCTAGTCTAAATCTTTCCTGATTCAACTCCTTCCTAATCTTCCACTTTTCTAAATCTTAAGTTTTCAAAACTTGAACATAACAATCTTTCCTAAATTTTAAAACTCAAAATCTAAATCTTTCCTAATTCAAATCTTTCCTAATTTCCTACCTTCCTAAACCATAAGTTTCCTAAAACTTTCAAATCTTTCCTTAGACATTAAACTTCCACATCATTCCTAATTCAACCCTTTCAAATCTTAACTTTCCAAATCTAAATTTTCAAATCTTTCTTAAACTCAAACCTTTCCTAATCTCAAGATCTTCTAAAACTCTAAAACTTTCTAAATCCTAAATTTTATAAATTTCAAATCTTTTCAAATTCGAAGTTTTCTAAATTCAAAACTTTCTTAAGTAAATTTTTCTAAACTTCCTAAATCTTTCCAAATCTTAAACTTTCTAAATTTCAAACCTTTCCAAATTTCAAAATTTTCTAAACTCAAAACTTTCTTATTTTCAAAACTTCCTTGTTTTCCAAAACTTTCGAATTTTTAAAACTTCCCTATTTCAAAACATTCCAAATTCAAAACCTTCCTAAGTTGAAACTTTCTTAATTCAAAACTTTCCAAAGTTGAAACTTTCTTAATTCAAACATTTCGTATTTCAAAACTTTCCTAATTTCAAAACCTTTCCTAATTCTGAAACCTTCCTAAAATGACACTTTCCTAATTTGAACATTTCCTAGTTCGAACCTTTCCTAATTCAAATCTTTCTCCAATCTTCCAAGTCCAACATTCGAGTCCAATCTTTCTTAATCTCAACTCCTTTCTAAATCCTCTCTTTCCTAAGTCTAGGTTTCCTAAAACCAATCTTTTCAAATCTTCCAATCAAAGTTCAATCTCTCAATCTTTCAATCTCTTTTCTAAATCAAATCAATCTCTTTTCAATCGGATTCTTGTCCATACTACGACTGACCTGATTCCTCCAAAAGGATACGTAGGTAACCCCATGGGTGCAGTCACAACATTTTTCAAATCTCAAATTCCACAATCTTTTCAAATCTTCAATCTATTTTCAAACTTCTAATTTCAAATCTCTATTTCCCAATCTCAATTTTCAATTTCCAAAACTTTCCAATTTCAAATCTATCCTTTCAAACCTCTCTTCTAAAATCAAATCAAATTCTTCTTTTTTAAATTTATTTCCAAATCAAGTCTCTTTTCTTGCACTTGCATATCATGCATCATATTTTTCTAAACATTGTTTTCTAAAGTGAATGGGATTGGTCTATAGTTAGTCGAAGACTCTCGTGGGTGAATATAGGGTAGATTGACATGTAGGTACTGAAAGGACGGGGTAGGGTGATGGCTTAGTGCGTCTTCCCTACACGTAACCAACTTTCGAACCTAGGATCACTAATTTCAAAGACCAAAAATGAGTTATTTTTCTAAAAAGGGCTAAATGTTTTCCAAAGGTTGCCAAACAACCTGTTTTCTTAAAAACCCTCTCTTAAGGAGATATTTTCAAAATCGTTTTCCAAAACCCTAAGTGTAGTCTTCGGATTATTCTTAGTTTTTAGGTGACCTAACTCACCATAATCAAATTAGGTGGCAACTCCAAATCTTTTTCAAAAGCCCTTTATTCAAACCAATTTTCAATTCAAACCTAGTCGCACTCATTCTTCTAGGAGGGTGAGTTCTAACGAGAGGGTACAACATTTTTTCTACTTGTGTGAATATTCCTCAAGTGCAAAAAATCTGGGCGCAACAATCACTTCTCAGGCCCATAAGGCCCAATTGAAGATGAAAAGACCATATTGCCCTTAGGCACCCTAGGCAGCTTTTCGAGACCAGATTGTCTCAGGAACCAACGCCATCTAGGTAGCTTCCTGAGATCAGGCGATCTCGGGAACCAACACCTTATCAAATTCCAGACGGTTCACTTTTGGCGCTTGTTAGCCCGCCAATGTAGAATGTCCATCATTTGTTAGTTCTCGAGGACCAATACCACCCCGCAGGTAGCTTTTTACGACCAAGCGTTCTTAGAAATCAATACCACTCTCCAAGTAGCTTTCTAAGACCGAACGGTCTCAGGGACCAACTCCGTATAGGTAGCTTTCCTAGACCAGGTAGTCTAGGGAACCAACACCTAGGTTAACACCGGCGCCTACTAGCCTAACTCGATAAAAAATGACCAAACCTGCCCCTTGGGCCTCCAGGCACGTCTTGAGAAAGTTTAAAATCCCTCAAGATGGTAAGTCCACCCTTTCAAAGTGTTCCTAGACAATTAGGCGTACTCAACACACAATCCTGTCCAACACCATTCTAATCAGAATGACTGTTTTGCCCCTAAACGCCTCAGCACAATAAAAATCCCACCAAATAGTGAAAACATCTTCCAGGACCGTCCCTGAACAGTCTAGTACGCTTAACACGCCACTCTAATCCATTCTAACCCATTTTAACCAAGTCAAGTCAAAATAACCTTTTACCCCTAGTGGCCCGAGCACGCCCCAAAACCACATCGGCTCTATGTGTCAAGTCGAAAGACCATATCATACACCCCTGTTTAACCCAAGGTGAGCCCCACGACTCTAAACACTCCTGACTCAACAAACGTCCCTTAGAGCATCTCGCAGATGCTCCGCTAGGATTATATTTTCTCCCGATTCCCTATTTATAACACTATCAAATGACTTGAGAAATGTGTAAATTAGAAAATTCTCAAAAGCTTGACCATAGGTCTTTCCATCAATACGGTGCGATTGGATATATCACTTCCCGGAGCCCCTAATCACATGGCTCGAAAACTACCACTTTCAGTAACCCCTAAAACGTCTTACAGATGCTCTGCCAAGGTTATCTTTTTCTCCAATTCCTTGCTTATAACCCACCATCAAACGACTTAAGAAATGCATAAATTAGGGAATTCCCAAAAGTATTTACAAAGCACTTTCTATCGGTACAGTCCGATAGGAGAGATCGCTTCCCAAAGGCCCCGATCACGTGGCCCAAAAATCACTACTTTTGAACGCCTACAGAGCATATCACTGACACTCTGCAAAAGTGTGTTTTTGTGCATACTTCCCAAGACGATATCTCATTCTTCTAAACACCTTGTAAGTTCCCCGAAAATTCGAAGTTCTTGAGAAATACTAGGAGAACATTGTGGACGCAACCGATTTCCCCGAATCTTTCCTGGATTAAATAATTATCGAAGCAAAGTTTCAACAAACATTCCTAATGGCGGAGCATATGCTACATGCGCCCAGATTTTGATTAGAACGATTAAAATTTGCTTACCCCTTAAGATTTAACCAGTACAAAGGTTGCCACGTGGCATTCAAAGAGAGGAGTACTGGAGCATGTAACACTTGCGCCAGGGCAATTTTTGCCCAAGCGCAAGTGCCATATATGTCAGGCCCTTCCAGGTTTCCTATAAATACAGGCCTCCCTCTTTGCATATTCCAGAATCAAAATTGCAGTGAACCTCTGCAGAAATCTCTTATGAACCTCAAATTCCTATATACATCTCACACTTTAAGCACTTAGGTTAGATTCCACCTCCCACTAACCCATACACTGCACCTATATAGCCTTCAATGCCATAAAAGACCTTATTCCATCCCTTTCAAGCCTTTCTAAGGCTATTCAAGCTCAAGTCAAAGGGTCTATGGAGGTTTGAAAGTGTTTGAAGGCAAAAGGTAGTATTCTCTTTACATTTTTGCAATCCCCACTCTTCTCTTATCCCTCCTAGCCTACTTAGGCTATTCTCTATTTTAACTCACATCTTTTATCCCCCTTTCTTGTATGCTTGAAGCAAGGAAGCTCTTAGATCATGCCTAGAGGAAAGTTTATGAGAGTCATCGTGTAGGGAACCTCTCACAAACCTACTTTAAGATGGTATGGCCTTGGAGCATCTTGCAATTTGGTGAAGCCTCTAGCTTTGTATGATTCTATGACCCTTTTGCATTTGGTTATCTTTTTTATGTTTTGCATGCTTGGCTTTGTTTTCATGTTCACAACCATTTTTTCAAAACTTTCACTATCTCTTTTCTATATCATTCATAAAACTCCACATTCAAATGATTCCCTAAACAAATGATTCTAGAGTTGGTTTCTTGAAGCCTAAGTCAAACCCACAATTTTCACACCTTAGAAAACCCTCTTTAGGTCCCTTAACTTTATTTTGCAACCCTACATTTCATTACTTTTCAAAGTTGCACTAGAATGGCTTTCAAACCCTCTTCTTAATTTTCAAAGATTTTACTCTCTTGAACTTTGTGGTTGAAATGGTCCCTTGGAACCCTCTCTTGAGTGGTCTTCCCATTATCTTGACTATATAAATCCTAGTTCACTAGAGTTAGTTCTATTCATTTCAAAATGGTATTCAAAAAAATCCCCTTTAAAAAAGGATTCTCAAAATTGAACTCTCTTTAATTTGCATAAAAATGATTTCCCTAAACCATTATTTTCACCTTAATTTGTAGAAGTTTTGCTCTCTTGAATATTGTGGTTGGAAGGGTCCCATAGAGTCCTCTTTGGAGTGATTTCCTTCAAATCAACCATATAAACCCTTATTCTTTAGAAGTGGTCTTCGACCTCTTAAAAGTGGTTTTTCCAAAACCTTCTTTCCAAAATCAATTTTCAAATGATCATTTTTTTTTAATTTTCTTCAAAACTATCTATTCAATATTGATTTTTACAAGTTTTGCTCTCTTGAGTTAGTGGGTGAAATGGTTCCAAAGCAACCCTCTGTTGAGTGGTTTTCAAATATCAACCATAGGACCCCAACACCCACTTAAGTGGTTTTCATATAATGGTTTTTCAAAACACACTTTTCAAGTTTCATGTAGAAAACCACCTTTCCAAAACCACTAGGTCCAAACCCTAGTGCAAAATCATGTTTCAAAACCACCTTCCAACCCTAGGTTAATTTGACCCTAGCTATCCAACCTTAGGTCAACCAAACCTTAGGTTAACCTAATCTTAGTTAGTTAACCCTAGGTCACCTTAACCTTCAGTTAACCTAACCTAAGTTAGTTAACCCCATGTCACCTCAACCTTAGAATAACCTAACCTTAGTTAGTTAACCCTAGGTCACCTCAACCCTAGGTTAACCTAACCTAAATAAGTTAAACCTAGGTCACCTTAACTCTAGATTGACCTAACCCTAGTTAGTTAGCCATATGTCAACCCAACCTAGGTTAGTAACCTTCAAGGTTCCAATTCAAAGACCCATTTTCAAATAATCTTTCAACTCAAAAGACCATTTTAATAACACACTTTCAAAAACAATCCTATTCTCTTGAGATTTTAAAAATCAACCCCAAAACCTTTTCAAATATCTTTACACTCTATCTTAAAAAATGTCACCAAGAAGTTCTCCTAAACTTGCCTCAACTAAACTGGCTAGACACTTAATATTTTTCAAAAACTATTTTCAAAAATATTTTCAAGAACTCACAACCCCGAAAGGTCCCTAACCCTATATGGTTAGGGATTCCAAAGGAATCTGATACACTAAATACAACCTTCAAGATTGTCCATGCAAGGGTTTTAAAAACCCTAAGTGTTTTCAAAAGCTCTTTTCAAAAATTATATTCTTGAAGCAACCCTAATCCTTCCATGGTTAGGATTGGTCAAGTACAAGTGAGAAATTCAAAAAGGGTTTTGTAACCCTAAAGTTTTAAAAACCAAAAGTGAAGTTTTTAGCCCCTTTTCCAAACTTTTTTCAAAACTCATAACCTTAAAAGAGTTTAATTCTTCAACGACTAACCTCTTAAGTTGATGAAACATTAAACATGTCTTTCATAAGGTATTCAAATACTACTTTTAAATGCTTTTCGATGACAAGTACACAAGAGCGTTCCCAATCCAAACTCTAGCTCCAAAGTTTCAAAACAAGACCTCAAAATATTTCCAAAACTCCCTCGAGTTGTTTCAAAGCATTTCAAAACTCTCTTGAGGCGATTTCAAAAATGTTTTAAAGTATCCTCAAACCTGATTTCAAAAACACTCAAAATATTTCAAATTTTATCTCAAAGGCATTTTTCTAACTCTTAAGTTCTCTTCATCTAAAGAGCTCAAAGTGTCTTCAAAACTTTCCAATGGCCTCAATGCACCTCTTTTCCATCGGGACTTTGCCCGAACTATGAATGACCTGATTCTTGCCAAATGAGATATGTAGACAACCTAAAATGGTGCGGTCAAAACCCTTATTTCAACCCAAGTTCCCTTTTCAAAATTTTCTATCAATTCAAGATTTCTATTTTGAATCCCTTCAAAACTTTCATGTTTTCAAATATCTTTTTTCAAAACTTGTATCATGCATCATTCATCTAAAAAGTGATTACCAAATCCCATTTTTAAAATTTTAAAGTGGATATTAAGTGGATAATAGTAATTGGTTATTCAAGTGAGTGAATTAAGGGTGATTAGACATGTAGGTACCGAAAGGGCGGGGTAGGGCGATGATTTTAGGATATCTTCCTCACACGTAACCAACCCTCGGACTATAAATTTCTATTTTCAAAAAGACCAAAATGGAGTTATTTTCAAAAAGGTCTTAAAACTTTTCAAAGATTGCCAAACAACCTATCTTCTTAAAAACCCTCTATTTAGGATGTTTTCTAAAATCTTTTTTAAAAAGACCCTAAATTTAATCTTCGAATTGTACTTAGTTTTAGGTGACCTAACTCACCTTAATCAAGTTAGGTGGTGACTCTTAGACTTTTACCAAAAAGCCCTTAAATCAAATCAATTTCAAGTTTAAACCTAGTCACACTCGTCCTTCTAGGAGAATGAGTTCTAATGAGAGAGTACAATAATTTTTCCAAGTCAAAAGGACTTGGTTCAAAAATAGGAGCGTGATAAAGTGGCCACCGAAGTTGGCAAGAGACCTTGTAGCTTGGGATCAAAGAAATTTTTGCTCATACCACAGGGAGAAGGGGCACCAAATAGAACATTGCAGGTACCTCAAAAACCACCTGGACAAATTGGCAAAAGCTTACCACCTCGACCAGTATATAGACCGAGAAAAAACAAGGCAGGAGGCGAAGTAGAACAAACAAGACGATGCCCCACAAAAGGAAGCTCGGGCAGAACAACCCAAGGTAATCGCAGTGCTGCATGGGGCATTAGGAACGGCATAGGTAGACCCTTATAAGTACCGAGTAGAAATACAGAATGCTGCACACCTAAGGCAAGTGATACAAATTAAGCCTCCAGCCAAGAAGACCAAGGTTGGCAGAAGTATTGAGGCCATAACTTTTACTGACGATAATTTAGTGGGAGTTTAGACGTCCCACAATGACACACTAGTGATGACTTTACGATTGGGGGATTGCGACGTCATAAGAATTCTAATCGACCAAGGAAGTTCATCCAAGGTCATGTATGACGATCTCTTCAAAAAGCTGGAGTTAAAAGATTCTAACCTACAGCCGTCTCTCAACACCCTGATAAGCTTCAGTTCAAACTACGTATGGCCACTAGGAAATGTGACAATACTTGTGGCCGCAGGAAGAATCACACTTCAGACAGAGTTCTTAGTAGTAGATGTACACCCCCCATATAATGCAATCATATGTCAGACATAGTTGCACCTTATAAAAGCCATACCATCCACCTACTACCAACTAATTCACTTTCCAACCCTTGAAGGAGTTAGGGAGATCGAAAGAGATCAAGTGGCAGCAAAGCAATGTTTTTTGGCTACTTGTGCCACCAAAGTGAAAGTGGACAAAGTCCAGATGATGGAGCTCCATGAGGACACTCCCACCATCGACTATGTCAGGCAAACACCTGAGAAGAAACCTATAGATAACCTAAAGAAGGTGGAAATAGATCAGCATGACAAATATAAGTATTTTGTGATCAGCACTTCTTTGTCCAAAATAGAAGAGAAATCACTAATTGAACTATTGACGTGATATATTGAAATCTTCGCCTGGACTCCTTACGACATACCTGGAATTGATCTAGAAGTAGCCTGCCACAGACTCAATGTTGATCTAAAGTGCCGACTTATGGTGCAAAAAGGACGATGAGCAATTACACAACACGTAGACGCAGTAATTGAGAAGGTGGAAAGACTCATTAATGCGGGGGCAATTAGAGAAGCCTACTACCCACGCTGGTTGCCCAACACAGTTGTAGTGAAAAAGAAGAATAGCAAGTGGTGGGTATACGTTTGTCGCGCCCAGATTTTTTACACTAGAAGAATACACACATAAGTGGGAAAAATATTGTACTCTCTCGTTAGAACTCATCCTCCTAGAAGAATGAGTGCGACTAGGTTTGAATTGAAAATTTGATTTGAATAAAGGGCTTTTGGAAAACATTTGGAGTCGCCACCTAACTTGATTAAGGTGAGTTAGATCATCTAAAAACGAAGCACAATTCGAAGACTACACTTAGGGCTTTTGAAAAATGATTTTGAAAATACTTCCTTAAGAGAGGATTTTTAAGAAAACGGGTTGTTTGGCAACCTTTAGCTAACATTTAAGCCATTTTTTTGAAAATAACTCCATTTTGGTCTCTCGAAAACAGTGATCTAGGTTCAGAGGTTGGTTACGTGTAGGGAAGTCGTACTAAGCCATCACTCTACCCCGCCCTCGCGATACCTTCATGTCTATTCACCCTAGATTCACCCAATAAAATCTTCATAATAGATGTCCAAAACTATTCACTTTAGAAAAGAATTTTTAAAAGAATGATGCATGATATGCAAGTGCAAGAAAAGAGAGCTTGAAAATAGATTTGAAAAGACTTAAGTTGATTTTAGAAAAGAGATTTGAAGAGATAGATTTGATTTTGAAAAAAAGTTTTGGAGATTGGAAATAGAGATTTAAAAATAGAAATTTGGAATTGGAAGTTTGAAAAAGTTGTGGAAATAGAAGCTTGAAAAAGGTTGTGACCATACCCATGAGGGTTGCCTACGCATTCTTTTTGAGGAATCAGGTCAGTCGTAGTTCAGACTAGAGTCCGATAGAAAATAGAAGGTTTGATTTGGAAAATGAGATTTTGATTGGAACAAGGAGTTTGATTTGAACTTAGAATAGAAAATTGGAAATTGAAATTTGGAATTGAAAATATTGGACTTTGATTTGGAAAGATTAAGGTTTAGGAAACTTAGACTAAGGAAAGATAGGATTTAGGAAAGACTTTAGATTAAGAAAGATTAGACTTGACTTGGACTTGAAAGATTAAGGAAAGATTGGATTTAGGAAAATATTCGAATTAGGAAACTTTCATTTTAGGAAAGTTTCGATTTAGGAAAGTTTTGAAATAGGAAAGGTTTCAATTTAGGAAAGATTTGGAATTTGGAGTTGGATGGGGGCAATCCCATAGTGGTTTAGGATTTCGGTCAGGAAAGGGTGAACTAGGAGCCTAAGTCCACCCTCTACAATGGCGATTAAAAGGAAAGGAGTCTCTTCCTCATTCTCAAACCAGCCATCGTCTTTAGGCCCAATTAACCTAATCTCTACCCCTTTAGGGAAGTCGTATCTATGTTAGAAGGCCATAATGGCGGCTGGACTATTGAGCATACTCCTAAGCTTATTCGCTATGGAAGATAAACAAAGGATCCTAGGATTTAGGCTTGGGAGCAAAAAGAGAAGAAGAGACGATAGAGACTTACAGAGAGTTTTGTTTCTCTATATGATGAGCAAATGTAGAGTATCTGAAGTATCTTCATTTAGTTCTTTGTCTAAAGAGGCAAACCCTTTGTCTGTAGAAAAGCGTGAGACAACGATAGTCAAATCGGACTTCCCAACAATCACATCTTATTAAATTGCACTTGATGGCTGCACCAGGCATGCCCACAATTGTATAGCACCAGCCTTAGCCCCCTTCCAAAGGGCACTAGGGCTGTAGGGTAACTGTGGGTCAAAATAACTTCGCCCAATACAATAGGTCGGGCCCAACTAAGAACATGCTGCAGACCTGGGCAAGGAGAGGCCCAAACTCACTAATGCCTAGAAGCAGGCCCTAACAATGGTAATTACAACCCAGATCCAGCAAGGATCAAGTTAGTCTAGCAAACGCGAGTCCATTCCTAAAAGGACTAGGACACTAAACAATAAAGTCCAAACATAGGACATAAGTGATTGACTCGTAGGAGGAGACAAAATTCAATTCCTAATGGGATTATAGCATTCCGAAGCTTATAAATACCCTATACCACTAAGGTGTAAGGTACGTTCACTTGAGTTCTAGCTATCAATTTTTTATTGAGATCATTGTGGTTAACCTTGCTAATTTAATAATTGGAGGGTCATCGATCCAAAGAGGGTCTATACACTCTGATCGTCTTCTTCTCCTACAGATTGCTTGTGCTCGTCAAGTTGATTAATATGTTGAATCAGGCCTTCCAAAATATCCAGTTACAACCACCATTGTTTGTCCAAATGCATTTTAATTTTCTCCCAGTTTCTCTTTCAACCTTGACCTAAAAAAGCTTAAACACATCTTGAAAAGCCTAGCCTTATCTATGTTGGCCCAAGTAGGCAACCCAAGAGGGGAGTGAATTGGGTTTTACAAAATTAATAGCAAATAATCGAATTAAAAACTTATTAAGTAATGTAGCAGTGGGTAATTAAACTAAAAACTAAGCAAGCAAATAATAGGATGTAGTGCAATCAAGTGTTATGAGAAAGGAAGAAAAATAAAGCAAAAAAATGAATAATGAAGGCACAAGAATTTTAAAAAGGTTCGGCTAACCCTTACCTACGTCCTTTCTTCCTTGATCCTCTCAAAGGTATTCCACTATGTAAAGTCTCTTACACAATTGCTGGTTTTGTTCCAAGTGCCCAGCTCACTTTTTACAAAAACTCTTTCCCAAGCTCTCAAAACCTAAGAGATTTTGTCTAAGCTTCTTTTAAACTTACAAGTGTTTTTTCCAAGCTACACTCAAACTCACAATTTTACTAACCCACCCAACAATAGATGAAGGTTGTACAATGAATAATTCTCTCTCAAAGAGTAGATAAGCAAATTTGCAGCTCATTCAAGAACCCCCCCTCCCCCCCCCCCCCCCCAAATGAATAAAAATAGAGTATAAGATGTAAGAGATTAAATCTCACTTTCTAGCACTTGATCTTGTGTGTTCTTCTTTCACATATATGTGTTGGGAATCTTCTATATATAGCCTTGAGTTAATTATGGCCGTTGGTGCTAGATGGGAGACCATTTGATGCAAGATCGCATTGTTATAACGGTAAAAAAATATAGTTGTTGAAGGCCAAGTGTCGACACCTGACTTCATGTATCGACACATCAAGTCTGCATTGCCCAGATTTTGTTCACTACCTCTATGTGTCAACACCTGACTTCATGTGTAGACACCTGACCATCCAGATTTTGGCCACTGTCTTCAAATCCATGTGTCGACACAACAGCCTAGAAAACTTGATTTTTGCAGATTTTTCCCAATCTTCTCCATTGTTTTCAAGTTCTTCAAGGGTCATCCAAATAAGCTTTCTGAGGCTTAAAAACACTTCTTCAAGGTATGTTGACTTCAAGAATACCTTCAATCTCTTCAAGATGAATTCACTCCATTTTGATTACTTGTAGAGTTCTTCAATCAACATTACTTTTTCTATTGATCCAAGTCTTCTTCAAAATCTTCAAGAGAGCTTCCAAGACTTGATATCTCTTTTCTTCTACTGATTTTCTATCCTTCTTTGTACATCTTCAATCTCTTTACTTGTTTTTCATCAACTTGATTTCTTCTAAGATTCTTCAATCAATATAATAAATCTCTTCAAGCTCTTCAAGAATCATCAATTTGGGACTTCTAAAGCTTGAAAGGTCTTCTTCAAAACATGTGAATCTTCAAGAATACTTTCAATCATTCATTCTTCCACATCTTTATCAAATCTTCAATAGAACTTGTGATCTTTAACTTTGCTTGAATCTTGACTCTTTTGAACACCTACAATCTCTTCATAGTTTTAAGTTTATATTCAAACTTTCAAAACTTGTAATGCATGAGCTTGTTGAATATATCAACCCGTCATGCTCATCATCCTTTCATCCTTCTTGATTCTTCAATATCTTCCATTGTGACAAGCATAAACTTATTGAAACAAAAATTTGCTCCCCCTTTCTTTTGTGTTTTATGCTTCAATGCATTTTTCAGATTCAGAGCAAAACAATCAACCATTATAGAGGTTCATAGCATATATGATGTTTTAGTGGATTGATATGTCCATGAGAATCAAGGGGCTTTATAGTAAATAAGTTCTTGAATTCTTATAAAATTTTTAGTCACTTTGAAACAGAATTAATCCAATACGTTCCTCTATCAATCTTCGAGTTCTTCTATCAATCTTCATGTTTTCAAAACAGATCACCATGATAGAATTCTAAAGTTTGCATCATTCTTTTTAATACTTGTTGAACTTCTTGAGCATCTTTAATCTCTTCAAGAATAAGATTACCTAAGTATTCTTTTTGTTGGATACTCAACCGATTAGCTCAATTATTTTCTTCTTATCAAATGATTATAATGTAACCTGCACACTCAATTGAAATCATTAGATAACAACCAAATGGTTTTATTATCATCAAAATCAACATGGGGATCAACCTTGAGTCAACAATCTCCCCCTTTTTGATGATGACAAAACTTTAAAAATATATACAATTAAGCTCAATAAAAATGAAGTATAAGGATTAAAGAATTTAAAGCAACATGCTTCTTGTAAGGCTCTCCCTTATTACTTCAAAATAAAGATACTCTTTACACATAAGATTCATATATTTTTTTTATATTTTCATGGAGTATCTCTCCCCCTTTTTGTCAATCAATCAAAAAAGAACAACAAAAATTTATAATAGAAAACATATATTCATATTTTAGATTTTCTTCCTCTTTTTCATATAGATTATCTTTCTCTCTTAATAGAGGATTTCTCCTTGCTATGGAAAATAATAGTTCTCCTCTCTTTTTGTCAATTTATCAAAAGAAATTTATGACAGGTACAATAGCAAAAATATTAAAATAGAATAATAATTATTGAAAGTGCATCTATAACCAAGCAGTGAATAACCAATTTAGCAAGTGACCAATCAGTGAAGACAAGAAACATAGAAGGTGCATTCAGATATTTAAGACATTAATCCATCAAAATCAAGAATTATGATAAGCATCCAATTATATATTAGAATGCAAAATATTCAAAGCGAATAATAGTCACCTAGGCATATATAACCCATGCAGTCAAAAAATTAAAGTGTGGCAATGTAATGCTAATGCAAATCATGCAAATGAGGATTTGGTCATATCAACTGGATCTTTGAAGAGTTTGGAAGTTAAAGTTCTTGGTATAAGATATTATGGCATTGGCTTTGTGACTATTTTCGGAGTAAAATTTTGACAAGTTTGAGCGAGAATGGCTGGCTAAATTTTAGCAAGTGGCTCATCATCAATTGCTCATAATTAATTGACACCTTCTCACTATATAAGGATGAAGTGTTGTCTTCTTCTTGAGAGGAGTTGCTACTTGAGTCCTGTCTTGTTGGAGTGTAGTTCATAGTACAATCGCTTCTCTGATCTCCTTGTTTGCTTTATTGCTTGCAACCACAATCTTTTGATTCATTCTCATCACCTTATTCTTCACAATCATAAGCCTTGCAATTCTATAATCCACTTTGGTATTTAGTTGAGTGGACATATTTGCTTGATATTCATTCATCTCCTTTATCATGCCCATTAGGAGATCTATTTGTCAATTTTTAGAAATTATCATCATGGGAAGAATTTGCTTTGCAAATTTTAGAGTTTCTTCTCTTGCTTCAAAGGTTTCTCTTGATGGGAGTATCCTCTCCCTCAAAATGATATCTAATTCTTAGTTCTTTCTTGGTTCAAAAGCCAAAGTCTTCTCTTTTTATGCAACTAGTATCTCATTCTCTTCATAGTGGACTACAGTCTTTGACATTATCTTCTTCTTTGCTTCCTCATTCAAATTTATTTAAGAATTTATCATGGTCAAGATCATTTCAAGGTGCAAGCAAGATCTTTTTAATTCTAGCAATATGTATGTTGCTAGAATATCATTGGTCTCAACTAGATAAGCCCAAATGAAAAACAGTTCATCATCATGATATTTAAATTTGATCCATCCTCCTTTGTAGATTTCTTTTCCAAATAGGGATCATTTTCTAGCCAATTTTCTTTTTCAATGACTTCATTTTCTTTTCTCTTCTTTGTAGTCTTTGAGGATTCATTCATCCCTTTTTCACTAATTTTACAGCCATTGAGGTTTATAAAACACGATAGGTAAAAAGATTTGGATATGCAATGGTTATTGCGGAAAATTTGAATAGGCAAATAAAAGGAAAAATCATTCTTGGTGTTTGGAAATATAATTGATAAAAATTGGTTGACAATGGGGATTGAAATCTATGCACAATGTGTTCATATGTCAATGTGTGGATACTTAGTTTGCCAAACATGTAATGTATGCACATGATCTATGTGAATAAGATTCAAACACATTTATGATCATACCAAGGGGTTGAATCTTTTTCTCATGAAATGCAAAAATGAATTTTTGAATGCCATAAAATGTTGCAAATAGACATATAATTGATTTTTAAAGATTCATATGCATTATCAAACGTGTATAACAGTCTAAGTACTCAAGATAATAGATTGCTCATAGCATATATACATATATATCACATCAAAATCAATCAATTTAAATATTGCACATGCTCAATACTCTTAATAGCCATAATGCAATATAATTTATGATTAGCATGAAATTTTTTAACCATATACTCACCAAATGTAATCTATGGTTAAGTAAAATAAACAACCAATTATACTTCTATAAATCTTAGTATAAGGAGGAGTACCTTTTTATTGCCATCCAACTTGGTTGATGTAGCTATGAGATTACTTAATAGAATTGAGTACCCCACATCAAACCTTTGAAGTAAGAAGTCTTTCGCTAATCAAATGCCTTAAGCATCCATGGTTCAAGTATTAGAAGTCTTTCTTTGTGATGGATGATAGGCAAACCTACAATGAAAACAGTTCAAATCTTGTTCTTTGGTACCCAAATCATCTTGGGTCCTTAGGGGTTAGTCTTCAATATTCCTTTTAGAACCAAAACCTTCTTAATTATTTGAGACTTGTTCATAAGAAAACATTGATGTGATGTGTGACCTCCCTTTTGACAATAGAAACAAGTAATATGAGATTTTTCACTATGAGATATAAACTTTGTTTTTGAAAAGTTCCTTTTTTCAATCGGATTGTATCTAATGCCAACTTTCTCAAGAGAGCATTTTTGTTTGCAAAGCATTGCATCAAGTTTTTTTTTTCCATCAACACATTTCGAAAGAGATTTTTCTAAATCATTGACTTTTTCTTCCAAAACAGAATTTTTCTTTTTCAAAAGATCATTTGCAGATTGTAAATCCTTCTTTTGTAAGAGAAGCAATCATCTTTTTAAGCATACTATTCTTTATACCAGATTTCTTAAATTCAACAAATAAATCATCACAAGCAGCTTATAACTCATGAAAAGTAAAATCAAAATTTGTTACCTCATTTTTTTCTTCATGTGCCACTAGACATAGGTTGGTCACCTCATGAGTTTTAGATTCCTCATCCGAGCTGGAGCTTTCAATGTCACTCCATGTTGCAGGCAATGCTTTTGCTCTTTTACCATTCTTCCATTTCTTTTTGAGTTAAGGACATTCAGATTTGACGTGTCCAGGCCTTTTGCATTCAAAGCAAATGATAGAAGAGTCATTCTTGCTGGAATCTTCTTTAGCATCTGATTTCATTCCTCTTTTCCATTTTTTTTTCATAAATCTCTTAAATTTCCTTATAAACATTGCAAGTTCTTTTTCATTTTTCTCATCACTATCAGATTCATTTTCTGAAGTTATGGATTTGAAAGTAATAACCCTTTTCTTCTTCTCATCATCTTCTTGATTATTCTATCTTTGGGTCAACTCATAAGCCATGAGTGAACCAAGTAATTCTTTCTAGGGCAAGGTGTCCAGATTTTTTACTTCTTGAATCGCAATCACTTTGGCTTCCCAAGTCTTTGGCAAAGTTCTAAGAATCTTCCTCACCTGCTCACTATTAGAATAGATCTTTCCAAGAGATTTCAGTAATAGATTCTCTTGATAACATTCTAAACTCCTGATAATTATGCACAAGAATATTAATCTTAGACTCCTTAACCTGGTTGGTACCCTCATGAGTAACCTATAATATGTCCCATATTTCTTCAGCAGATTCACAAGAAGATATTCTATTAAATTCCGCAGCATCTAAAGCACAATATAATAAATTCATAGCCTTCGCATTCATCTACATGATCCGTAGATCAGCTTCATCCCATTCAGATTCAGGTTTAGGAATTTCAACCCTTTCAACTTTCTTTGTAGGAGTTTTGGAACCATTTACAATAATTTTTCTTAACTTATAATCAACAGATTGTATATAGATTCTCATGTGGTTCTTCTAATAGTTATAATTTGTTCCATTGAACAAAGGTGGTCTACTAGTAGATTGACCCTCACCTAGAGAGCTTCCAATTATGGCTGCCATGAATCAACTCTAAGGATGTTAAGCCTTTAAAATAGAGCACTAGCTCTGATATCAATTATTAGCCCAAGTACGCAACCCAAGAGGGGGGGTAAATTGGGTTATACAAAATTAATAGCAAACAATCCAATTAAAAACTTATCAAGTAATGTAGAAGTGGGTAATCAAACTAAAAACCAAGCAAACAAATAATAGGATGCAATGTAAACAAGTGTTATGAGAAAGAAAGAAAAACAAAGCAAGAAATGAAGAATGAAGGCACAAGAATTTTACAGAGGTTTAGCCAACCCTTGCCTACGTCCCCTCTTTCTTGATCCTCTCGAAGGTATTCACTATGTGAAGTCCCTTACACAGTTGGTGGTTTTGCTCCAAGTACCCAGCTCACTTCTTACAAGAGCTCTTTCCCAAACTCAAAACCCAAGAGATTTTGTCCAAGCTTCTCTCAAACTTACAAGAGATTTTGACCAAGTTTCTCTCAAACTTACAAGTGTTTTTTCCAAGCTACACTCAAACTTACAAGTTTACAAACACACCCAACAATAGATGAAGGTTGTACAATGAATAACTCTCTCTCAAAGAGAACATAAGCAAATTTGCAGCTCACTCAAGAACCCCTCCAAATGAATAAAAATAAAGTATAAGATGTATGAGATTAAATCTCACTTTCTAGCACTTGATCTTGTGTGTTCTTCCTTCACATTTATGTGTTAGGGATCTTCTATGTATAGCCTTGAGTTGATTATGGCCGTTGGTGGTAGATGAGAGACCATTTGATGCAAGATTGCACTGTTATAACGGTAAAAAATATAGCTGTTGTTGCCTAAGTGTTGACACCTGACTTCATGTGTCGACACATCAAGTCTGCATTGCCCAAATTTTGTTCACTGCCTCTATGTGTCGACCCCTGACTTCATGTGTCGACACCTGACTTCATGTGTTGACACATGACCATTGCGTTCATGTGTTGACACCTAACTTCACACATGACCATCCATTCTTTAAATTTTGGCCACTATCTTCATGTGTCAACACCTCAAATCCATGTGTCGACACATCATCCCAGAAAACTTGATTTTTGCAGATTTTACCCAATCTTCTCCATTGTTTTCAAGTTCTTCAAGGGTCATCCAACTACGCTTTCTAAGGCTTAAAAATATTTCTTATGTTGACTTCAAGAACACCTTCAATCTTTTCAAGATGAATTCACTCCATTTTGATTACTTGTAGAGTTCTTCAATCAACATTACTTCTTCTATTGATCCAAGTCTTCTTCAAAATCTTTAAGAGAGCTTCCAAGACATGAGATCTCTTTTCTTCAACTGATGTTCTATCCTTCTTTGTACTTCTTCAATCTCTTTACTTGCTCTTCATCAACTTGATTTCTTCTAGGATTCTTCAATCAATATAACAAACCTCTTCAAGCTCTTCAACAATCATCAATTTGAGACTTCTAAAGCTTGAAAGGTCTTCTTCAAAATATGTTAATCTATAAGAATACTTTCAATCATTCATTCTTCCATGTCTTTATCAAATCTTTAATAGAACTTGTGATCTTTAACTTTACTTGAATCTTGACTCTTTTGAACACTTCCAATCTCTTCATACTTCTAAGTTTATATTCAAACTTTCAAGACTTGTAATGCATGGGCTTGTTGAATATGTCAACCCATCATGCTCATCATCCATTCATCCTTCTTGATTCTTCAAAATCTTCTATTGTGACAAGCATAAACGTATTGAAACAGACATTTGCTCCCCCTTTCTTTTGTGATATATGTCTCAATGCATTTTTCAGATTCAGAGCAAAACAATCAACCATTATAGAGGTTCATAGCATATATGATGTTTAAGTGGATTGATATGTCCATGAGGATCGAGGGTCTTCATAGTAAATAAGTTCTTGAATTCTCATAAAATCTTTAGTTACTTTGAAACAGAATTAATCCATTACGTTCCTCTATCAATCTTTAAGTTCTTCTATCAATCTTCATTTTTTTAAAATAGATTACCATAATAGAATTCTAGAGCTTGCATCCTTTTTTTCAATACTTGTTGAACTTCTTGAGCATCTTCAATCTCTTCAAGAATAAGATTACCTAAGTAATCTTCTTGTTGGATACTCAACCGAGTAGCTCAATTATTTTCTTCTTATCAAATGATTACAATGTAACCTACACACTCAATTGAAATCATTAGATAACAACCCCATGATTTTGTTATCATCGAAATCAACATGGGGATCAAACTTGAGTCAACAATCTATAGCTTTGTGAAAGAATGAATATTGATGCAATACAATGATAGATGTGACTATGGCTAAATGCAATCACAATGTATACCAATGATAAGTAAAGAAACTAACCAATCATGCAATTGACACAAATCGGGAAAAAACCCAAATTGGAAAAAAACCACGTGTCCCTTTTTCGAACAAAGATCATGCACTAAAACTAATGTCAATGGTTACAAGATCACTTACAACCCAATCCCCAATCAACTCCTCAATACACCATTTCCGTGCTTGACCACCGTACAGATCCCCTTAGTATGGATTTCACGTCTCAAACTCATTCAAAACTTCAATCCTCTTCAATGGTTGAAGATGATTTGTTGCTAAGAATCTAGTTGAGAGCCTCTTCAATGTATGTAGAAACCTTTAGAATGATTTTCGCAGCAGCTCCGCTCTCATAGAAATCCTTTGAATCTAAGCAATTGAGTAATCAATGCTTTCAAAGGTGTTTTGGCCTCCTTCCACTTGTTTTTGACCTTCCTATAGCCTCATATTTATGAAGGAGGTAAACTAGAATTTTTGGACTTCCAAAATAGTCAAAAGGAACTTGCGGCGCGCATCCCGTGGTTGAAAATCTTACAAAATTTGAGGCCGCGACATCCAACGAGGTCCAGCGAAGTTTTCACCTCGCAGTTGCAACGTCCAACGAAGTCTTCTGCAAATTTACACCCAATCTGTTTCTTCCATCAACAGGTATCGAGGGTCCAGCAAAGTGTATTGACGTCTCTCGAAGTCCAAAATCAATTACTTTATGTATCATCTAAGACTCTCTTAGCACGGGCTCGAATGAATAGAAATTAAGAACATCCCAAATGCTTGTGATAGACATCCCAAATTACAAGGAAAACAATATGTCACAAAATTTAGCCAATTACATGATGTTATAATCTCTCCCTTTGACAATTTCGTGACCAAAACCCTATCCTATACTAAACTGTAAATTACAAGGAATCTAAAAAGATTACAATAAACCTAACTCATAAGCATACGGGTGTTGTCTATCAAACACTAAGCATCCCAAAATCCTTTACCTGCATAATATCAACTAAACAAAAGGCAAATACCATCAAGTGTAAGGTATCAAGATAACAAGTATCAAGCATCAGTTTCTCTCCCCTTTTTGGGAACAAATTGACAAAGCAAGCACGGGAGCAAGAGACATAAACATAACTGATATGTATATAAACATGAGGGTCGCCCCCTTAATATATTCTCCCTTTGAATAACATATAAGCACATAGATTTTCTCTCCTCCTTGTTGTCTCAAAATGAGAAAGGATTATCAAACAACCATGCAATCAAGAACAAAAGAGAGATATATTAAAAAGAAGATTATCATGTAAAACAACCAGATAAAACTAGACTAGCCTTAAACAAAACAACAACAGGGTAATTTTGCAGAAAAGATGTCTTAAACCCATCATGCTTATCATCAAAACACAAAATATAACCCATGAGTCTTTTGATGACCCTAGCGTGAAAAAAATCAATATCAAACATGTTCAAAGATCACAAAAATTTTAGAACAATTGGTCATGAAGAGATCAAAAACATATCTATGACAATGTATGATGAATGCAAGTACTCCAATAAGATCAATGAGAATATAGACCCTAGACAAGATAAAAAACAGCCCATCATAGAGAATCACATTAAGAAGATCAAGACATAGAAGTCAAATCCATTTCATCCCATTCTCAGTTTTTCAAGATATTCCATTCTCAATTTTTTCAGTACATCCCTTGAAATTCCAACCCTATCTCTCCAAGTGGTAACATAAAGTACAAAGAAATGGTGGCTTTCACACACATGAGTAGATAGTTTTCTTCCCTTATCACATAACAATGGTAGCTGCGCACACACTCACTGGTAGTCCTTTCCATCAAGGCTATAGGATCAACAAGAGAGAGAATCACATGTACATGGTCAAACTAGCCAATAGAAGCTACAAGAGATTTCAACTATGATGTGTGCTATAGAGGGATAATAAAAGAAGGATTTTATATTCTAAGAGATCTCATGAGGAATACATCTTTTAAACATGAATCACGAGTATGTTAACGATCACCAAAACTATTGACTCATCAGAATGTAATCAATGAATCACACAATATTCAATCTTAAATATGTCATTACATCAATCAACACATGAAGAATGTTTTAAGTCAATGACTAGTACAACCAAACCAAGACAAATAATAACAAAATCTTTTTTGGTTTTTTTTTAAATTATAAGAAAAACAACAAAAAAAAGGGGATCATAGCACTAGGATAAATAGAAACAAGATGAACATGCTAGTCTATGTTTTAAATAGCCTTTACTCACTAAGGTTTGCCCCTACAAATTTCTTAGGGGTTTTTAAAGAGTCCAAATAAGATTTTCTCACTCAAATAATATTCATCTTAGATTTATCAATGAACTCATGAGATTTGGGTGTAGTCCTAGGTCTTTCCTTGGCATTGTGATTCCTCATTTAACTATGATTTTTGAAAACATGCCTTGGCTTTGAAACACATCTATTCACATGCTCAGTAAGGACTCTTATATGATTTTCCAACCTCTCATAGTCATTCCTAGGTTGTTGATGAGTATACGATCTAGGAACCCTATTCAATTTATCGCAATAAGGTTTGATATGACCAAACACACCACAATATAAACTTAGTCTTGTCAAAATATTTTCCTTTATTTTTATCATCAAAAAATGATTGGCCTTCTTGTTTCTTTTTGAAAATTTTTTGACAAAAATAGCCATGTCTTCGGGACTCGTTTTAGAGTCGCTATCATTAGCATCATTCACATCTTCTTTAATGGAATTCAAAGTAATACTTTTGTTCCTTTTAGGTTGATAAAAATTAGCTTCAAAAGTTTGTAAGGAACTAACTAAATCTTCTAGTTTCATGGAATCAATATCCTTCCTTTCCTCTATTACTGTAACCTTGCTTTGTAATCTCTCTAATAAAGATCTCAAAATTTTTTGTACAATTTTAGAAGGAGAGATTTGTTCACCTAGATTGAAACTTGAATTGACGATGTCACTAAGTTTAAAATAGAAGTGATCAAAATTTTCATCGTCTTCCAATCTTAAGGTTTCAAAAGTAGTAGTCAATCGTTGAAGTTTGGCGATTTTTACAGTTATTGTACCCTTATGAGTAATTTGTAAAATCTCTCATATCTCTTTAGTGATTTCACAATTAGAGATTCGACAAAACTCTTCGGCTGTGACACCATTATAGATGGCATTCATGGCTTTACTATTCCACCCACAAGTATCAAAATCAATTTTGTCCCACAACATGGTAGATTTTAAAATCGTTGTTACACCAATTATAACTGCGGGTGGGGTCCAACTATTAACAATAGCAAGCCAAACACGTTCATCGATTGACTTAAGAAAAACTCTCATCTTTGCTTTCTAATAGGAGTAGTTAGTTCCATCAAACAGTGGAGGTCTAATAGTATAACTACCTTCCTTTGGCAAATCCATAGATTTAGGCTATCAGGATCTCACTCTTTCAAAAATAAAAATATTTTTTAATGTCCCACTCTGATACTAATTGAAAAACCTAGCCTTATCTATAGCTTTGTTAAAGAATGAATATTGATGCAATACTATAATGGATGTGACTATGACTAAATGCAATCACAACGTATGCCAATAATAATTAGAGAAACTAACCAATCATGTAATTGACACACGAGATTTTTGCCGTGGAAACCCAAACCGAGAAAAAATCACATGTCTCTTTTGCTGGACAAAAGATCATGCACTAAAACTAATGTCAACGATTACAAGATCACTTACAACACAATCTCCAATCAACTCCTCGATCACTAGGTTGACTAGAACTACTTGACTCCTTGATACACCGTTTCCATGCTTGACCACCATACAGATCCCCTTAGTACGGATTTTGCGTCTTGAACTCCTTCAATACTTCAATCCTCTTCAATGGTTGAAGATGATTTATTGCTAAGAATCTAGTTGAGAGCCTCTTCAAGGTATGTAGAAACCTTTAGAATGATTTTTGCAGCAGCTCCGCTCTCATAGAAATCCTTTGAATCTAAAGCAATTAAGTAATTAATTCTTTCAAAGGTGTTTCGGCCTCCTTCCACTTGTTTTTGACCTTCTCGTAACCTTATATTTATAGAGGCAAACTAGGGTTTTTGGACTTCCAAAATAGTCAAAAAGAACTTGCAGCGTGCGTCCCTAGGTTAGAAATTTCACAAATCTCGTGACCGCGACATCCAGCGAGGTCCAGTGAAGTCCAGCAAAGTCTTCTGCAAATTTACACCTTATTTGTTTTTTCTATCAATAGGTATTGAGGGTCCAGCAAAGTCTATCGACGTCTTTCAAAGTCCATAATCAATTACTTTATGTATCATCCAAGACTCTCTTAGCACAAGCTCGAATGAATAGGCATTAAGAACATCCCAAATGCTTGTGATAGACACCTCAACATCCCAAATTACGAGAAAAATAATATTTCACAAAATTTAGCCAATTACATGATGTTACACATCTAACATTTTATCTTTAGTTTTCAAAGTGTAAGCCCACACTTTTCTAGAGTTATCATCAATAAAAGTGACGTAAAGTTCATCACCATGAGATCTAACTTTCAAAGGACCACATACATCGGAATGTATCAAGTTATGCGATGAAACTCTATGTTGTTTACCTTTCAAGCAATGGACACAAGTCTTGAGAGAGGTACCTTTCATTCTGGGTAAAAGTTCTTTCTTGGACAAAACTTGGAGTCCTTTTTCACTCATGTGCACAAGCCTTTTGTGCCATAATTTGGTGGAAGAATCACTCTCTAGTACATTCACAACACCCTTGTTGATTTTTCCTTGCATCATGTAGAGTGTGCAAGTCTTCTTGCCTTTGGCCACCACAAAAGAACCTTTAGAAAGCTTCCATTTTCCATTACCAAAATGATTGTTGCATCCTTCATCATCTAACTTGCCCATGGAGATCAAATTAAGGCGAATGTTAGGAACATACCTTACTAATAACTTGCAACCAACATTTGTTTCTAAGCAAACATCTCTTATACTAATAATCTTTGACAAACCCTCATTTCCATCTAACACATCCAAAGTTGCCTTTCAAGTAGGAACTAAAGAAATCAGCCCTTGAAGTAACATGGAATGATGCACCGGAGTTAATCACCCAATTTACCTCTTAACTCACAAAATTGACACAACCATCTTCACACACAACTATAAGATCACCTTCAAAGGCAAGTGAAGTTGTGTCTTCTTGCTTCTTTTCACCATTTTTCTTTTTGTTCTTCTCCTTAGCCATGAGTTTTCTACATCCTCTCTTTATATGCCCTTTTTCATGACAATAGTGGCATTCTATATCTTTCTTTGGATTTGATCTTCTTCTTGATTTATCACGATTATGATCATGGTTTTAATCATGGTATGAGGTGTTCTACTTCTACCTCTCCCCCGTCTTCTTACCACAAGAGCTTCGAAATGAGAATAACTCGTTGATTTTCTTCTTGTTTCTTCATTTAGCAAGCTACTTGTAATTTGAATCATAGTGACAACACCATTGGGTGCCAAGTTACAAACAGTCACAACCAAGGTCTTCCAACTTTCATGCAAAGAGCAAAGAAGCGTTAAAGCTTGCAGCTCATCATCAAAGAGAATCTTCATTGTAGCAAGTTGATTAATAATGCTATTCATCTCATTCAAGAGTTTCGCAATAGGGCTTCCATCTTTGTACTTCAAGTTCACCAACTTCAGAAACAAAAAAGATTTTTTGGTAGCTGATTTTCTATCATAGAAACCTTCTAGTTTCTTCCAAAGATGATGTGCTAAAGTTTCGGTACCAACATGATGAAAAACACTATCATCAATCCATTAGCGAATAACTCTAATAGCCTTTCTATTTAGCTTGTTCCATTCATGATCTTTTATACATTCGGGTTTACCATCATTACCCTCAATAGGCCCAAACAAATCTTTGCAATTCAAGAGGTCTATTATCTTGGTTTTCCAAGTCACCTAATTACTCCCATTAAAGCTAACTATCCAACCAACGTTTCCTTCCATGATATACTCACAAGATCATTTCCTTCCATGATATACTCACAAGGTCACAATTTTGAACCAACTTATGTCTGATACCAGTTGTTGAGGATACAAAAGGATTCTCACAAGAATATATCAATGGAATGGAAATAAATAACAATATGCTAACCAACCACACAAACAAACACAAGAGGTTTACATGGTTCCCTCAAACTCGAGGTACATCCACAGGTTTTGGCTCCGAATTCACTATCACCAAGTGAGATTACAAATGGTTACAAATAGATACAAAGGACTCCAAATCACCCACAGGTGTATTCCAACAATGCCGAAAACAAAAAGGTAAAACCTCACCAAAGTAGCCCAATCAAGGTAGACAAAAAATCAACTATTGCAATCACTAAAAAAAGCCAATTTTAGGATGAAAACTGACTTGACTGGAGACAAATCAGTAGTCAAATCCTATATGGATGGAAAGCTCTGTGAGTCTTCTTTCCAATGAAATTAACGGAACTTGATTTGGAATTTTCTGGTGAGAGATATGGCCGTTCCCATAAAGTGTGATAAAGCTGTCTGCAAAAAATAGGAGACCAAAAAATTGCAACAGCAAACACTCAATAAGAGTGAGATACTTTAGAATGGGTTGGGAAAGGATTGCCGTATTCTAGAATCTATTTATGTTTATACTATGCCGTTGAGGATGTAAAGAGTAAAGTTATGATTTGGTGGTTAACAATTTAGCATGTTCTTACATGGCTAGGAAATCACATAATCAGTAATTGTTGTTTAATTTTTTTTTCTAGGCAAAAAAGTGTGAGAAGGGGTGACTAGCGTAATAACTCTCTTCGGGCGTGACCATAGAGGTTTCCACCCGTTGCGAAATGTCCAGTTCAAGCCATAACTACTGACTAGCAAGGGCGAGTCCGTCACCACAACCTCATCAAAGTGCAAGTAGCATTTAACCACATCTCAATAGCGTCTGGACCGTTGAGAGAAGAATGGGGTTATAAGCCCAGCTGCTGAAACTAAATCAACTACCACCTTGGTGGTTGTTCTCTTGGAATTGTTCGACTTAAAAGGAAATTGATTTTTTTTTTCTTTAAGATTTCTTTTCCCCAATATACACCACGGTTCTTTGAAATTTATGGAGAATTTTGATTTTGATTAGATTTGGGTCTCCTCCAACTTTGATTATAAGTTATACTTACGATGAAATTTGGTGCTTTCAAGCTCTAGAGGTAATTTTATATTTACCCAAAATTTTGTAATCTTAGGTTGTTGGTATAACTTCAGATTTTTTATGTTGCGATTATTCTAGTGATAGTATATAGATTCAGATTTACCCATGAACTCTTTGTCCTTCACTTGAGGGTTTTTCATGTCAATATAGTGTTCTTGTATAGTTGCTTTATTTTTGTTTTATTGGTTGCTTGAATTATTTTCTTAGGTGCTTCAAATATTATTACTATTATTTTGAGTGAGCTTGGCTTTGTGATTGGAATTCTTGAGGGGAGTGTTGGTGTAAGCACCCCATTTTTGACCGCTCGGCAGTCTACACTCCGTCCAGACTTGTTTTCAAGTCATAATAGGCATATTCCAATCGAAACTAATCCTCTAGGTCCAAATTCCGTCTTTCCATCGCTTCGCGGGCCTGTCAGGCCCAAATAGAGGCAAAATGACCAAAATGCCCTTAGGGGACATTGACCTTTCCTTTCCAATTCCAATCCCTCTCTCGAGACAGTTTATTCCTCGAGACGGTCCGAGTAGCAAAACTACTCACAAAACCGTTAGACTAGCGGAAATACTCACAAAACCGTTAGAGTGGCGGAAACACTCAAAACCCAAGCACGTCTCTTCGGAGACGGTAAGACCCCTTTCCAATCCCTCTCTCGAGACAATTTATTCCTCGAGACGGTTCCAATCCAGGCACGTCTCTTCGGAGATAGTAAGACCCCTTTCCAATCCCTCTCTCGAGATAGTTTATTCCTCGAGACGGTCCGAGTGGCAAAACTACTCACAAAACCGTTAGAGTAGTGGAAATACTCACAGAACCGTTAGAGTAGCGAAAATACTCACAAAGCCGTTAGAGTAGTGGAAATACTCACATAGAGCCGTTAGAGTAGTGGAAATACTCACAGAACCGTTAGAGTAACGGAAATACTTACGGAGCCGTTAGAGTAGCGAAAATACTCACAGAACCGTTAGAGTAGCGGAAATACTCACAGAACCGTTAGAGTAGCGGAAATACTCACAAAGCCGTTAAAGTAGCGAAAATACTCACAGAACCGTTAGAGTAGCTGAAATACTCACAGAACCGTTAGAGTAGCAGAAATACTCACAACACCGTTAGAGTAGCGTAAATACTCAACTCCGTTCGAGTAGCGAAAATACTCCCAAATCATCAACCCTGTCCGAGTAGCGAAAATACTCAACCCCGTTCGAGTAGCAAAAATACTCCCAAATCATCAACCCCGTCTGAGTAGCGAAAATACTCACACCGTTAGAGTGGCGGAAACACTCAAAACCTAGGTCAACACCGGTGTCTGTTAGCTCACTTCCGTGAAAAATCTCCAAACTGCCCTTTGGACCTTTTCCGAGACTTTCCAGTCAAGATGACCATTTTGCCCCTAAGCATCCGAACGCCCCGGGAACCACTCCGGCTCTGGTTATCAAACCGGTAATGTCCCAAGAATACTTTTTATAGTATTCTCAACCTTCCTTTACCTTTCCGAATCATTCTGAGTCAGTTCCGGCCAACCCGGTGCAAAATGACCGTTTTGCCCCTAAAGGGCCGGTCTCCTTCTCTAACCATACCAGCTTTGAGTATCAAACCGGTAACCTCCTGAGACTACTTTTTATAGTATTCTCAATCTTCTTTTACCTTTTTGGATCATTCCGAGTCAGTTCCGGCTAACCCGGTACAAAATGACCGTTTTGCCCCTAGAGGGCCGGTCTCCTTCTTCGACCACACCGGCTCTGGGTATCAAACCGGTAATGTCCTAAGAATACTTTTTATAGTGTTCTCGACCTTCCTTTACCTTTCCAGACCATTCCGAGTCAGTTCCGTCAAACCCAGTACAAAATGACCGTTTTGCCCCTTGTGAGCCGGTCTCCTTTTCCGATCACGCCAGCTCTGGGAATCAAACCCGCAACCTCCGAGAACATTTTGAATAATGTTTTCAGATCCCAAGTCTTTTTCCGGGACAATCCGAGTTCGCCCCGGCAGTTTCTTAGTCCGATTGACCGTTTTGCCCCTAAAGGCCCGGTCGACCTTTCCGACCCACCTTATCCTCACTTTTCAAGTCAAATACCTCCAGGACACTATTTTAAGTGTTCCTGCTCCTTTCCAACCTTCCGGGTCATTCCCGGCTCCTTCAAATCATTCCCAGACTTTCCGGAGTCGCTCATAGTGAAGCCAGGCTAAAAACTGCATGGTAGTCACTAGTACAGGCGCCCAAATCTAGTCAAAGATACATTGCTTGCCGACCTTAATTGTTTCCTAAATGGCTGGTGCCACTAGTAGTGGCGCCAAGCCAAAAAATGGTCTGGCGCCACTCCTAGTGGCGCCAGTGTATAATTTGGCCTAGCGCCACTGCAACAGGCGCCAGGTTTGTCTTCCCTCTATAAATACAAAGTCTCATTCAACGTGAAAAGGGTCTGCAAACTAAACCTAAAAATCATATATTTCGATATACAGAGCTCGAGCACCTCAAAAACCCTAGCCTCCCTAGGTTTTCCAAACCCTAGCCACTCTACACATACCCTAGCTTCTTATACACTTATACACTTCCCCATACACTCGTGCACTAGCCTTCAACCATCCTTTGAAGACTTGAAGAGCTGCCATCTAAAGCTTGAAGACAACCCTTGAAGGTTGAAGAATAAGATCAAGACGAAGACCGAAGATTGAAGACAAGCAAGGCGCGCAAAATAAAGAAGATATACGGTAGGTTTTCTATTTAGATTTTCGCACTTCCCCCCTCTCTCTTCTCTCTCCTAACCCACTTGGGTTTTCTCTATTTTAATCCCCCATCTCTTTCCCCCCCTTTCTTTGCATGCTTGAAACAAGGGGACTCCCGGTCCATGTGTAGGATTAGATTGTTGGAGAGTCACCATGTCGGGGACTTTCTTCTAGTCTAACCAGAGACCACGTGGGTTCGGCCCCCTTGATTATGTGGTGAAGCCTTAGCCTTGTATGTTCACGACCCCAAATTGCATTGTGCATATCATAGTCTTGCATCTTCTAAAATCCATTTTCAAAGTTATTTTCAAAATCGTTTTCAAACTTGTTCTCAAAATTGCATTAAAATCTCTTTTTCAAAAACTTGTTTTCAAAACCACAATCCTATGGTGATTCTAGCCTTCCCATGGCTAGGATTGCTTTAGGAAAGTGTTACATTAAAAGTGACCAACACGGTCCATATTTTCAAATCTTGTTGTTTTCAAAACCGCTTTCCTAAAGTGGTTCTAGCCTTCTTATGGTTAGAATTGCTTTAGGAAAGTGAGATGTTTTTATACTTTCAAAAAAACTCTATTTTCAAAAGTCTCTCTTTCAATATGCTTTCCAAAAATCTCCCTCCTAAAATTGTTTTCAAAAGCTCTCTTCAAAAATCTATTTTTAAACTCCTTTTCAAAACACTCTCCTCAAAATTCCTTTCCTAAAAACACTCCCTAGGTTTCCTTCCTAGAAAACACCTTCAAAATTCACTTTCCTAAAAACTCTTTCCAAAAACCTTCTTCCAAAATCGCTTTCCAAAAGCTCTCTTTTTAAAACTCATCTTCTAGAAACTCCTCTCTAGGATTTCCTTCCAAAAACTTGTTTCCAAATAACACACTTTCCAAAAATCCTCTTTCCTTAGAGCCCACGATTAGGAAACCCTAATTTTCTTTCCAAAAACATGATTTTCAAACTTTGCCCCAAACCTAGGTTTCCAAAACCTCCTGTTTTCACATCCAAACTATACATGTTTTCAAAACCTATTTTCTACGTCGAAATTATAATTTTCTAAAACTAGGGTTTCTAGAATCTCCCTTTCCAAATCCTTGTCAAGTCCTATCTTCCCTTTAGGAAATCAAATCAAATCTCCCCGTTTAGGAAACTAGATCCTATCCTCCGTTTTTTAAAACAAAATCAAATCTTTTCTTTTAGAAACCAAATCCAATCCCTTCCTAATCCAAACCTTTCTTAATTCAATTCCTTCCTAAACCATAAGTTTCCTAAACCTAAACTTTACACCTTTCCTTAAGTTTCAAAATCCAACTCTTTCCTAATTCAAATCTTTCCCTAAACCTCTACTTTCCTAAATCTTAAGTTTCCAAAACTTGAACATAAAAATCTTTCTAAAATTTTAAAATTCAACTTTCAAATCTTTCCTAATTTAATTCTTTCCTAAATCTATCCTCTTTTCAAATCTTAACTTCTCAAATCTAAGCTTTCAAACTTTTTCCTAACCTCAAACCTTTCCTAATCTCAAGATTTTCTAAAACTCTAAAACTTTCTAAATCTTAAACTTTCTAAATTTCAAATCCTTCCAAATTCAAAACTTTCTAAATTTGAAACCTTCTTAAGTTAAAACTTTCACAATCTAAAAACTTTCTCCAAAATTCTAAACTTTCCAAAACTTCAACCTCTTTCCAAATCTAAAACTTTTCTAAACTCAAAACTTTCTTAATTCAAACATTTCTAAACTAAAAACTTTCCTTTTTCAAACCTTTCCCAAAATGAAACTTTCTTATTTTCAAAACTTCCTTGTTTTCAAAACTTTCAAAGTTCAAAACTTCCCTTTTTCAAACATTCCAAAATTCAAAACTTTCTTAATTTGAAACTTTCCAAAAATGAAACTTTCCAAAAATAACACTTTCCTAATTCGAAACTTTCCTAATCCAAATCTTTCCTAAATTCCAAGTTTCCAAGTCTCCATCTTCCAAATCCAACATTCCAATCTAATCTTTCTTAATCTCAAGTCTTTCCTAAGTCTCTTCTCTTTTCTAAGTCTAAGTTTTCTAAACCTTCTCTTTTTCAAAACAAGTCCATTCTTTTCCAATTTTAAATTCCAATCCCCTTTTCTAATCTCAAATCAAATCCAATTATCAATTCAATCTCTTTCTTCCAATCCAATCTCTCTTTTCAAATCAATCTCTTTTCAATCGGACTCCGGTCCGAACTACGACTGACCTGATTCCCACAAAGGGATACGTAGGCAACCTTCATAGGTGCGGTCACAACACTTTTCAAACTTTCAATTCCACCCTCATGGGTGTGGTCTCCATATTTTCAAGTCTCAAATTTCAATCTATTTTCAAAATTCCAATTTTTCTATTTTCAAATTTCTATTTCCAAATTTCTATTTTCAATTCTTCGAACTTTCCAATTTCAATTCTATCTTTTCAAATCTCTTTTCAAATCTATTTTTCAATTCTCTTAACTTGCACTTGCATATCATGCATCATGTTATTTTCTTTTTAAGCATTGTTTTTCAAAGTGAGTAGGATTGAACATTAGTTAATTAAAGACTCTCATAGGTGAATCTAGGGTAGATTGACATGTAGGTACCGAAAGGGTGGGGTAGGGTGATAGCTTAGTGCGTCTTCCCTACACGTAACCAACCTCCGAACCTAGGATTACTGATTTCAAAGACCAAAAAGGAGTTTTTTTTTTCTAAAAAGGGCTAAATGTTTTCCAAAGGTTGCCAAACAACCTGTTTTTCTTAAAAACCCTCTTTTGAGGAGATATTTTTCAAATCATTTTTCAAAAACCCTAAGTGTAGTCTTCGGATTATTCTTAGTTTTTAGGTGACCTAACTCACCTTAATCAAGTTAGGTGGCGACTCCGAATTATTTTCAAAAGCCCTTTATTCAAACCAATTTTCAATTCAAACCTAGTCGCACTCATTCTTCTAAGAGGGTGAGTTCTACCGAGAGAGTACAGCATTTTTTCCACTTGTGTGAGTATTCCTCGAGTGCGAAAAATCTGAGCGCGACAGTTGGCGAGAAGGAAGGACGAAAGGAAATCTTATCCTATAATTAGGATTCTTCCCTTATTGATGATTGTGTTCCCTATTTATTTTAAGGACTCATACATGAGCTCTGCATGAATGATATTCTCGATCTTCTTAGTGTGAACGTAGATACCATTGCCGAACCACGATATAACTTTGGTCTTTCTCTTCTTGATAGTTTTTATCGTTTTATCTTCATGGTATTAAAGTAGGTTTGTTGAAGAAGAAGGCAAGTTGCTGCCTCTCCATCATTCGGATCTATTCAAATTTTCTTATTCGATTTCTGGCACCTTCACTTCAAGTGGGCATAACTTTTAACCGTAAGTCAAAATTGCGCAAGATCAGTGGCATTGGATTTGTATCATCAAGACCAAGTTAATTGCTTTCTAGGACATTTTCGACTCCTTTTGAGGGGTTAAAATCATGGTCAAAGTTAGTCGGTCTGTCGGGGTTTGACCTATTTTCGTTGAAGGAAAAACAAAGTTTGGTATACGATTGTTGCTGGTTCTGTGATTTTATTTCTGCTATTTTTTTTCCTAGTAAGATATCTTCTTGATTAATGGCTGACGCAAATCAGAATCCTAGTACGAAACTATCTTCTGTCCTCATGAATGGACATAACTACGTCACATGGTCTAGAGTAGTATCCTTATCTCTTGGAGGGAGATCAAAACTAGGACATGTCACTAGAAAGCCTAGTGCACGAAAGTCTGATGTCAAATATAATGATTGGCTTGCAACTAATCGATTGGTCATGTATTGGCTTCTCAATTCTATGGAGCCTAAAATTGCAAAAATCTTTACATTCTCTTAATCAGCTCAGAAATCTTTAGGAGTATGTGAAAAGTTTGTATGGTCATCAGCAGAATGTTGCTCACATTTTTTAGTTGCAATGCAATATTTCTTAGGCTCAACAGGGCAAGAAATCTTTCACAGAGCATTAGACTTGAAATTATGTGGCATGAACTGACTATGTATCATCCCCTCACTATAGATCTTGGTATTTTGCAATAGCAGTCTGAAAGATAAGGTGTTTCAATTACTCACTAGTCTTAAACCTTAGTATGAACATATTAAGAGTCAGATGTTGATGGGTTTGGATGTCCCCTCTTTATCAAATGTATATGCCATAATCCAGCAAGAAGAAACTAGAAAAGACATCATGAATACAAAGCATAAAAGTCATGACATCTCTGAATCAAGTGCCTTGTTTGTTGATCAAAGGAGGAATGATAAAAGACATAACAACAGTAGCAACAGCAACAACAATAACAATAAGAACAAGGGAAAAGGGAAAAGGGAGTAGATGTGGTTATTGCAATAAGCCATACCATACCCAGATCGTTGTTGGATTCTCCACCCTGAATTGAAGTCTAAATCAAATCAAAGTCAAAGTGCTCTTATTGTAACATTTGATACATCAAACTTGGTTGGGCAATTAACTCAATTACTTTAACAATTTGGTAAGTCTGAACCTACCACTCCTGACCACTCAACTCAAGCAACTGGTAAGCTTCATGCCCTTCTTTCATCTACTCATAATTCTTATGTTTAGATTATTGACTCTGGTACAACTGATCATATGACCCATAATGCCAACTGTTTATCCAATTTCATATCCTCTGATAGTAGATAGTTTGTATCTATTGCCAATGGCACCACTATAGCTATAAAAGGCTGTGGAAAATTAAAATTTGCTCATGATAGTGATGTTTCGAATGCTTTTTACATCCTTTCATGCCTGTCAAATGTGTTATTTGTCTGGAAACTTACTAATGATATTAGTTGTGATGTTATTTTTTCTCCTACTTCTATTGTATTTTAGTATCGAGCCACGAGGAGGAAGTTTGGTGAAGGTATTTTCTCTCATAGGCTCTATCGTTTCCACCCACCTACCATTGCTTTGAATGCTAAGTATACCGAACTCAAGGCTATCTAGCATAAGCATCTCGGTCACCCCTCAGATCATGCTTTGTTACGATTGTTTCCTTCTATCTCTATTGATTCAGTGTGCTATGAGATTTGTCAGTACTCTAAACAAACTCGTCTTCCTTTTCCATCTTCTATAACCATGGCAGCAAAACCTTTAGAATTAATCCATTTAGATATTTGGGGCACTGCTCCTATGGATTCGTATGATGGTTATAAGTATTTTGTTTCATTTATTGATGACAAGTCTTGTCCTACCTGAATTTATTGGTTGAAATTCAAAACTAAAGTTGTTTCAGTATTTGAGCATTTTCACAACTTGGTTGTTACGCAATTCAGTGCTAAAATAAAAACTCTTCATTTTAATAATGGCATTAAATTCATTACAAATATTTTTTCCACGTATTTGAGCACTCGTGGCATTATTCATCAAGCCGGTTGTGTTGGGACTCCTTAACAAAATGGCATTACTAAGAGAAAAAATAGGCACCTCTTAAATGTTACAACAGCTCTCACATTTCAGATGAATGTTCCCAAGAAATATTGTCTCATGGTGTTCTTACTACTGCCTATTTAATCAATTGTCTTCCAACTCGTGTTTTCCCCTTTAAATCTCCTCTTCAAATCCTTAAGAGTCGAAAACTTGATCTCTCCTATCTTCATGTCTTCAGGTGCCTTCATTATGCTCATGTACTTGGACCTAATCAAGACAAACTTAATGCTCGAGCAACTAAATGTGTGCTTCTTTTTTTTTTTTTGGGTATTCTTCCACTAAAAAAGGCTACAAATGTTATAACCCAAAAATACAGAAATTAATCGTTTCACGGGATGTTCGCTTTATTGAGATTGAGCCCTTCTTCTTTCCTTCTGGTGCTCAATCTTAGTGGGAGTGTAGTTCCAATCTAGTTACTTTACCTGTCTCGCCTCCAGACTGTCAACCTCATTCTTCACTGTAAGCACCCCATGTTTGCCCGCTCGGCTATCTTCAAGCTGACCAAGCTCACTTTCACACATCACATGCGTATTTAGACTCTAAGCCCGCCTTTTTAACTTGAATTTACTCCACCAGTCGCTTCCCGGGCCCGTAGGGCCCACTTGAAGCTAAATGACCATTGTGCCCCTAGGCATCCGAATGCCCCGGGAACCACACCGGCTCTGGGTATCAAACCGGTAACCATCTGAGACTGCTTTTTATAGTGTTCTCAACCTCCCTTTACCTTTCCGGATCATTCCGAGTCAGTTCCGGCAAACACGGTGCAAAATGACCGTTTTGCCCTTGGTGGGCCGGTCTCCTTTTCCGACCATACCGACTCTGGGAATCAAACTGGCAACCTTTGGGAACATTCTGAATAATGTTTCCAAATCTTCAGTCTTCTTCAGGGACAATCCGAGTCCGTCTCGGCAGCTTCCCGATCCGATTGACCGTTTTGCCCCTAAAGGACCGATCAACCCTTTCGACACATCTTGTCGTCATTTTTCAAGTCAAATACCTTCAGGACACTATTTTAAGTGATCCTGCTCTTTTCCAGTCTTCTGGGTCATTCCCGGTTTCCCAAACTCCTTCCCGGACTTTCCGGAGTCACTCCTAGTAAAGCCAGGCTAAAAATTGCATGGTAGTCACTAGTACAGGCCCCCAAATCTAGTCAAAGATACGTTGCTTATCGACCTTAAACATTTCCTAAATGGCCGGCGCCACTACAAGTCAAAGAATGGCCTAGCGCCACTCCTAGTGGCGCCAGTGTAAAGTTTGGCCTGGTGCCACTACAACAGGCGCCACTGCAACAGGCGCCAGTGTTGTCCGACCTCTATAAATACAGAGCCTCTTCCAACGTGAAAAAGGTCTGTGAACTCAGTCTAAAAATCATATATTTCGATATATAGAGCTCGAACACTCCATAAACCCTAGCTTCCTTAGGTTTTCCAAACCCTAGCCACCATACACTAAACCCTAGCCTCCTATACACTCATACACACTCCCATTCACTCATACACTAGCCTTCAACCCTCCTTTGAAGACTTGAAGAGCTGTCATCTGAAGTTTGAAGATTGAAGACAACTCTTGAAGATTGAAGACGAAGATCAAGATCGAGACCGAACAAAGCAAGGCACGCAAAATAAACAAGATACAAGGTAGGTTCTCTATTTAAATTTCCACACTTCTCCCTCTCTCTTCTCTCTCCTAACCCACTTGGGTTCTCTTCTATTTTAATCCCCCATCTCTTTCCCCCCCTTTCTTTGCATGCTTGAAACAAGGAGACTCTTGGTCCATGTGTAGGATTAGACTACCGGAGGGTCACCGTGTCGGGGGCTTTCCTTTAGGCTAACCGGAGACCACGTGGGTCCGACCCCCTTGATTATGTAATGAAGCCTTAGCCTTGTATGTTCACAACCCCAAAATTGCATTTTGCATATCATGATCTTGCATCTTCGAAAAATCATTTTCAAAATTGTTTTCGAACTTGTTTCCCAAAATTGCATCAAAATCTCTTTTTCAAAACGTGTTTTCAAAATCACAATCCTAGGGTGATTCTATCTTTTCCATGGCTAGGGTTGCTTTAGGAAAGTGTTACATTTAAAGTGACCAACATGGTCCATATTTTCAACCCTTGTTGTTTTCAAAACCACTTTCTTAAAATGGTTCTAGCCTTCTTATGGCTAGAATCGCTTTAGGAAAGTGAGATGTTTTTATACTTTCTAAAAACTCTCTTTCCAAATTCCTCTTCCTAAAAATCTCTTTTTCAACATAATTTCCTAAAACTCTTCTCTCCAAAGTTGTTTTCAAAAACTCCCTCCAAAGTCTATTTTTCAAAGCTTCATTTTTCAACTCCTTTCCAAAACGCTCTCTTCAAGGTCCACTTTCCAAAAACGCTCCCTAGGTCTCTTTCCTAGAAGAACTCTCTCCAAAAATCTTTCCAAAAACTCCCCTCTAGGATTTCCTTCTAAAAAACTTGTTTCCAAAAACACACTTTTCAAAAACTCCTCTCTAGGATTTTCCTTCTAAAATCTTCGTTTCCAAAAAACCCACTTTTCAAAAACTTCTTCTCTTTAAAATCTTTTTCCAAAAACTCTATCTTCAAATTCACTTTCCAAAAATTTCTCTCTAGGATTCCCTTCTAAAAACCTTCGTTTTCAAAAATGCGTTTTCAAAAAACTCTTGCCTTAGAGCCCAAACCAAGCCCTAGAACTAACAATTAGAAAACCCTAATTTTCTTTCCAAAAACATGATTTTCAAACTTTGCCCTAAACCTAGGTTTCCAAAATCTCTCGTTTACTACATCCAAACTATACACATTTCCAAAACCTCTTTTCTACGTTAAAATTCTACACTTTCAAATCTAGGGTTTCTAGAATCTTCCTTTCCACAATCCTTGACCAAATCCAATCTCCCGTTTAGGAAACTAGATCCAATCCTCTGTTTTTTGAAACAAAATCAAACATTTCTTCTTAGAAACAAAATTCAATCCCTTCCTAATCCAAATCTTTCCTAATTCAAATCCTTCCTAATACTCCACTTTCCTAAATCTTAAGTTTCCAAAACTTGAACATAAAAATCTTTCTTAAATTTTAAAACTCAACTTTCAAATCTTTCCTAATTTAACCCTTTCCTAATCCTACCCATTTTCAAATCTTAACTTTCCAAATCTAAGTTTTCAAATCTTTCCTAAACTCAAACTTTTCTAAAATTCTAAAACTTTTTAAGTCTTAAATTTTCTAAATTTCAAATCTTTCCAAATTCAATGTTTTCTAAATTCAAAACTTTCTTAAGTTAAATCTTTCCTAATTTCAAAACTTTCCAACTTTCAAAACTTCCTAATTTCAAAACCCTTCCTAAGATGAAAATTTCCTAAAATGAAACTTTCCTTTTTCAAACATTTCCTAAAACGAAACTTTCTTAATTCAAACCTTTCCTATTTCAAAAACTTTCCTAATTTCAAAACCTTTCCTAATTCGAAATTTTTCCTGAAATGACACTTTCCAATTTCTAAAACTTTCCTAAATTCAAAACTTTCCTAATTTCGAAACTTTCCTAATTTGAAAACTTTTCAAAAATGAAACTTTCCAAATTCGAAACTTTCCTAAATCGTACCTTTCCTAAAATTTGAACCCTTCCTAAATCCAATCTTTCTTAAACTCTCGAGTCTTTCTTAAGTCTCCTCTTTCTTAAGTCTAGGTTTCCTAAACCTCCAACTTTCCAAAACAAGCCTAAATCTTTCTCCCAAGTTCAATATTTCCAAATCAAAGTCCAATCTTTCCAAATTCCAATTTCCAAATTCCAATCTTCTACTCTAAATTCCAATTCAATCTCTTTTTCAAATCCAAATCAATCTATTTTTAATCGGACTCTTATCCGAACTACGACTGACCTGATTCCCCCAAAGGGATACGTAGGCAACCCCATGGGTGCGGTCACAACAATTTTCAAATTTCTATTTCCACAACTTCTTTCAAATTTCAAATTCCTCCATATTTTTCAAATCTCGAACTCCACCATCTGTTCAAATCTCCAATCTATTTTCAAACTTCCAATTTCAAATTTCTATTTCCAAATCTCTATTTCTAATTTTTCAAACTTTCTAATTTCAACTATACCTTTTCAAATCTTTTCTAAAATCAAATCAATTTCTTTCCAAATCCATTTTTCAACATTCTTTTCTAGCACTTGCATATCATGCATCATGTCTTTTTCAAATATTGTTTTTCAAAGTGGATAGGATTGGACATTGGTTAGTTAAAGACTCTCATAGGTGAATCTAGGGTAGATTGACATGTAGGTACCGAAAGGGCGGGGTAGGGTGATGGCTTAGTGCGTCTTCCCTACACGTAACCAACCTCCGAACCTAGGATCACTGTTTTCGAAAGACCAAAGACGGAGTTATTTTTTCAAAAAAAGGGCTAAATGTTTTTCAAAGGTTGCCAAACAACCTGTTTTCTTAAAAACCCTCTCTTGATGTGGTATTTTCAAAAATCTTTTTCAAAAACCCTAAGTGTAGTCTTCGAAATTATTCTTAGTTTTTAGGTGACCTAACTCACCTTAATCAAGTTAGGTGGCGACTCCAAATATTTTCTAAAAGCTCTTTATTTAAATCAATTTTCAATTCAAACATAGTCGCACTCATTTTTCTAGAAGGGTGAGTTCTAACGAGAGAGTACAGCATTTTTCCCGCTTGTGTAAGTATTCCTCGAGTGTGAAAAATCTGGGCGCGACATTCACCTACTAATCACTTTGAGCAAAGATTGTCTAAGCCCCAAAAAAATGTATACACTAATTCTCCAACACCTGTGACTCCATTTGTGGAAGATCAACGTCGGTCATCCTGTCAGCCTCGTCCTCATGCTAGACTTCAAGACTTTTATACTTACCATATGAGTCCATTTCCTATTCAAGACCATGTAACCTACAACAATGTATCCCAAACTCATCAAACCTTTCTCAACTCCCTTACCTTTGAACCCAATACTTTTCATGAAGCTATTACCCAACCAGTTTGGAATGAGGCAATGAAAGAAGAACTTCATACTCTTGACAGCAATCATACATGGGATATTGTCAAATTACCTTAATGAAAAAGGGTTGTAAGATGTCGATGCATTTACAAGACCAAGTATAAGAGTAATGGAACTATTGACAAACACAAGGCTATGTTGATTGCCCAAGGATTTATTCAAACATATGGGGTAGACTACAAAGAAACCTTTGCACCGGTGGCTAAAATGAATACTATTTAGGTGTTACTTTCTATTGTAGTTAATCATAGTTGGTCGTTGTTTCAAATGGATGTGAAGAATGTCTTCTTGCATGGTGATTTGTAGGAAGAAGTGTACATGAAACTTCCACCTGGTCATTTGTCATAATCTAAGCAGAGAATGGTTTGCAAATTAAGAAAGGATTTGTATGGTCTTAAGCAATCACCTCATGCATGGTACAAAATTGAGTTATGCACTTATGAACCTGAAATTCAAGAGAAGCACTATTAATTCCTCTTTATTCACCAAGCAATGCTCCTCTGGTATCTCTGCAATCTTGGTCTATGTAGATGTAATCATCATCATTAGGAATGATAAATCCAAAGGTTAAAGATTGAAGACATTTCTACATAAAAGGTTTGCCATCAAAGACTTAGGCAAACTCAAGTACTTTCTGGGTATGGAGATTGCTTACTCAACTAAGGGGTTGTTCTTAAATCAAAGAAAGTATGTCTTAGATCTTTATTGAGAGACTGGTAAGATGGGTGTTAAACCTGTTGAAACTTTAACTAATAGTGGTGGAAAACTTAGTATGGATGGAGATGCTCTTACAAATGCGGGTAAATATCAAAGTTAGTCGGTAAGCTGATTTATTTAACCATCATATGCCCTGGCATCACCTATGTTCTTAGCCGTTCTTAGCCTAGTTAGTCAATTTATGCATGATCGAAGAAAAAACCACATGGTTGCTGTTAACAAAATACTTTAGTATTTGAAGGGTTCACCTAGAAGGGGAACATGGATGAAAAGAAATGGTCACACAGATATTATGGGATACACAGATGCAAATTGGGCTGGAAGTCCATTTGATCGGAGATCTACTATAGGATATTGTACATTTATTAGGGGAAACTTAGTTACTTGGAGAAGTAAAAAGCAAAATGTTATTGCTTGCTTTAGTGTAGAGGCAGAGTACAAGGCCATGGCATCCACTGCTAGTTATTAAATTTGGTTAAGTTATCTTATGCAAGATTTGGGATTGAAATCAAGTACTGCTATGAAAATATTTGTGATAACCAAGTAGCAATACATAGCATCGAATCTAGTGTTTCATGAAAGAACTAAGCATGTTGAAGTCAATTGACATATTGTTCAAGAGAATGTGATTTGTACTCCTTACACTCGAAGTAGTGACTAGTTGGCCGATATTTTCACTAAGGGAATGAATTCTACAAATTTTCATGAGATGTTGTCCAAGTTAGGCTCCATTGATATTTTTGCACTAACTTGAGGGAGAGTGTTAGTGATTGTGCTTCAAAAGTGCGATTATAAGGCCTTAACTAGTGCTTTGTTAGTGTTAGTTTATGATTTTATGTCTTTTTAGTTATTTTTTAGTACTAACTAAGCTTATTATCCTTTGTATAGGTTTTGAGCATAAATGGGAGGATTTCGGATACATTTTGGACATAGGTTTTTAGAGGATGCTGCTAAAGTACAAGCTGATGAAGCTGGGGTACAAGCTGCTGAAGCACGTGGAGCTGAAACTTTGGAAGGACATATCTCTCAAACCAAGAAGGCTATTAGGGCTCATAATATGTCGATTTCATACAAATTTTTGAGATCTACAACTTTTGTGAAGGCACAATAGCCGTTCAGGGCGTCCGGACAAGCCGTCCGGATAGGCAGCGGCCGTGTTGATGAAACTGTGAAAAATTTTCTAAGTGTTCAGACCCGTCGGGACGCCCCATCACCAGACCCGTCGGGACGCCCCGCCGCTGGCCAGAAACCTGTGAGGGTTAAAATTAAGGTCTCTTTAAGCCCATAGGAGTTCTTTTTAAGGGATGGAGAGTTAGAAAACTTTATAGAGAGTTAGGAAACCTTAGAATTAGAGTAGTTTTAGGAATAGGAGTAGTTTTACTAATCTTTTCACCTTTCAAGAACCCTAATTTTCGTATTCATTCAGTTTTTTTGTATCTTCAAGATTTGATGTTCTTCCAATTGTTGCAAGCTTTCATTATAATTTTCATGTGCTTTCTTATGACTTTAAATTGCTAGATGTTTTTCTTGCCATGGATTGAAAAGGTAAGTAGGTTACATATAGAGATTCAAGATAGTTATTTACTTTTCAAGATTTCAAGATCTTGATTCAAGATTTATTTTCTTGCCCATGAATATCTTCGAAAACAATATTCTTGATCATATCTAGCATGTACGTATAAACTGATTTGCAAGCAGGGATACGTATACCTAGAATTTCTGATAAGGGTATTGATTATAATTGTTTACATATTCCTATTAGGAGTACTTTAGAAATTTACTGTTCTTGATTAAGCTTCAAACATACTTTGTAAATAGGTTTATAAACTGGGACATGTATGAATGAGACCCTGGTACAAACACTAGTAAATAATTGAATATCAACTCCAAGAGGGTAATCAAATCTTGAGATATTTTACTCACAGCTATCTTGGGGACCTACTTGTAGGCCTATGAACTGGATCAGTCCTGCCAAGACCTTTTACTTATTGTTATATAATCAAGCTTTCTTATTATAAATTTATTTTCATTGCCTAAAATAATTTCTCAAACCAAATCTCAAATCAAAATTTTCTTTTACATTCTAGAGTTGTTTTTCTTGAGAGTTCTACTTTCCCAAAGTGAGTTCTACTATATTCCATCCATATTCCCTATGGTTTGATCTCGGACTTACCGAGATATTATTACTGCATCGCAACCGTACACTGGCGGATATAAATTGCATTATTCAGGAGCGATCAGTTTTTGGCGCTATTGCCAAGGAATCTTGCGATTGGCATTGGTGTGACAATCTTTGGAGAAGCCGTTTCTGGGAAAAGCAACTTCATCAATCAATCTACCAAAAACGAGGCAACTCAACATTTAGCTTGCTTGGGTACACTCGTTCCATCCCTTTTTAATCTACAAGCATAATTTTTTTTTATTTGTTTATTTTTTTTCTATTTTTATTTTTAGTTAGATTTATTTATCTATTTTTATTCTTTAGTTGGGAGATTTCTAGTGGAGATTGAGAGGAGTAATTAATTGTGAATTGGTGGTATAAATATATGGAGATTGGAGGATAGTTCGGGTAACTTTGAGAATATGACAATAAGTGTGTATGATGATAATATGAGAAGGTACGATTATGAGGAGGCACAAATCCCACCATACCGAACTATTGGGGATTATTTGAATGCATCTAGAGAAACATACACTCCTTGCTCAGAAACCTACCATTTGAGGTGGCAAAATCACTCACACTACAATTGGATGAATGAGGGTGTATCACACTCTCAACAATATGACCAATCACATTACCCATAAGATTTTAATTATTATCAAACACCACACACAGGGTCACTAGAGGACACTCCATATGCGGAAACCTATGATTTAGGGTGGCAACATCCCAATTTTAGTTGGAGTAATAAGGGAACTTCATGTCCTCAACAATACCAATCCCCAACTCTAGCTTATGAATCACAAGCTTTTGATGTCTATCAATATCAAGAGGAGACACTAGAGGATACCTTGTCACAATTCATGCAATCCCAAATAGAGTGGAACTCTAGGATGGCTGACAAACTAAATGATCTTAAGAGTCTTTTAACACAAAGCTTATACGTTCAAGAGAATGGTGAGTCTCTTTCTCTACCTCAACTTCTACCTAGCCCCACTAGCAGCGCCCACACAAAGGAGTATCTCACTAATCCTAATATTGACCATGAGAAATTTCAAGCCACCACTACCACCCTTAGGAATGAGGAAGTCATTAATATAAACATCTATCATGATGAGTCTACACATAGGAAGGACACTTCTAGGGTGAGTGAATATAGGGTCAAGGAGGAGGTTAATGAGAATGATGAATCTAGTAAGGTTCAAAGTGAGATAAAGGAAGAGCCTAGGGAGATAGAGAGTGAAAAAAGAGAAGAAAACATAGAGATACCTAGGGAGGTGAGTCCTTACATCTTAGTGCATGACTACATGACTCCTTCACAATCTTCCTTGTACAAGACTTATGGCCAAGGGCTTAATGAGGATCCCATAATTTCAATTGCTTCTTATTTGTTGAATCCTTATTATGAATTACTAATGAATTAGCTAAGGCCAAACTTTGAAGCCATACCACGATGTGGTGTTGGTTGACTTTGTACTAGATGCTTTGTAGTTTAGTTTTTAATTTTTAATTTTTTGTTTTTTTTTTTTAACTATGAGTTGAAATGTTAGATATAAGAACGAATAATCATATGCATTGATACATTTGAGTATGATTTCTTATTCTTCTTCTAATATTCTTGCAAGTGTTTGAATCTCTCTTGAATGCATGAGTCGAGAGAATTAATTTCATATGCAACTATCATAGCATTACGGTATCATCCTTAGCTATCTTTTATGATTATATCCTATATGAGTGGAGATTTTCCTTGTGAGCTTTAGATCTATTAACGCTTTTTAGAGTGTTTACATTTACTCGAGAATAATTTGTTCATCTTCCATTCATTCAATAGCTTCATTATATTTGTTCTTGATCCATATGTTGAATACTGATTCGAGTTGTTGACACTTGTACTCTTTTGAATTTCACTTTTATGTACTTCAGATATGATTCTAGGCCATTTTTGTTATTTCGAGCCACAGATTTTCTTGTTGAATGCATTCCCTTAGAACCAATTTAAACCCATATTTGAGGTGATCTTCGTTAAAATACACCATTGTAAAAGTATTCCCCTAGTATAAAAACATAAGTATCTTCACTTGTGAGAATATCATTGAAAGAAGGGTGATATGTTTGCGATGTGAAAAGAAAAAGAAGAAACTAGCAAAGAAAGCAAAAGAAGGGAAGAGCAAGAAAAGAAAAAAAATAAAGATGTTAGCTATTGGAAAAAAAAAAAAAAGAAAAAAAAAAAAGAAGCAAGGAAAAAAAGAAAAAAAAAATGAAACATCAAATGAAATTAAGAATTGGAATTGTGTCCTTATAGATCATTACATGCCTTGATCACACATGTGTTGAACCATTTATCTTTTCCTTTTCTACCTTATACCTCTTGGCCAAAGTTACAACCGTACAAATTCCTAGTTGATCTGAATACTACATGTCCGTGGATTCATTTTGAGTACAAGTTTTATTTTGTCAATTACTTTGATTAGCGTTTAGCTTTGAATATTCTTTCATGAAGTTATGCCAAGTCGAATACACTTACACCTTATCGGTTCTTGTTGTTGAATTGCTCTTTTGTGTTTCATTATATTTACTTTATTTTGGTGACCTCTCCATTGTGAGTACCTTGTGTATTCATTTTATTGTGAGTGTATGCCCGAAGAGATTTCAAATTGAGACATGAAGGATATAATTATTTTACTTAGTTATGAGTAAGCTCTAATGTGTTGATACGCCACACACACACATTGACTCTCACTTATGTTATTTGAGATTTATTCTAACTTTTGTATTGAGTAATGAAGGGGAAGATGGATGACATATCTAAGATTATCTTTTGCATAGAATTATTTGTTCTAATTATCTTTCTTATAGGTCATATTTTGATGTTTGTGGGTAATATCACTAGAAACCCTTATGAGACATCACTCGTCCATATGGGTAACCTATAGGTTTAAAGACTTGATTCATAGACTAAATGCATTCGTGACTCTTACGAAAGTAGAGATTATGTTTTTGGTTTTAGTAGTTTGCTAGGGACTAGCAAAAATCTAGTTGGGGGATGTGATTGTACTTCAAAAGTGCGATTATAAAGCCTTAACTAGTGCTTTGTTAGTGTTAGCTTATGATTTTATGTCTTTTTAGTTATTTTTTAGTACTAACTAAGTTTATTATCCTTTGTATAGGTTTTGAGCATAAATGGGAGGATTTCGGATACATTTTAGACCTAGGTTTTAAGATGATGCTGCTAAAGTACAAGCTGCTGAAGCTGGGGTACAAGCTGCTGAAGCACGTGAAGCTGAAACTTTGGAAGGTCATATCTCTCAAACCAAGAAGGCTATTAGGGCCCATAATATGTCGATTCCATACGAATTTTCAAGATCTACAACTTTTTTAAAGGCACACTGGCTGTCCGGACGGGCAGTGGCCTTGTTGGTGAAACTATGAAAAATTTTCTAAGTGTTGAGACCTGTCCGGACGCCCCATCACCAGACCCGTCGGGACGCCCCGCCGCGCGCTAGAAACCTATTAGGGTTAAAATTAAGGTCTTTTTAAGCCCATAGGAGTTCTTTTTAAGGAATGGAGAGTTAGAAAACTTTATAAAGAGTTAGGAAACCTTAGAATTAGAGTAGTTTTAGGAGTAGGAGTAGGAGTAGTTTTATTAATCTTTTCATCTTTCAAGAACCCTAATTTTCGTATTCATTCAGTTTTTCTTTATCTTCAAGATTTGATGTTCTTCCAATTGTTGCAAGCTTTCATTATAATTTTCATGTGCTTTTTTATGGCTTTAAATTGCTAAATCTTTTTCTTAGCATGGATTAAAAAGGTAAGTAGGTTATATGTAGAGATTCAAGATAGTTATTTATTTTTCAAAATTTCAAGATCTTGATCCAAGATTTATTTTCTTGTCCATGAATATCTTCGAAAACAATATTCTTGATCATATCTAGCATGTACGTATAGACTGATTTGCAAGCAGGGATACGTATACCTAGAATTTCTGATAAGGGTATTGATTATAATTGTTTACATATTCCTATTAGGAGTACTTTAGAAATCTACTGTTCTTGATTAAGCTTCAAACATAGTTTGTAGCCAGGTTTATAAACTAGGACATGTATGAATGGGACCCTAGTATGAACACTAGTAAATAACTAAATCTCAACTCCAAGAGGGTAATCAAATCTTGAGATTCTTTACTCACAGCTATCTTGGGGACCTACTTGTAGACCTATGAACTGGATCAGTCCTGCCAAGACCTTTTGCTTATTGTTATCTAATCAAGCTTTCTTATTATAAATTTATTTTCATTACCTAAAATAATTTCTCAAACCAAATCTCAAATCAAAATTTTCCTTTACATTCTAGAGTTGTTTTTCTTGAGAGTTCAACTTTCCCAAAGTGAGTTCTACTATATTCCATCCATATTCCCTGTGGTTCGACCTCGGACTTACCGAGATATTATTACTGCATCGCAACCGTACACTAGCGGATATAAATTGCATTATTCAGGAGCGATCAGTTAGCGAGAAGGAAGGAAGGAAATCATGGGAATTATGGAATTTACCTTAAATTGTGGGATATTATTTGATTGTTCTATAATTAGGATTCTTCCCTTATTGATGATTTTATTCCCTATTTATTTTGAGGACTCAATGATAAACTATCCATGAATCATATTCCTGACCTTCTCAGTGTGGATATAGGCACCATTGCCGAACCACGATATATGTTTGTGTCTTTCTCTTCTTGATAGTTTTTATCATTTTATCTTCAAAATGTATACGTCCTTAAATTATTTTTGCTTGCCTCAGTAGAACAAACAGTACACTAGGGAGATTAGGAGGGCTTGTGTGGATTACATTGTCTTGGTCAGATTGTGGTTTCTCTTGGAGTTTGTTTGGCTTGAAAAGGAATTTTATTTTCTTTTGCTTTTTGGTTTATTATTTAATTTTTTTAAGATTGGGGGTTCTATTAGAATTTTTTTGTCACGCCCTGATTTTTCGCACTCGCAAAAAATAAGTGAGAAAAACACAGTACTCTCTCTTTAGAACTCATCCTCCCAGAAGAACGTGTTTGAAAAAAAGTTGGAATCGCCACCTAACTTGATTGAACTAGAAATTGAGTGCAACTAGGTTTGAACTAGAAATTGATTTGATTAAGGGCTTTTGGAAAAAAGTTTGGAGTCGTCACCTAACTTGATTAAGGTGAGTTAGGTCACCTAAAACAAAATGTATTCCGAAGATTAAACTTAGAATTTTTTAAAAGGTTTTAAAAAACTTCCTCAAGAGAGAGTTTTTAAGAAAATAAGTTGTTTGGCAACTTTTGGAAAGATTTAAGCCCTTTTTGAAAATAACTCCGTTTTTTGTCTTTGAAAACAGTGATCAAGGTTCGGAGGTTGGTTACGTGTAGGCAAGATATTCTAAGATCATCACTCTACCCCACCCTTGTGATACCTACATGTCTTTTTACTCTAGGTTCACTCATTTAGAATCTTTGATTAACAAATGTCCAATTATATCCACTTTGAAAAGAACTATTTATGATGCTTGATGTGCAAATGCAAAAAAAAATTTGATTTTGAAAATAGATTTGAAATAACTTGATTTGAAACTTGAAAGAAGATTTCAGAAATTGGAAATAGATTATGGAATTGGAGATTTGAAAATAGATTTTAGAATTAGAAACTTAAAATAGATTATAGAATTGAAAATTTGAAAGAGGTTGTGATGGCACCCATGAGGGTTGCCTACGTATTCCTTTGTTGGGAATCAGGTCAGTCATAGTTCTGACAAGAGTCCGATTGATAATAGACACTTTGAGGTTTTTGAAAAGATTGATTTGAAAAAGAGTTTGATTTGAACTTGGAATAAAAGATATAAAATTGGACTTAAATTTTGAAATTGAACTTAGACCTAGAATTGAACTTGGAAAAGTGTTTGAACTTTGAAAGAGAACTTGGACTTGATTTTAAAAAGAAGGAATTGAGTTTTGAAAACATTTTTACTAAGATTGAAGTTGGAAAACCATCTTAGTTTAGAAAGGAGTTTTAGAAAAGAGTTGAAGCTTTCTAATTTAGGATTAGGGTTGAACTGGGGTTTAGACATCCTAGGGTTTAGGTAACCTAAAATTGAAACATGTATTTAAAATAAGAAGGTTGGATTTAGACTTGAAAACTTTAATTAAGGAAAGTTTTAATTTTAGAAAACTTAAAATTAGGAAAGATGGGATTTAGAAAATATTGGAAAGGATTTGATTTGATTTAGAAACACTCGACTTGGAATGGTTGAAAAATATTTGACCTGAAAGAACTTAGAAAGTTAAGATTTAGGAAAGATTGGATTTTGGAAAGTCTTGAATTAGGAAAGTTTTAAAATAGGAAAGTTTCATTTTAGAAAAGTTTTCATTTTAAGAAAGTATCAAATTAGGAAAGTGTTGATTTTAGAAAAGATTTGAATTTAGAGAGTTTTGAATTTAGAAAGTTTTGAGTTTAGGAAAGTTTTAGAATTTGAAAAGATTTAAAAAGTTGGAATTTAGAAAGGTTTGAAATTAGGAAATATTTGAATTAAGAAATATTTTATTCTTATTTCCTAAAGTTGAAGATTACATTTTATTTTAAAAAATAGATGATTTGATTTGGTTTCTAAAATTGGCAGATTAGATCTAGTTTCCTAATTTGGAAGATTAGATTTGATTTCCTAAATTGGAAGATTGAATTTAATTTCCTAAATGGGAAGATTTGATTTGACATGTAATAAGAAAGATTGAGTTTTAGAAATCTTGGATTTGGAAATCTATGATTTGGGGTAAAAAAAGAGGTTTTGGAGATCTAAGATTTGGTGTAGAAAATAGTTTTTGAAAACCTATGGTTTGAGGAAAAATAGGAAATCATAATTTTAGGAAAGAAAACTAGGGTTTCCTATCCATGGATTCTAAAGCTTGACTTGGACTCCAAGACAAAGAGTTTTTATAAAGTAGATCCTTTTAAAAGAATTTCTAGGAAGGAAGTTTGAAGAGAGTTTTTAGAAAGTGGATTTTTTAGGAGAGCTTTTGAGAAAAAGGTTTGAAAAGCAAATTTGGAAAGGGGTTTGAATATAGACTTTTGAAATCTTTTAAATGTCTCACTTTCTTAAAACAATTCTAACCGTGAAAAGATTAGAACCATTCTAAGTAGGTGGTTTTGAAAACAACATGGTTTTGAAATATGGACCATAATGATCACTTTGAATATCACACTTTCCTAAAACAACCCTAACTATAGAATGACTAGAATCATCTTAAGATTGTGGTTTTGATGAAAAACAATCTAGGTTTACACCCAAAATATGGACCTTAATTTTCATATTGAATATAACACTTTCCTAAAATAACCCTAACCGTGGAATGGCTAGAATCACTCTAGGATTGTGATTTTGAAAACAAGTTTGAAAAAGGGATTTTGAATTCAAGTTTTGAAAGAGTTTTGATGCAAGTTTGAAAACGAATTTAAAGAGATGTATGAATATGAGATGCACAATGCAATTGGGTCGTGAACATACAAGGCTAGGCTTCACCACATAATCAAGGGGGTCGAACCCACACTATCAAGGGTTGAATTTGAAGAAAACTCCCGACACGGTGACCTTCAACAATTCTTCCTAAGCATGAATCGAGAAGTCCCTTGTTTCAAGCATGCAAGAAATGGAGGTAGAAGATGGGGGATTAAAATAGAAAAAAAAACCCAAGTGGGCAAGAAGGGAGAAGAAGGAAAGGGGAATTACATAAAAGTAAATCGAAAGTCTACAGTATCTTCTTCTTGCTTTAACTTGCTTGTTTGCTTCATTTTACTCTAACCTTGAAAGCTTCTAAGTTACAGCACTTTGAGTCTTCAATGGAGACCTTGGAGACTTGATTTTGAATGTATAGAGTGTATAAATGTTAGGGTTTAGGTGTATGGAGGCTAGGGCTTGAAGAGACTAAAAAGGGACAAGGTTTAGAGGGACCTTGAGCTTTGAATTTTGAGAGATAATGTGTTTAAACTGAGTTTGCAGACCCTTTCACGCAGGAGGAACGTCTGTATTTATAGGCAACTAAATGACCCGGTGCCTGTTGTAGTGGCGCCAGGGTAAAAATTCCACTGGCGCCACTACTACTGGTGCCAGCCACTTAGGAAAGTTTTAAATTGGTAAGAAACGTATCTTTTGCCCCTTGATACGCAAGGCAAGAGATATGGGCGCCTATCCTAGTGACTACCACACAATTTTTGGCTTGACTCCACTAGAAATTACTCCAAAAAGTTCAGGAATAATTCAGAAGGTGTCGAGTAACCAAACTCGATTGGGAATGGAGGAGAATTCTTGAGAGAGTGTCTCAGAAGTAACTGGCTTGAGATGTAATGTCGAAATATTTGAGAAGGTCGATCGGCCTGCTAGGGGCAAAAGAGTCATTTAAACTAAAAAAACACTAGAATGAACTCGGAGTGACCCGTGAGAAGGCTTGAAGGCTAGAAACAGTATTGAGAGTGTTCCGAGGGGTTACCAGTTTTATACCTAAAGCCGGTGTGGTTGAAAAAGGCGACCGCGGTCATTTTGCACCAGTCTTACCAGAATGGACTCGGAATGATCTAGAAGAGTGTTAAAAGATTGAGAATACTAGTAGAAGCTTCCTCGGGAAGTTATCGGTTTGATACCCAGATCCGGTATGGTTCCCAGAGGCAGTCGGATGCCTAGGGGAAAAATGATCATATTTACTGGATGGTCTCGGAATTGATCCGAAATCGACTGGAAGGCATTTGAACATGCCAGATTGTCTTGGGGACAATCTTGAAAAGGTGGACTTACCACTCTAAGGACTTAGGTACTTTCTCAAAAAGTGTGCCAGAAAGGCCTAAGGGGTAGTTTGGTCATTTTTCACCGGAGTGGACTAGTAAGCACTAGTGTTGACCTAGGTTTTGAGTGTTTCTGCCACTCTGACGGTGTGTGATGAGTTGGTTTTCAAAGGTATCCCATCTTTTGGTAAACGTGTCACGGCCAAGAGGTGTGTTTGGTCTTGTGACATAGGGGGTTTATTAGTAATTCCTAATGTCAACTTGTTTGCAAGTGTTTCCACTACTCTGACGAGATGCATTCATTCCGGAAACTGCCTAATCTTGGGAAGCTGTTAGATGGACTTATCGTCTGAGAAATCAACTTTCTCAAAAGACGTGCCGAATAACGAAAATTCTACATTAGTGGGCTAGTAGACGCCAGAAGTGAACGGTTCTACTATCTCGGGGATTTGGGTTCCATCCCGGTCGACAGGTTTAAAGGAACTTACTATTCCGAGGAGTTTTATTGGTAAACGTGCTAGACTAGATGGACTTACCGTATTACGGATTAGCATTCTCAAAAGATGTGTCAGATTGAGTTTGATTGATCTGGATTGGAATTGAAACTGGAATTGAGGTTGAAATAGAAACTTACCGTCTTTAGGAAGATGTGCCGACTGGAATTGGACCGAGCAATTCCCCAATAGCATTTTGATCATTTTGCCTCTATCTAGCCTGGTGGGCCCGTGAAGCTATTAATTGACTGGATTGAGTCTGAAAAATCAATTTTGACTTGAATGTATCTGTGTCGGTTTGAATATGAATCCGAACGAACCAAAGATTGCCGAGCAGACAAAAATGAAGGTGTTTACATTCTTGGTTTGCAAGAAAATTGTAATTTTTTTTTTAAGATTATTTTTTTCACTATTCCACTACGATTCTTAATTTTTCTTAAAACTTGGAATTTTCGAAGAGATTTGGGTCTTCTTGAACTTTGATTAAAAGTTTTATTTGTGTTGGGATTTAATTGTGTATCCCTCAAATTTTAGGTATAAACTTCTAAGTTCTTGTGTTCCCATTATTTTGTTGATAGTCGATGAATTAAGATTTACCTGTGGAAAAATGCATCCTTCATTGGAAGGTATTGCATGGAAAATTGCTGTTCTTGTATAGTTGTCATTTTTTATTTTTTGGTTTGGTGCTTGATTTATTTTCTTAGGTGCTTAGACTATCATTAGGATTCCATTGCTTGAGCTTGGCTTGATAATTTTAATTCTTACACATTTGCAATTCTTGTACATTTTTGTTGAAATTTCTCACAACAAAGTGGTATCAAAGTTGTGGTTAGTTTATGCGATCGTCTCATGTAAATTGAAAAAGAGGATGCATAAGGTGTGATGACTAAATTGATTACAAGAAATTATGCAATTTGTAAATTGCAAGTTAAGAGTGGAGAGTTAAGAGTGGAGAATATTTTGTTATCCATTATTTGCACTAATGTGTTACTGTAGATAGATATTAAGAATGCACACTTAACTTGTAAAAATTCAATAAACAACCTTACAGAACATTGAAAACTCGAATTGTAGAATGATTAATGTAAGCATCCCATTTTTGCCCGCTTAGCGGTCTCCGGCCCCACCAAACTCACATTCAACTTCACAAACATATTTAAGCCCAAACCGACTTTTCAAACTCTAACCCAGTAATCAATCGCTTCTTGGGCCTGCTAGGCCCAATCAAAGCCAATTGACCAGAATGCCTCATTGGCATCCCCTCGCAATTAGGTAGTTTTCTGAGACCGAGTAGTCTCAGGAACCAACACCACATGGGTAGCTTTTCGAGACCAGGTGGTATCAGGAACCAACACCACACAGGTGGCTTTCCAAGACCAGGTAATCTAGAGAACCAACACCACACAGGTAACTTTTCGAGACCGAGCGGTCTTGGGAACTAACACAACACCAATCATAAGTGGTTCACTTCTGGCGCATGCTAGCCCGTTAATGTAGAATGTCCGCAATTGGCATATCTTTCGATAGAGATTAAAATCCCTTGAAGACAGGATATTCACGACCCTGTGCATTAAAATTATCATGATCATACATTGTTTACAATTTCTTTGCATTCAAACTCATAATCCTAGGGTAAGAATAACATTTTCATGGTTAGGGTTTCCCTAGGAAAGTGACATATTCAAAATGTCCACTAAGATCCATATTAGGGTTTCAAAACCCTAATTTATATTTCAAAATTACAACCCTAAAGTGATTCTAGCCTTTTTCATAGTTAAGGTTGCTTCAGGAAAAGTGGCATATTCAATAAGACTCTCAAATCCACATTAGGGTTTCAAACCCTAACCATTCTCTTCTAAAACCTAGTTGTTTAAAAAAATCTCCAAATTCCCCCTTCGGAGTATTGGTCTAAGAGTTGTAGTCTTAAAGCCAAAGGTCAAAACCCTATATGCGCTAGGAACCCTAGCTCTATCCCCTAACCTTTATTCTTGCAAACTTTCATTCATTGCACCAAAAAGATTTTCAAAATCTTTGTTGCACTATGGTTTCAAAAATTGCATAACTTTCTTAAGTTGTTTTCAAAAGGTGTCACACCAAATCACAAGTTTTCTTACATGAGAATAAAAAAATCTTCTGCATAAAATCAAAAGATTTTCAAATACAATCCTACCATTTTCAACTTCAAAATCAATTCAAATCTTTCCATTTCAAAAATAAAATCAAAGCTTCCCATTTTGAAAGCAAAATTAAATCTTCCATTTTTGAAAATCAAATCAAATCTTCCCTTTTTGAAAATCAAGTCAAATCTTCTCATTTTGGAAACAAAATCAAATTCTTCCATTTTGTAAAAAAAATCAAATCTTTACATTTTTGAAAATAAAATCAAATCTTTCCCTTTTGGATTTCAAATCAAATCTTTCCGTTCTTATAAAATAAAATATTTCGTTTCTTATAAAATCAAATCTTTCCTTTTTTACATAAAATCAAATATTTCCTTTTTTATAAAATCAAGCCTTTCCATTTTATAAAATCCAACCTTTCTGTTTTTATAAAATCAAATCTTTCCTTTTCTAACATCAAATCAAATATTTCCTTTTGCACAAAATCGTATATTTTTCCACATAAAATCATATATTTCAAAGTTTCCATTTCAAGTGCATGCATGTAATCACCTTACTAAACCATCTCCAAACGCTAACCTTAAGCCAAGCGCTAGTTGGTTAACCCTAGGTCAACCTAACCCTAATGGGTCAACCTAACCCAAGTTTACCAAACCAAGGTTAGATGACTTCAAGATTTCAACTCTAAAGACTTCTTTCAAACCATACCTCATATCAAATGGTTTTCATAGCATGTTTCTAAAAGTCATATTTCATCTTTCTTGAGTTTCCAAACCAATTTCAAAGCCTTTTTAAATGTTATCATACGCCTTTTTTAAATGCTTTCAAAAGCTCTCTACAAGTTTGTCTTAAACCTCAAATGGCTAGACACTTACCACTTTCAAAAACTATTTTAAAAATGATTTCAAAAACTCACAACTCTAAAGGGATCTTAGCCCTTCCATGATTAAGGTTTCCAAAGAACAGTGACATATCAAGTGTGACCTTCCTAGGTCCATGATAGGGTTCCATAACCCTAAACACTTTCAAAAACCATTTTTAAAATATTTTCCAAAACTCACTACCCTAAGGTGATCCTAACGGTCTTCATGGTTAAGTTTACCTAAGGAAAGTGATACATAAAATGAAGCCTAAGGTTCATATTAGGATTCCTAACCCTAAATGTTTTGCAAAACTTCTTTCCAAAAACTATTTTCACACATCACACTCTTAAAGCAATCCTAATATTTTCCATGGTTAGGTTTGCTCAAGGTAAAGTGAAATATGCAAATATGGGTTCTATAAACCTAAAATCCAAAACCCTGAGGCAAGTGTCTATCCCCTTTTCTAAAAATATTTTCTAAAACTCATAGCCATGAAAGAGTTTAGTTCCCACATGTCTAATCTCTCAAAGGCAATGAAACATCAACATACATTTCTTAAGGTGTTCAAAAACTGTTTCCAAAAACCTTTTCAAGAAAAGTTCACAAGAGTTTTTACAAGTCCAAATCCTACTTTCAAATCCCTAATCAAGTTTCCAAAACTTCCACAACTCTCTTGAGCTTTGTTCAAAAACATTTCAAAACACCTCAAATACAATTTCAAAAGCACTTCCAAAAACCTTCAAGTCCTATTTCAAAAACACTTCAACATCCAATTTCAAAATCAAAACTCTCTCGAGTTATTTCAAAACTTCGAGTCAAAAACTTTCAAGTTCTCTTTTTCAAAACAAGAATCCAATGAGTATTCAAAACTTTCCAAAGTCCCCAATGTGCCTATTTTTAATCGAACCTTGAGTCTAAACTACGACTGACCTGATTCTTGTTGAACGAGATACGTAGTCAACCTCTATAGGTGTGGTCATAATCCTCTTTTCAACTCAAATGCCCCTTTTCAAAATCAAGCTCCAGGTTTTTTTCAAACTCTTTTTCAAATTGCATCATTCATTCTTACATCCAAAAGTGATGACCAAACCCCCTTTTTCAAAACATTTTCAAGTGGAATCAAAATAGTACAAAAAAAGAAAAAAAATGTATTATTAGACATGTTTATGCAAAAAGAAGAATAAAAAAGGAGCAAAAGAAAGATAAAAAAACAGAATGTTGAAAAGAAAAGAGCATCGAAAAAAAAAAAAAAAAAGAGAAAAACAAAAAAAAAAAAAAAAAAAAAGAGAAAAAAAGTAAGAAAAAAAAAAAAGAGAAGAAGAAAGAGGGAAAAAAATAAGCAAAAGAAAAAAATAATCCGAGTCTAGTCTCCAGTCTCACCCATCTATTTTTTTAAAAAGCATTCTCAAAAGGTCCCAAAAAGTTTCAATTCAATTCAAATCAATTTTGGTTTTCTAACTTTTTTCTTCAAAAATTTTATTCAAATCAATCCTGGTTTTCTAAAAAATTTTCCTTTAAAAAGTTTGATTTCAGGGTTTTTAAAGCTTTTTCCTCAAAAAGATCAAATTCAATTCAGGTTTTCGGTTTCCTGGGCCTTCCCTTTCGAAAGACTCATTTCAAATCAAGCTTCAAAATTTTTAAAGCTTTTTCCTCAAAAAAATTTCATTTCAAAACAAATTCCAATTTTCTGAGCTTTCCCCTTTAAAAGCTCCGTTTCAAGTCTTTTAAAGCTTTTTCTCTCAAAAAGTTCAAGTTCAATTCAAATTCCCAGTTTCTTAGGCAACCCTCAAAAGCCGCATTTCAAAAACTTTAAGGCCACTCAAATGGAGCTCCGGTTCTAAACTATGCTCCCACGCATGTCACCCGCACAAGGTTTTTCAACCTAAAACCCCAGCATCACAATTTCAAGATTTTTCAAAAAATTTTGACAGAGTCCTATTTGAAAACAGCCCTAACCACAAACAACAAGTCACAAAACCATGCACTTCACGACATTGCAAACACCCAACAACGTCCATCAATGCAATCCCGTCCACCATCAATTCACAAACTCTAAATAAGCACAAACAATCCATCCAACCTCTCAATTTTTTTAACTTTTGAGGGCTTTACCAACTTTCTAGATATTCCAAAAAATTCAAAAACCTTGTGCGGGGGCAACAACAAATTTTTCTAGCAATAGTGCAATGGCAAATCAACAAATTTCTCAATTTTCCTAATCTCTAAGTATTTTTCTAATTTTTAAAACATAAAAAAAATTTAATAGTTTTCAAAAAATCACAAAACTTTTCATTTTTTTCAAAACAATTTTCTAAGGCACACTACACAAAAATATGGCAAAGAAAACACAATACCCAAAGCTACAGGCGCAAATTCTCAATTTCTGCAACAACCCTTTTTACATGAATATGTACATTCATCATAACACACTCAAACAATCATCAAAATGCAAAAGTAAATCCCATAAACATGTTCAAAATAGTTCAAAACATTGGTTTCAACTATTCATACGCATCAATCGCACAATTATGCTAAACAATAAATACAAATCAAAAAACTCACTTTTTGAAATTTTTCGGTGACATTTTCTTCTCTAGCGATGGTGAAGTTCTCCAAAAACTCCTCAACGTCCCCAAAGCCTTTCCCAATAATGCCCAAGCAAAACCCCTCGAAAAATTCTAGAGATAAATCTCAAAAATCACCCATACCCGTGCAAGGAATGCCAAAAGCTGCGGTTGCTAAGGTTTTAAAAGCCGACAGCGTCTTGGCGCCACTAGCAGAGGTGCCTGGGCAACATATATGCCTGGCGCCACTACGAGTGGTGCCAAGCCAAATTTTTGGGAGCTTCGCCACTCTTTCCCACCAAATCTAGTTTCAAATGCGCCAAAGCCTTAAAACTTCAACACTCAAACTCCAGTTTTTAAAATTCACCAACTCTAGTCCCTTCGATCGCCTCAAGGTTAACATGGGACCCTTACTTTATCGTTTTATGTCTTTGAAAAGCAAAGACATAAAAAAAAAAAGAGGCATCTATAAGCACCCTATTTTTGCCCGCTCAGCGGTCTCTAGCCCACTAGACTCACATTTAACTTCACAAACACATTCAAGCCCAAATCGGCTTTCCAAACTCCAATCTAGTCAATCAATCACCTCTCGGGCTTACTGGGCCCAATCAAAGCCAAATGACCAGAGTGTCTCTTTGGCATCCCCTCACAATCAAGTAGCTTTTCGAGACTGGACGATCTTGGGAACCAACACCACACATGTAGCTTTCCGAGGCCGGGCGGTCTCAAGAACCAACACCACACAGGTAGTGTAAAACCCTATCTTACTTATCATCGCATTTAGCTTAATAGCATGCTTATGAATGTATGATTTCCTTAATCAATGAGCTTGATTAGCATGTTTTAATGAGAGCATGTTATATGAGAATTGATTTATTTTAAGCATGATTAATTACTTTAATCCTTGTTTAATTAGCCTAATTAATCTCCATACTTAGCTTAATATTAATGATGATTAATTATCATAAGTGTTATTAATTATGCTAATAATTTGGATTCAGGAAGCAAGGAGATGCTAGGTGTGTGACACCTAGGTGTGTGTTTCACCCTAAGTGAGGTGTGTGCATAAGGTGTGTGTGTGGTGTATGCTTTTGCTAGCATTTGTGTGTATGTGCCATGTGTAGCTATAGATACAAGTTGTATCTATATTTTCCTTGAAGCCAAGGGAGGAGTGAGGTGAGAGCTGCTTGTGTAGTAATTGTGTTTAGCAAAAAAGAAAGTGAGAGAAAAAGAGAGAAAAAATAAAGGAAAGAAGAGAAGAGGAGGAATTTGAAGGAGAAAGTTGTGTGCACTTGGTTTAAGGTGAGAAATCTTATGTTTATACTTGTTTCATTGCATTTTTATTGATTATTTTATGATAACATATCATTTTATACCATGGATGTAAGAATTGGAGTGAGGAGAGGGAGATTGCATATGGTTTCCAAGAGGAAGCCTTGAATTCTTCATGTTTAGCGTTGTTATTGTTTTGAAGTCTTGTTGGAGACTTTAAAACTTCATTCTAGACTTAAGAGGACTTAGAATTGTGTCAGAATTGAAAAGGGGGCTTAAAACCATGTTTTAGAAGTTGCAATTTAGATCAAGAAGGGAGAGTGGCGCACCGGCGCGTCTAAAGGGCACCTAGTGGCGCGCTTCTCTATTGGAGGGCACCAGTAGGCTGGTTGAGTACGCCTAGTGGTGCAATGGGCTTCCAGGAGGGAACCAGGGTGGGCCAAGGGGCATCTAATGGCGCACTCCTTTGGTTGGTTTTGTCCGATTTGACCTTACATTGCATTAAAAAAGGGTTTAACATATCCCATTGAGTTTCTAATGCATCATTGATGTTCTAAATCACATGTTTAAGGAGTATAAGCCATGAACATGCATTGATCATGAATTATTACAATTATTGCATCAAGTTTGATATGATGATGTATGATAGGTTTAGAAGCGGCTCAAGACAATCCGATTCAACCTAAGGAGTGATTCAATCATAGTTATAAAGTGGTAACAAGTAGGGAGTTTAAGATATTCTTACTCATATTGTATTGAATGTCTAATTATATATATTTATGGTGATTGTTGGATTATGAGGTAATATTTGCATACAACTTATATTGTATGCATAACTTGCACTGCACGAGAGAATGTTTGGCTGATGTGAGGCTAACCTAAGATAGTCACGGTCGACTAACCTAAAGGATGTCACGGTGGACATTCCTTCATAACAAGCCATTGATATATTGGACCAATGTTATCTAAATAGTGCACTCATTTGTGGTGTATCATACATTGCATCACAAGAGGCATTGCATTACATAAGGCATTTCAAGTGGATGATTATATATCATTGATTGGTGAATTATCTATTGATAATTAATGTAGTGTTTATCTATCATTCGTTCTTTATGAGTTTGAATATCTTAGTAAGCACGTTGATATATAGCTCACACCGACACAGATTGTTTTAGCAGGTGAGATAGAGATGGAGGTCTAGTTCACTGCAGCCGTTATTGTTATTGTGTCTATTGTGGTTATTGTTGATGCTGAGTTGGAGAGCTTTGAGAAGCTCTTGTTATTATGTCATTGGTTTGTGTATATGTTGTATATTGGATGTTAGTTCATGAAGTTTATTTACAGTTGATTTGTAGTCATTATGAGTTTAATTTGATAGTCATTTTATAATGTGTTCGATGGAGGATTATGGGATGGCTTATTTATATATAATGTTAGTTATTCTCTTAAGATTTCTATCTTTGGGGATTGTTGTGAGGTTTTGCTTATAGAATGGTAACTTGTGCCATCACACTCACCCTAAGATGGTGTTAATGACACCTAATTAGGAGTGGGTGTGACAGGTAGCTTTCCTAGATCAGGTGGTCTCGAGAACCAACATCACACATGTAGCTTTTCGAGACCGGGGTGGTCTTGAGAACTAACACCACACAGGTAACTTTCCAAGAGTGGGCGGTCTCGGGAACTAACACCACATCAATCACAAGCAGTTCACTTCTGGAGCCTACTAGCCTGCCAATGTAAAATGCCCGCTATTAGCACGTCTTTTGAAAGAGTACAAAAACCTTCTAAAATAAAAGTCCACCTAGTCAAATTTCAGGATGGTACGTTCACTGAGAAAGTACAAATTTCTCAAAATGATAAGTCCCTATTGGCACATCTCTAAGAGATAGAGATGGAAAGTCTGTATCAAGTCCAAACCAGTCAACACCAACGCTTGCTAGCCTTTTTCAGTGAGAAATGACCATATTGCCTACAGTAGGCCCCACCCGACACACCCTTCAAAAAAGTACCTAAGTCCTCATATCAATAAGACCACCCGTTTGAGATTGTCCCCAGATAGTCCGACATGCTCAAAATGCCATTCAAACCAACTCCGGACCAATTCTCGTGACTCCTAATCAAAATGACCATTTTGCTCCTATTGGGCCAGTCTCTCTTTTCAACTATACCGGCTCTGGGTATCAAACCGGCAACCTCCAAGACACTCCCACAAGTGTCCCTATCATTTCTAGCCAGGCCCCATAGCCCAACACCTTTCCAAATCAGACTGGCTCCAAGTACAAATTCTCGAAGCCACTTATAGTGGATCCTGGCCAAAAAATGGCTCGTAGCCACTAGAAGTGGCACCCAAATCTGTGCCTTCCAATCCAAGATCGAATCCAATAAAATATCTAGGGTCTAGTGTCACTTGTAGTCGAGCCCAAATCTGTGCCTTCCAATCCAAGATCGAATCAAATAAAATATCTAGGGTCTAGTGCCGCTTGTAGTGTCGCCTAGCTAAAAAATGGTCTGGCACCACCTGCTCTAATTTTTGCCTATAAATACAATGCACCCCCCCAAAAAAAGTGTATTCTAGGTCTAGAAAATCATAGCAAAACTATGCCTATCTCTAGACAACCCCCAAAAATTTTAAAAAACCTAATTTTCTCAAAGGTGTGAGACCCCCTTTGCCTCCTACGCTCTAACCCTAACCCCAAAGCACCATTGGAGGTCATCTTTAGCCCTTTCGAAGCTCTTGAAACCCTCTCAAGACCGAGATGAAATCTCCATAAAAGCTTTAAAGAAGATTTGACGACAAGGTAGGGTTCCCATTTACACATTGTAGTCCGCCACTTCTTCTCTTCTGCCTCCTAGTCCACTTGGACTATTCTCTATTTTAATCCTCATCTTCTTGCTCTTTTTCTTGCATGCTTGAAACTAAAGGACCATGGGTCCATGCCTAGGAAAAGCCTTGAGAAGGTCACCAATTGGGGGCCTTCCTATAGTCTACCTTGTAATGGTGTGGTCTCGAGCCCTTTTGATTATATGGTGAAACCTTAAATCTTGTATGTTCACGACCCCTTACATTATAATTGTCATGATCATACATTGTTTATAATTGCTTTGCATACAAACTTACAATCTTAGGGTAATTCTAACATTTTCATGGTTAGGGTTTCCCTAAGAAAGTGACATATTCAAAGTGGCCACCAAGGTCTATATTGGGGTTTCAAAACCCTAATTTGTTTTTCAAGATCACAACTCTAAAGTGATTCTAGCCTTTTCATGGTTAAGGTTGCTTTAAAAAAAAAAAAGTGGCATATTCAATAAGACTCTTTAAAAAAAAAAAAAGTGGCATATTCAACAAGACTCTCAAAGTCCACATTAGGGTTTCAAACCCTAACCATTCTTTTTCAAAATCTAGTTGTTTTAAAAATAAAAAAAAAATAAGAACTCTCCAAATTCCCCCTTCGGAGTATTGGTCTAAGAGTTGTTGTCTTGAAGACAACGGTCGAAACTCTAGAAGTCTACGCCCTAGGAACCTTAGCTATGTCCCATAACCTTCATTCTTGTATCCTTGTATTCATTGCACCAAAATAGTTTTCAAAATTCTTGTTGCATTATGTTTTCAAAAATTGCACAACTCTTTTGAGTTGTTTTCAAAAGGTGTTACACCAAATCACAAGTTTTCTTACATGAAAGTCACAAAATCTTTCACATAAAATCCTAAGATTTTCAAATCCAATCCTACAATTTTCAACTTCAAAATGAAATCAAATCTTCTCATTTCGAAAACAAAATCAAATCTTTCCATTTTGAAAGCAAAATGAAATCTTCCCTTTTTGAAAATCAAATCAAATCATTCCTTTTTGAAAATCAAATTAAATCTTCCCATTTTGGAAACAAAATCAAATCCTTCTATTTTGGAAGTAAAATCAAATCTTTCTATTTTTGAAAACAAAATCAAATCTTTCCCTTTTGAATTTCAAATCAAATATTTCCTTTTCTAACATCAAATCAAATCTTTCCTTTCTTATAAAATCAAATCTTTCCTTCTTTATAAAATCAAACTTTTCTATTTTATAAAATCCAACCTTTCCTTTTTTATAAAGTCAAATATTTCCTTTTTTAACATCAAATCAAATCTTTCGTTTTGCATAAAATCATATCTTTTTTCACATAAATTCATATATTTCAAAGTTTTCATTTTAAATGCATGCATATAGCCTCCTTCCTAAACCATCTCCAAACCCTAACCCTAAGCCAAACCCTAGTTGGTTAACCATCGGTCAACCTAATCCTAGTTCACCCAACTAAGGTTAGATGGCTTCAAGATTTCAACTCTAAAGACTCCTTTCAAACCATATCTCATTTCAAATGGTTTTCATAGTATGTTTCTAAAAGTCATATTCCATCTCTCATGAGTTTCCAAACAAACTTCAAAGCCTTTTCAAATGCTTTCAAAAGCTCTCTATAATTTTGTCTTAAACCTCAAATGGCTAGACACTTGCCACCTTCAAAAACTATTTTCAAAATGATTTAAAAAACTCACAACCCTAAGGGAATCATAGCCCTTCCATGGTTAAGATTTCCAAAGAAAAGTGACATATCAAGTCTGACCTTCCTAGGTCCATGCTAGGGTTCCATAAACCTAAAGATTTTCAAAAATTATTTTCAAAGTTTTTTCCAAAGCTCACAACCCTAAGGTGATTCTAACCCTCTTCATAGTTAGGGTTGCCTAAGGAAAGTGATACATCAAATGAAACCTAATGTTCATATTAGGGTTCCTAACCCCAAATGTTTAGCAAAACCTCTTTATAAAAACTATTTTTAAACATCACACTCTTGAAGTAATCCTAAGGCTTTCCATGGTTAGGGTTGTTCAAGGTAAAGTTGTTGTGCCCAGATTTTTCGCACTTGAGGAATACACACACAAGCGGGACAAATATTGTACTCTCTCGTTAGAACTTGTCCTCCTAGAAGAATGAGTGCGACTAGGTTTGAATTGAAAATTGATTTTGAATAAAGGACTTTTGAAAAACATTTGGAGTTGCCACCTAACTTGATTAAGGTGGGTTAGGTCACCTAAAAAAACTATGCACAATCCGAAGATTACACTTAGGGTTTTTGAAATCGATTTTGAAAATACTTCCTTAAGAGAGGGTTTTTAAGAAAATAGGTTGTTTGGCAACCTTTAGAAATTGTTAAGCTCTTTTTTGAAAATAAATCCGTTTGGTCTTTCAAAAACAGTGATCGAGATACGGAAATTGATTACGTGTAGGGAAGACGTATTAAGCCATCACCCTACCCCGCCCTTGTGGTACCTATATGTCTATTCACCCTAGATTCACCCATTAAAGTCTTCGATTAATGCATGTCCAATACTATCCACTTGAGAAAAGAATTTTTAGAAACAAATTGACATGATGCATGATATATAAGTGCAAGAAAAGACTTTGATTTTGAAAGTTGATTTGAAAAGAGCTTGATTTGATTTTGAAAGAAAGATTTGGAAATAGAGATTTAAAAATAGACTTTTGGAATTGGAAGTTTGAAAAAGGTTATGGAATTGGAAACTTGAAAAAGGTTGTGAAATTGGAGATTTGAAAAAATTTATGACCGCACCCATGAGGGTTGCCTACGTATCCCTTTTGAGGAATAAGATCAGTCGTAGTTCGGACAAGAGTCCGATTAAAAATAGAAGGTTTGACTTCAAAAAGAAATTGAGTTAGAATTTGGATTGAAAGATTAGCAAATTTGAACTTTGATTAGAAGATTTGAAAGATTGGTTTTGGAAAGTTTGGTTTTAGGAAACCTAGATTTAAGAAAGATGGAACTTAGGAAAGACTTGAGGTTTAACAAAGATTGGACTTGACTTGAAAGGGTTTTAGAAAGGAGTTTACTCAAATGTTAGACTTGGAAGATTAGGGAAAGATTGGATTAAGGAAAGGTTTGAATTAGGAAAGTTTCAAAATAGGAAAGTTCCGTTTTAGGAAAGTTTCATTTTAGGAAAGATTTCGAATTAGGAAAGTTTTCTTTTTAGGAAAGTTTCGAGTTAGGAAAGTTTCTTTTTAGGAAAGGTTACATTTTAGAAAAGTTTTGAATTAGAAAAGAATTAAAATTGAAAAGTTTTAAAATTAGAATGTTTTGAAATAGGAAAGTTTAAAATTTAGGAAAGTTTCCTTCTTAAGAAAAAGTTGATTTTTGAAAAGATTTTAATTAGGAAAAGTTTGATTTAAGAAAGATTTAAAATTTAGAAAGTTTAGAATTTAGAAAGCTTTAACTTAAGAAAGATTCAAATTTAGAAAGCTTTGACTTAAGAAAGTTTTGGATTTGGAAAGATTTGAAATTTAGAAAGTTTAGAATTTTAGAAAGATTCGAAAATTGAGTTTTAGAAATACTTGAAATTTAGGAAATGTTTGAGTTTAAGAAAGATTTGGAAAGCCAAAATTTGAAAAGGTATGGAATTAGGAAAGGTTTGGATTAGGAAAGATTTGGATTTCTATTTCCTAAAACAAAAGATTGGATTTTGTTTCTAAAAAGAGATGATTTGATTTTGTTTCCTAAAACAGAGGATTGGATCTAGTTTCCTACGTGGGAGATTGGATTTGGTTTTCTAAAACGGAATATTTGATTTGGTATGGAATTGGAAAGATGAAGTTTTGAAAATCCTATATTTGGAAGGCTATAGTTTGATAGAAAATAGGTTTTGGAAATTTTTGATTTTGATGTAAAAAAAAGAGATTTTGGAAACCTAGGTTTTGAGGCAAGATTGAAAGTCATGTCTTAGGAAAGAAAATTAGGGTTTCCTAATCATGGCTCTAGGGTTTAACTTGGACTCTAAGAAAAGAGATTTTGAAAAGTAGAACTTTTGGAAAGAAAGATTTTGGAAGAGGATCTTAGAAAGGAGTTTTTAGAAAGCGAATTTGAAAAGAAAGAGTTCATGGAAAGAGATTTTTAAAATGAGTTTTTTTAAGAAGGAAACTTAAGGAAGGTTTTTAGAAAGTGAATTTTGAAGAAAAATTTTTGGAAAGAAATTTGAAAAGAGTTTTGGAAAATAGATTTTTTGAAGAGATTTTTTAGGAAGCAATTTTGGAAAGGAGATTAGAAAGAGTTTTTAGAAAGTATATTGGAGAAGAGATTTTAGAAAGTAGATGTAAAAAAAGAGATTTTGGAGAGAATTTAAAAAGAGGTTTTGGAAAGTAAGTTTGAAAAGCAATTCGGAAAGGGATTTGAATGTAGACTTTTGCAAGCCTCTAAAAAATATCTCACTTTTCTAAAACAACTCTAACCATAAGAAGATTAGAACCCTTCTAGGATGGTAGTTTTGGAAACAAGGGTTTGAGAATATAGACCATAATGATCACTTTAAATGTAACACTTTCCTAAAGTAACGCTAACCATGAAAAGGTTAGAATCACCTTAGGGTTGTGATTTTGAAAATAAGTTTTGAAGAAGAAAACTTTAATGCAAGTTTTGAAAACGGTTTTGATGCAAGCTTCGAAAACAAGTTTCAAAATGGATTTTGGAGAGACGCATGATTATGATATACACAATACAAGTTGGGGTCGTGAACATACAAGGTTAAAAGCTTCACCACATAATCAAGGGAGTCGAACCCATGTGGTCTCCGATCAGACTAAGAGAAAGCCGCCAACACGGTGACTTTCAATAGCCTAATCCTACACATGAACTGGGGAGTCCCTTTTTTCAAGCATGGAAGAAAGGAGGGTAGAAGATGGGAGATTAAAATAGAAGAAAATCTAAGTGGGTTAGGAAAGAGAAAAGAGAGGGAGAAATTGCGTAAATGTAAATAGAGAGCCTACTTTGTATTTGCTTTTATTTACTTTGTTATGCTCGCTTTCTTTACTTCGATCTTTACTTTGCTTTGTGTCGGTCTTCGAGAGCTTGCTTTGATTTTCGGGAGCTTCGGATTTGCAGCACTTCAAGTCTTCAATGAAGGCTTTGGAGGCTAGTCTATAAGTGTATATGAGTGTATGTCAGTGTATGGGGGCTAGGGTTTGGATAGGCTTCGAGCTCTGTGTATCGAAGAGGAGAGTTTTTAGACTGAGTTTGCAGACCCTTTTCATGCTGAAAGAGGCTCTATATTTATAGACAGAGGATTGACCTGGCACCTGTTGCAGTGGCGCCAGGCAAAATTTCCTTTTGGCACCACTGGGAGTGACGCCAGGCCAAATTTTAGCTTGCAGTGGCGCTAGCCACTTAAGAAAGTTTTAAGGTCGGCAAGTAACGTATCTTCAGAATATTTGGGTGCCTGTACTAGTGACTACTATGCAATTTTTAGCCTACCTTCAGTAGGAGTAACTCTGGAAGGTCCGAGAATAATTTAAAGGGCTGGAAATGGCCTGGAAGGCTAGAAAGGGACAGGAACCCTTAGAATAGCTTCTCAGGGGTAGTAGACTTGAAGAATGATGGCAGGATGTGTTGGAAGGGTTGACCGGGCCATTAGGAGCAAAATGGTTAATCGGGTCAGAAAGCTACCAGGATGGACTTGAAATATCCCGGAAGAAGACTTGAGATTTGGAAACATTAACTAGAATGTTCCAGGAAGTGGCCGGTTTGATACCCAGAGTCGGTGTGGTTGGAAAACGCAACCATCCCACTAGGGGCAAAACGGTCAATCAGGTCAAAAAGTTGTCGGGTTGGACTTGAAATATCCCGAAAAAAAGACTTGAAGTTTGGAAACATTAACTAGAATGTTCCAGGAAGTGGCCCGTTTGATACCTAAAGCCGGTGTGGTTGGAAAACGCAACTGGCCCACTAGGGGCAAAACGATCATTTTGTAACAAGTTTGCTGGAACTGAGTCGAAATAGTTCAGAAATGCATTGGAAGGCCGGGGATAGTATCAGAAACATCTCCGGGAGGTTACCGGTTTGATACCCAGAGCCAGTGTGGTTCCCGGGGCACTCGGATGCCTAGGGACAAAATGATCATTTTGACCTGAAAGTCTCAGAATTGGCCCGAAATTGACTAAAAGGCACCTAATCATACCGGATTGTCTTTAGGACAATCTTGGAAGGGTGGACTTATAGTCCTGAGAACTTAGGTACTTCCTCAAGGAATGTGCCAGAAATAGCCCTAGGGGCAGCTTGGTCATTTTTCATCGAAGTGGGCTAACAGGCACTGGTGTTAACCTGGGTTTTGAGTGTTTCCGTCACTCTGACGGCGGTCCCATTACATAAGGGTTTGTTGGCAATTCTTATATCGACCTATTTATGAGTGTTTCTGCCACTCTGACGGTTGTGGTGTTTATGAGGATTTTCGTTACTCTAACGGGTCGCGATCATTCCAAAACTGCCTAATCTCGGGAAGCTGCTAGGTGGACTTAGCGCCTGAGGAATCAACTTTCTCAAAAGGCGTGCCAAAATGGACATTTCTTCATTGGCGGGCTAGCAGGTGCCAATGGTGGATCGTTCTACCATCTCGGGGACTTGGGGTCTCATCCCGGTCGACGGGTTTGAAGGGACTTACCGTTTCAAAGAGTTCTCTCAAAAGACATGCCGAAGAGGATGGACTTACCACATTGAGGAATCAACTTTCTTAAAAGACGTGTCGAATTTAATTGGAATTAGAATTGGACTGGAATTGGATTTGAGATTAAAATAGGGACTTACTGTCTTCGAAAAGACATGCCCACTGGAATTGGACCGAACAATGCCCCAAGGGCACTTTAGTCATTTTGCCTCTATCTGGGCCCAATAGGCCCGTGAAGCAATCGATTGACTGGATTATGTCTGGAAAACTGATTTAAACTTGAAATATGTCCATATTGACTTGAATACAAGTCTGGATGGACTGAAGACTACCGAGCGGCAAAAATGAGGTGCTTACAAAAGCGAGATATGCAAACAAGGGTTTTATAACCCTAAAGTCCGAAACCCTAAGAGGACTGTCTACCCCTTTTTCTAAAAATATTTTTCAAAACTCATAGCCTTAAAGGAGTTTAGTTTCCACATAACTAACCTTTCAAAAGCAATGAAACATCAACATACCTTCCTTAAGGTATTCAAAAACTGTTTCCAAAAACCTTTTCAAGACAAGTTCACGAGAGCTTTTACAAGTCTAAATCCTACTTTCAAATCCGTAATCAAGTTTCCAAAACTTCCAAAACTCTCTTGTGTTATGTTCAAAAACATTTTAAAACACCTCAAATTCCATTTTCAAAGCACTTCCAAAAACCTTCAAGTCTTATTTCAAAAACACTCCAACATCCAATTTCAAAATCAAAACTCTTTAGAATTATTTCCAAATTTCAAGTCAAAAACTCTCAAGTTCTCTTTTTCAAAACAAGATTGCAATAAGTCTTAAAAACTTTCCAAATGCCCCAATGTGCCTATTTTCAATCGGACCCTGAGTCCGAACTACGACTGACATGATTCTCATCAAACAAGATATGTAGGCAATCTTCATAAGTGTAGTCATAACTCTCTTTTCAACTCAAATACCCCTTTTTCAAAATCCAACCCCAAGTTCATTTCAAACTCTTTTTCGAATTGCATCATACATTCATACATCCAAAAAGTGATGACCAACACCTCCCCCCCTTTCAAAACATTTTCAAGTGGACATAGATTGAACATTTAAGAACCAGCTATTCAAGTGAGTGAACCCAAGAGTGAATAGACATGTAGCCACCACAAGAGTGGGGTAGGGTGATGATTTTAGGATATCTTCCTTATAGTAACGAACCCTCAAACCATAAATCTCTATTTCAAAACCAAAACTGGAGTCATTTTTCAAAAGTGCTTAAAACATTTTCAAATGTTGCTAAACAACCCCATTTTCTAAAATCACCTCTTTAGAGAGCATTTGCAAAATCCTCGAATTACACTTAATTTCTAGTGACGTAACATACTTTTAACTATGTTAAGTGCCGACTCCAAAACTTTTTCAAAAAGCCCTTAATCAAATCAAGTTTTTAAGTTCATACCCCCGTTGCACTTGTCCTTCTAGGCGGGTAAGTTTTAACAAAGAGAGTACCGTATTTTTTCCAAGCCAAGAGAGCTTGGGCAAAAACCAGGGCCCGACAATTAAGGCTAGTGTTTAACATTATGTGCTTAAGAAATAATTCACCCCCACAATAATGCTCATGATTGAATGGACGCCTGTCTCCCAAGATACAATGATCTACTCACACACAAAAGTAGCACTACAATCTGCATCTCTAACTAACCAAAATTATAATTGACTCTCTTAATGCAATAAAACTTCTCTAAAAAACTAATGCACATGAAATGTAGAATTGAATGGTATTTATAGACACATAGGTGTCCATTCGGAATAGTCATGAACTTCCAAACATCACCTTTAAAAGGTGTCTATTCGAAATAGCATGAACCAACAATCACAACTCTATGTTGTGACTGTTCAAAAAGGTCACCAGCCAAATGGTACTTCCAAAGGTCATAACTATTTGATTTAAATATTTATATTTAAATTCAAATGAAAATAAACAATAAGACCGCGTTTGGTTTTGTTGGACACTTTGTAGCCAATTTCTCATTCACTACTTTGAGCAAATAACTATATAAAATTAATCTCCTCATTAAGATTAATTTATAGCTCCCACATTTATTTAGGCCATACACAAAATTTTCTAACAACAACCCACATGATGAGATTGGCTTATAAATGCAAATGACTCCCTAACTATAAGCCCTATGGTCACGAAACTTTGGACACATAATCATGTGTGTATCGACAACAACTTACCACAATTGCATACCATGTAGTGTTCATTTGGTTGAGATGTCATTAACACGTATACGGTGCTCTTCGTGCAAAAAAGTGTACATGTATACTTGTAATCATAGAAACACAATCCAATACAATATTAGAGAACTACTACTGGTAGTTACCGAATTAGGAGACAGTTTTTGGCCTTGAACCTTCCCTAGTGAACGACTATCGGGTTTATTGGCTAACTAGTGAACATGATGTCTTAAACTGCTCAGCCATTTGTATAAACCAAGACAAAAGTAATCATATAGTTTCTTTCTAGTCACAGTTTGGTTCTCACAATTGTGTTCATTTTGGCCCTGAACAAATCTTGGTATTTTTATGATGGCTGTAGATAATTTAGTCCTGAAAATTCTCATAGAAGTGGCCCCTTCACACTCAAATAGGTGATTTCTTATTAAGAGTATCCTGCTATACTCCACTTGGATTTGCAAGATATAAAAATCATTAAAAGCATAGTTTATCCTAATATTCGTTGCAAGTCATCACTATTTCATCATAAGAGTGGATACGTGGAACAAATTCCTCAGTGATTTTACTAAGTGACACACAATTCGATTGTTCCATTAAACCTAGATCATTGTACCCTTCAAGTACATATGGATATCTCATATAGTGCAACTCATTGTTCAAAGTGTATCATAGATATCTGAGTATCCTAACTATTGCCTTCCAGTGGTCTGACCCTAGGTGACTTGTATATCTACTCAATTTACTAACTGAGTATGCCATATCTGGACAAGGGTAATTCCTGATACACATTAAACTACCTATTATCTGAGAATATTCTAATTGAGATACGTAGTTATCATAATTCTTTGTGAGATGAAGATTCACATCTATTGGTTTTCTCGCCAGATTACTATCAGACTTATTAAATTTATCGAGTACCTTCTCGATATAATGTGACTGTGATAAAGCATATCCATCACTTATTTTTATAAATTTGATACCAAGTATAACATTTATAACACCTAGATCTTTCATGTCAAACTCACTGTTCAACATTTTCTTGGTAGCTTTAATGATATCATTATTGCTACCAATTATAATCATATCATCCACATAGAGATAAACAATGACATATCCATTTGAAGTATCTCTCACATAGACACATTTGTCACATTCATGAATTCTGAATCCATATTCATGTATTCTGAATCCATTTGACATCATAGCATTATCAAATTTCTCATGCCATTATTTAGGTGCTTGTTCTATGCCATATAAAGACTTCACACATCTGCATACCTTTTCCTCTTTATCAAGCATTATAAACCCTTCCAATTGATCCATATAAATTTCTTCATTTAAACCATCATTCAAGAATGTCGTCTTAACATCTATTTGATGTATCTCTAGATTATGCAATGCAGCAAAAGCAATTAATATGCAAATGGATGTTATTCTAGTTACTAATGAGTATGTATCAAAGTAATCCACTCCTTGGGTTTGCCTGTAGCCTTTGACTACAAGTCTAGTCTTATAGTTATTAATTAATCCATCAACTTTCATCTTCTTCTTGAAGATTCACTTATACCCTAAAGGTTTATTACCAAGTGGAAGATCCACTAGTTCCCAAGTGTGATTTTACAGGATAGATTCAACTTCACTATTAATAGCCTCTTTCCATAAAGGGGCTTCTAGAGAGGACATTGCTTCTTTGAAACTCTGAGGCTCATTTTCTAACAAAAATGTTAGAAAATCAAGACCAAAAGACATGGAAGTCCTTGCTCTTATACTATGTCTAGTTTCAACCTCATTTCCTTGATCCACAAGCTCTTGGTCTTGGTTCGTTACCGAATGTTGAGTTCTTTGAAGAGAATTAGATTCTTGAGTTCTTTTGTAAGGAAATTCATTTTCAAAGAATGATGCATTCCTAAACTCCATAATTGTGTTAACATATATATTAGAAATTTTAGACTTATGAACAAGGAATCGATATACAGTACTATTTTCAGCATAGCCTATGAATATACAATCAATAGTTTTAGGTACTATTTTAACCTTTTTAAGGATAAGAACTGCCATCTTAGCTAAACACCCCCACACTTTTATGAATTTATAAGAAGATTCACGACCTTTTCATAATTCATAAAGTATTTTACTAAGTTTCTCATGGTATCTTGTTGACAACATAGTTTGCGAAAAGCAATGCTACCCCCCACAAATTATGGGATGATCCAAAACTTATCAATACAACATTCATCATCTCTTTAAGAATTCGATTCTTATGTTTAGCAATCTCATTTTTCTATGGTGAATAAGGTGCAGTAGTTTGGCGAATAATACCATGTTCAGAATATAGCTAAGCAAATGTTGCTTTATGTTCACCACCTCTATCATTTCTCAACACCTTACTCGTCTTACTAAGTTGGTGCTCAACTTCATTTTTGTAATGCATAAACATTTTTAATGTTTCATTTTTAGTAGTATTGAGTGCAAACAACAATGAAAGTAATAAAGTACTCTTTACCTCATCTAGTTTGAAAAAATATCAAGTCACAAACAAATTAAATCTAAAGATTCACTACTACTTCCAAAAGATTGGAAGGACGTCTTAGCCAAGTAAGACTCTATAAAAGTCTCAATAAATGACTTGAACCAAAACATAAATGACTTGAGCTAAAATTCATACAAACCATAACAATACTTTGTATAAAACAAAGTACCGCAAATAGTAATAAACTATTTCTATGTACAAGATCATAAACTACTAACCAAAATATCATTTTAGATTTTCCAAACATAAAGAATGGAATGCCTCATACAAACTTATTACCAATCATAATAAGAAATAAAGATAATTTAAAATTCTCAAAATTTTGTTATCATGTTTTACAAGTCTAGATGTATGCATCTCAAAGCATTACCAAAAACATATGGTAAATTCTTTGCAAAATATGATTGACATTAACATACTTGCCAAAACAAAATATGAATAAACTCACAATTAAAAAAAATAACTTCCAAATGTACAATCTTCAATTCAAGAATATAATTGTTATGCCAGCATAAATTATAAATCTTCAAACATAAATAAGTCATAACTCACTTTATAATTATCTGTGTACATGAATACAAAAGGTATTCCAATCACTCATAAATTACATAACAAAAGATCCTAGTAAACTATAATTCAAATAACTAAAAATATAAAGATCTCTTAGACGAAGAACCCTTAACCACATCATGAGTCATTTTCCTTGCATTTTCTAGAATGCGAAGTTGGCCAATAGGTGAATTAACTTCATATGGGAACATGATATGGTTGCACCTTAGGCTAGCCAATAATACTAAAAAATATCAACTGTTTTTTCAAAAAAAGCCAGACATGAAACACTTTTCTAAGCCATGTATCTAATGATCAGGCCATATCTATATTTATATTGGCTCGGACTAGTGGCTTTCGATGGCAAAACCGATTATGCTTGTTTGTGGGGAATTTCATCTTGACCAATTATGTGTAACTTCATTTCAACTTTGCCAATAGTAGGATCTACATCTTTGGGACTCCCAACCCAATTTTGACCCACTTCTTCTATTGCAGTCACTGTTTCACAAGTGCCCATCAATGCTCTATAAGAGCCGTGATTTGTCGAAAGAGTTACCGAAGACAAAGATTCTCATGAATCCACCATCTTCAAATTTACTACAATCAAATATGACAACACTTCATATGATCAAAAATGTCGTAGAACACACCCTACTATATTGCAAAGGAAAATGTTAATAGTATTAAGATTGTTATCCAAACTGAGTGTGGATGTGTTACTGTAAATAGAATTTCTGAATCATAATTATAATAATGCCACTTGCAGAATTAAAGATTCATAAAGTAAAATAATACCACTTGTTCAGAATCAGAAACAGATTTAGAAGAATAAGAACTTACTTGAATTGAAGTTACAAAATCTGTAGAATACCATAATACAAAAGAAGAAGAAGAAGAAGAAGGAGATCAAGGCAAGTGTATCACAATCTGTCCTTAAGAAAATTATGCCCCCACAGTGGTGCTAATAGTTGAATGGGTGTTTTTCTTCCGGGATATAATGATTAACACAAACACAGATGCACCACTGCAATCAGAGTGTTCTGGCAAACCTTAATGTGAGATACTCTTTTAAGAACTCTTGAATATGCTAAAAAAGAACTTCGGAAAAAACCTCCAAATGCAAAAATGTGACTGAAATATATAGGCACTTAATGTGCCTATTCGAACAGTCACCAACCCAACCGGTGCCTCCCCAACGATCATAACTATTTAATTTGAATCCTAAGTTCAAATTTGGAGCAAAAAGTTTAAAACCTATTTGGATCTTCAAGAAACCTGAACCTAGCCCGGTTCAGGAAAGGGCGACGTGTGCGTGTGTGGTGGACCCAAGTTTAGGTAAGTCCTCCCTCATCCACAAACTGGAATGCCCCTTGGGGCCCAAATGCCACTCTAAGGTAAGGCTATATAAACCCATTGAAGAACTTATTTTCAATCAATGTGGGACAAGGGCATTAAACCCAAGTGTAACATGGTCAAGTTGGTCACTTTAATAGCCAATATTTCATTCAATCCTTTATGGATTTGAGCAAATGAATGCTTCAGATAAATCTACTCATGGAGGTTAACTCATAGCACTGTGGACCCGAACCAAATGATGAGTACGTCCCACATTAATAAAGGCTCAATTGCGACTCAAGGTCACAATTTTCCAACATATTTTGCATTGAAAGGATTTAACTCATCCTGATGAGGGTAGTGGAGACAAGCTTGCTAACAAGATTGAGGAGTGGATAATTGTGAACAAAAAAAAAAGTATTTAAAATAGAACCATCCCCCTTAAAGCATGCAAAATTATGTTAGAGTGATGCCTATGGCTCAATTTAAAACGGTCCAAGTAATTTTAGTTGACATAATGGACCATGCTAACTATTTCATAGTTCGATTTTAGCCCAATTTGACTAGTAAAAGCTGTGTTAATTGGGGTTTCTTCGATCTAAGCTGTACATGGTTGGAAAGGTATATAAGTCTATTTTCTAGCCCAAAAAAAAAAAGTGCATTAAAATGACTTTTGTAGAGAGAGACAACGGTGGACCCAAAAATTTTGTTGAAGATGGGCCAAGACAAAAAAATAATTGAAACTTGGAGGGCTAAGGTATAAATTTTTTTAAATTTTAAGAGGGCTCAATTCACTATTTTATATTATAAATACACAAAAATAAAAAAGTTCTAAAGAAAATTTGAACATTTAGGGGGCTGGGGCTCCTTAGCCCTAATGTAGGTCCGTCAGTAGAGAGAAATATTGTCATTTAAGAAAACAAGGTATTAAAATTATGGTTGTAAATGAGCTGAGCCAAGTAGTGAGTTATTTAAACTTGGTTTGATAACCTTAACGAGCTTAAAATATATTCAAACTTGACTTGTTTAACTTTCGAGCTGAGTTCAAACAAACTTTAATTGAACCAAGGTCGAGTAACTTGATTTTTTTAGTACATATAATCTTATTGAACCAAATTCGAGCCAAGCTTGAAAAGTCTTGAGTTTTAAATGTGTTGAAGCTTTGTTTGTTTACATGTCAAGTCAGTCTTAAAAGAGATTTTAACCAGCCGAGCTTGAATAACTTGGCTCGTTTTACAACAAAATTGCCTATAGAGACTCTACTCGAGAAAACAAGTTTGATTGTGATCCCGGCTATGTTGAACTCTTTTCCAAGGCCCTTTGACCAACTGATAAGTTATTATATTGATCTTTTATGCATCTTCGAAGTCCTTCCAAATTTATGATTTTTTTTTTTTTTGAAAAATGATATTCTTAACAATTTTTATACAGAATTTTACACTAGAATAATATAACAGTAACAGTAATAGTGACAGTGGTAGTTCTGAAAAGCTCTCATTTATGAGAAAATGACATGACATCGTGTTTACATGAATACTTTATCCTTATTTAGACACATCATGCTTATGAATTTCTGATTCTGTATGGCATTACCCATTTTTTTAGTATGATTATTTTCCAAGTTTGCTAGTCTAGCCTTTCCAACGGCTGATATGTTGCTCTAGGAAAATTCTAAAAAATTTTAATTATGCATACAATGTAAATTAAGATTATTCAAATTTATTAAGAAATTTGAGCCTCTCTCTTGTTAGGAAAAGGATTTCTTCTTGTGCTTGATGGATGATATAGATTTCCTCCAACCTGAGTTGGAAGAGTTCCTACTGCCTTGTGTTTGTAACAGCATACCATTTGCCAATGTATTTATGTACGGATAGGGATTTCCTCCAATCCGAGTTGTAGAAATTCCTACAACCTATGTACGTGGTAGCACACTGTTTGCTATATATTTTTACTTATCTTTTTCAAATACTATAATCTCATAATTAGTGCCAAGAATCTAGACAAATCAAAAGCGGATTTACAACAAATTTTAACATGTGGCATCTTGGTGTAATGCCACGTACACTGGGTGGTACGAATTCCTCTATCCTAGGCTGGAGGAAATTCTTGTCCCGGATGGATTACTAGTTAGGTTGGTGAGCTTATCTATCATATGAGTCCTCTCCCACCTAACTCATATTTCTCCATAACCTTGTTGGTGTCAAACTAGCATCAGAACTTTGGCTTCAATGGCTAGTTGTCGACGTGTTCCAATTGCTAAAGAAATTTCATCTTAGAGGAGAAACTTCAAAGACGTTCAGTTGGAAGATCTAAGGAGACCAGTGCAGCAACTCCTTTTCAACTATAATTCCACTTCTCCATCAAAATAGGAGAATAGCAAACGACTATCCCAAGGGTTTAGGATTAGTAACTTCATCTTTAAATAATCCAAATTCTGATAAATAAAAAGATTATATCCTATATGCTGCCTCTAGGGGCTACATAAAGTCTTACATGCTTCAACTATTGAATACAAGTTTCACAAATGAAAAAAAAAAAAAAAAAAAAAAAACACTGTACTAGAAACTGGAAAACAATATGATGCAATTAACAGTTCAATTGATGATTAAATTGGGCTAGAGAACACTTTTGGCTGCTCCTGAGCGGTAGTTGATGCCAGGTCGATATGTCGACCAGAGAAGGCGAAAGATGAAAGACATTTGCCAATCAAGCAAATACATGACTGGTATAGCAGCTGCCGGGATGATTGGGTAGGAAATCCACACAAACCGTTCACGGAGCATCATGAAAACGGTAACACTGAAGGCTACCATCATTGCCACCATAGAACAAAACAGGGTGTAAATCCCCAGTGATAATTTACAGGCCAAGGAAGTCAGGAAATCTTCTTCTCTGCAGGGTAATGTACGGATTACGAGGAACACAAAAACCGAAATGCAGGAAAAGAACAATGATAATGCATCTGATATTATGAAAATGATGAAGTAATCTGAGTGCAAGTATATTGGGACGCCTGTATTTTGATTGTAACCGCCCGGAACAGTAAATGCTGCTGCAAACATTACGGTGATGACCAGAGCTGCCAAAACCGTGCAAGATGTTGCAGTGTCCTTCATCCATTTCTCTCCTTCTGTCACCAACTGCTTGTGTTGCTCTGTAAATAAATCTCTTGGAGTTTTACCTTCTTTGTTTACAGCTTTTATGTATACAGGTGCAATCTTCTCCACCTCCTGCAATGATTGATGCCAAGAAGGCTATTAGAATATATATATTAGTTAATTTCCTTATATTATATGTCAATTTTCTCAGTTATATATTTTTCTCATTTCTGTTCTTTCTTCAGCATTCGCTTACGCCTATACATAGAGATTTTCTCCCAATATAATATACCGATTTACAATGCATTATGATAGAGAGATTATATTCTATCTGTAACAATATGTCCTTCTCTTCTTGTTTTTCTCTTATTCTCTTTATATTTTATTCTAACATGGTATCAGCACGCTATTTCAGCAAAGAGTAAAGAAAAAGTTCAAAATCATCAACCAAAACATCTAGACCAAATTTCTATTCACACCTTAAACCATTGTAGCTCTCTTTGCATTTTTAGAGCTGCACCAGAAATGGATCGAAGCTGATGGGTTGGTGATAACATTGCAGCTTGATGTAAGATGTTGTTTCCATCGTTGTCAACATTTGTTGCCAGTGGGCGTCGCATTGCACCCATTCTGCACAGAAATCTGACGACCTCTTCTTGGCGTTTCAGAACTGCATAAGAGAATAAGGTCCGTCCATCTTTGACATTCGTAATCCATAACACGTCGGGGTGGATTTTAGCAACCTCAACAATGAACTGAACATTTCCACACAAAGCAGCCGAGAAAACAGGTTTCTCGAAGATGCCTTGCATCTGCGGCATCTGTGACCAAGGCACAGTCGATATTTGTTTGCAAATGACTCTAAGCAGCTCGCGTGCTTGGATGTGTTCTAACTTTGTCTCTAATATACGCTTGATGGGAGGGACTGTCAAATGTAACAAACATAAGGACATACGATAATTAGAGAAAGAAAGAAAAAAAAAAAAAAAAAAATGATTGCTCTGTTCACATGCAGCTTACAGTAATTTACAAGTTTCCAACGTGTAAGACATTCTATAATTTTGTTGCATGAGCCCCGGCATGATTGTACAAGACGACCTGTGCAAAACGGCTTGCTTAGTGTTGTAATGTATGTGATACAAAACTAGTTCATGACCGCTCCATTCGGCCCTCCAGAAAGAAAAAAAGAAAAAAAAAAAAAAGAATGAAAAGCACATTCTCATGAGAGGGAGAAATAGAGAGGGAAAAAAATAAAGAGATAATGATCCTATTCAAACCGAAAAAAGCACATGAAATTTGTATATAAAATGATATAACTGAATTGGTGCCTATCTTTTTCAAATAAAGTACATAATTAGTATGAATTTTAATTATAAAAATACGATGACTGGTCATTTTGGTAGAGAATGTACAAATTATGTAAGAATATGGAATTTTCCACAAAGAAAAGGATATGTAATCGCTTTCATAGTTGTATTTTGACAATGAACATATATTTAGATAAATCCAATGCGCCACCAGTATTACATGCAAAGCAAATTTATATCTAAACATCTATCTATACTATTACTATTACTATATATATATATAGGAATGTAATGCAATCGAGTAGGGTCCAAATTGGTCAATCTAAGTTTTTAAAAGAAGTTTGAAAATATTACAAATTCACCTAGATAGACGGATTATTCAATGTTTTTAGAGCATCACACTACACTTGCTCACTGGGCAGACTTAGAAATCAAGTTCGGGGGGCGGGTGGGTGAGATTAAAGAAAAAAATTTTAAATTTTATAAAAACAAAAAGGCAAAACTTTTAAAATTTTAGGAGTGTCATATACAGTATTTTTGAAATTTTAGGGGTGTCATATACACTATCTTTGAAATTTTACACAATTTTTGTAAATATACAAAATTTTAAAGGGCCTAAGGGAATTTGAAAACTCAGGGAAGCCGGGACTCCTGCCAGCTCCTTCTTTATTATGACGTCACCCTACTCCTCTATTAGGACATGCCAAGAGTAGAGGGGCACTGGTGCTTATTTACTTATATATGTATGTGGCCTGTTTTTGTCAACTGGAAAACGGTCATTACCTTTTGTTACGGTTTTTCAAGTTTTGGATTAATTATACTTAGCACCTATATTTTACTCAAAATTTCAGTTCATTCCATTTTCCAATTGTAACAGCCAACTTTTTCACTTTTCACATGGCAATGTGAACCTTCCATTACCTACCGTTTGTCCAGCTGATAGAAAATACCCAAGTGACACTCATATAGTCTGTCAATTACATTTTTTTTGTCCTCCAAAAATTCACAAGTAAAAAGTAAAGTTATTACACTTAGTACTTTGTATTTTGCACAGAATGCCACTTTCATCCCACGTGGACATTTTCCATTTATGGAACAAATGATGGCTGAAAAAAAGTAAAAAATTACAACTTAACTACAAGTGTAAGGGGTTAACGGTTATAATTGAAAAAGGAGTAGCCAAAATAATATTCAGTGTAAAGTATAGGGATGCTAAGTATACTTAACCCTTAAGTTTTCGGTTGGTTTTTCTGACCACCATGAATGAACTATTTTCTTTGTAGTCAACAACCCAACTTAATGACGAAGTACAAGTAAATACACAAGCCATAAGTCATGCTTAAGTAGGGGTAAGCCGTCTATCATTTATAAAACTTTGAGAAACTTTGGAAGCCTAATCATATTAATGGGCAGACTTAAAAATTTTGTTAAAATCCTAAATACATATAGAATCATATTTATATAGTGTAACACTTATGTATTTAGATTCTATATTATTTAACTTTATTCTTGGAGAAGAAAAATATTTTTAAACAAATTAGTTACAAGATTTTACCTCTCGATTTTTAATCTATACAAAACCACACAAACTACTTAATTAACAAATCATTTATGTTCAATATTTTGTTGGTCTAGCCTAACCTTGTGCGGCTCAACCCAATGTCCATCCTTGTGCTTACGTGACAATAAGTAGAATCAATTGTTGACTATACGCCTTGATTTTGATGATAACTAAACCTTGTATTAGTTTACTAATACATTTAATTAGCATGCAGATTAATAAGGATTATAATTTAAACTTAAAGTTTGACTTAAAATCTAATTCATATCAAAATGGATGCACAACATTTACAAGTTCAAGCAATACACTAAAAGTTAAGCCTTGCACCAAAATAGAGCAATTGCACTCATTCAAACTTCAAACAGATGATTTGTATTTCAAAAGATTGAAGGTACTCAAAGGAAGATTTCATTAAGTGTGAAAAGAATAAATGAAGATAACTTGAATTCGAAGAGATTAAAGGTGTTCAAAAAAAGAATTCGTCACGTCTGCAAAAATCTCTATAAAGAATTCAAAAGAGGACTTTATCAGGAATGTGAAATTTTAATGAAGATCATATGTGCTCAAAGAAATTGAAGATGTTCAAAAATAGACTTCATCAAGTGATCCTGAAGAAGAAGAAATCGGCATCATGTATACAAAGCTTTACAGAGATGAAAAGAACATTAACAGCAAATGGAAAGAGCTCGGGAATGAAGAAGAAAAGCTCAGCATTAATGAAAAGAAATTTGACAGCTCAGCAACAAAGAAAATATGATCATCAAAAGAAAAATTCAATCCAAATTAAATGGAAGACATCTTTGAAGGATTGAAAATTTTGATCTATCATACCACAAAGAAAAGACCCCTTGAAGATCGTAAGTGTTTTTGATGAACACTATATCTCAAAGAGAAGATCTCTTGAACATCTCCAGATTATTTAAAGCTAAACTGATTAAGGAAAGCATGAAGGACATTTTCTGGGTGATGTGTCGACACATGGGTTTGATGTGTTGACACATGAAGACAGTGGACAAATTCTGAGAAATGCAAACTTGATGTGTCGACACATAGAAGTCAAGTGTCGACACCTGAGGACTAACGGCTATATTTTTAAACATTATATTGAAGTGGGCGCACATTTAATGAAGCTCCAACAACCTCCAACGAGTAAAATCAATTTAGGGCTTTATATATAAGCCTCCAAATGCATTTATGGATAAAAGATACAACATTCACTGATTGATTGAGTTGAAAAATCTAAAAATTCTCTTTGTCTTCAAGTTGGTAGTTAGTAAGCTATTCAATTCTCATTCACTCTTCATAAAGAGTTATATTTCTTTTGTATATCTTTTATACACTTGTAAGTGAGAGTTTGAGTGTTCTCTTGTCAAAGAAAAATACTTGTAAGTTGAAGTGGATCTTGGACAAAACCACTTTGTAGCTAGAAGAACTTGGGAAGAAGTTCTTGTGTAAAAGTAAACTGAGCACTTTAGAAATCAGCATCTACTTTGTAATTGGAGATTGCATAGTGGAGGAAGACTTCAAGGGGATCTTGAGGTAAGGACATAGACCACAAATTGTGGTTGAACCTCGGTAAATCTTAGTGTGCTTTCTTGTGCTCTATTTTCTTTTTATTGTTGATTACATTGCACTGCATATATCTTGAACTACTGTTCTATTGATTAGATTAATTTTAATTCATCTTAATTACTTTAATTTATTTTTAAACCGAATTCACCCCCTCTCTTAGGTTACCTTTTGGGCCAACAATTAATATCAGAGCTTGTATTCCTGTTTCAGGCTTAACATCCTAGGAATAGATCCATGACAACCAACTTTAGAATCTCCCTCGGTGAAGGTCGATCCACCAACAAACCACCTATGTTTAATGGCACCATTACAATTATTGGAATAATAGAATGAGAATATACATACAATCTATTGACTATGAATTATGAAGAATTATCTTGAATGGTTCCAAAATTCCTATAATAAAAGTGGAGAGGGTTGATGTTCCTAAGCCCAAATCTGAATGGGATGAAGATGATTTAAAACTTTTGCATTCAAATGCTAAAACCATGAATATTTTGTATTGTGCTCTTGATCCTAATGAATTCAATCGCATTTCTACTTATGAATCAGCTAAGGAAAGATGTGATAGATTAGAAGTAACACATGAATGTACTAATCAGGTTAAGGAATCTGAACACAATTATGAATTGTTTAAAATGAAACCAGATGAGTCTATTACCGAAATGTTCACAAGGTTCACCAATATTATAAATGGTTTGAAATCTCTTAGAAAGGTGTATCCTAACAATGAGCAGGTAAAGAAGATCTTAAGATCTCTGCCAAAGACTTGGAAAGCTAAGGTTACTTCAATTCAAGAAGCAAAGGACCTCAACACATTGCCTCTTGAAGAACTCTTAGGCTCCCTCATGACATATGAATTAACTCAAAAGCAACATGTCCAAGATGATGAAGAAAAGAAAAGGAAGATGGTAGCATTCAAGTCCAACGGCCAAGAAGAGGAACCGACTAGTGATGAGAATGATGATGAAGACATTGCTCTCATCACATGAAAATTCAAAAGATTTATGAAGGGAATGGAAATGAGAAAAGAAGCATGAGGCCAAAGGAGATCCTAACAAAGAATCAAACATTATATGCTATAAATGTAAGAAGCTTGACCATATAAAGGCTAAATGCCCCCTACTCAAAAAGAAAGAAAGGAAAAACTAAGGGAAGAGGGCAATGGCAGCTATGACATGGAGCGACGATGATGGGTCTGGCTCCGAATAAGAAGCCGAACCTTAAGAGGTGGCTAATCTTTGTATCATGGCTCATAAGGAAGACAATGAGGTATCAAACTCAAACTCATCTCAATTTACTTTTAATGAACTACAAGATGCATTCGATGATTTACTTTTCGAATTCAAAAAGATGGGAATCAAAAATGTACTCTCAAAAAGATAATTTCTACTCTTACCAAAGAAAATGAGGACTTGCAAAAAGAAAATGAAGTGTTAAAAAATGAAGTTTGTGTTTTGAAAGAAAAGATTAAGAAAAACTCTTTTCCAAATGATTCTTCAAAGGAAAATCAAATTTTAAAAGATAAAGTTAAACATTTGGAAACAACACTTTTTAGATGTGTAAATGGAAAAGAAAAATTAGATGCTATCTTGGAAAAATAAGGATGCTCACTAGACAAAGCTCCACTTGGTTTTGATCCATTTAAAAGAAGAAAGTCTTCAAAAGGCAAATTTGTTTCTTTCAATGGAAAATCACAAATTTCATACTTTATTGTCATAAACTAGGACACATTGCTGGTAGATATTATGTTATGCAAAAATCTATTGCTTCCAACAATGCATGGGTCCCTAGAAGGCTATTAAGGACTAACCCCTAAAGATTCAAGATGATTTTGGTACCTAAAGTCAAATAAACTATTTCGTAGGTGTGCCTTCAAGCTAAATCCAAGAAAGACCATTGGCACTTGGATAGTGGCTGCTCTAGACACATAACGGGAGATGAAGCACAATTCACATCTCTCTCACCAAAAGATGGAGGATTCGTCACATTTGGAGATAATAGCAAAGGGAAGATCATTAGTATAGATAGTGTTGGTAAGAACACTTCCACTTTTATTGAAAATGTCTTCCTTGTTAAAGGACTCAAACACAATCTTTTAAGCATTAGTCAACTATGTGACAAAAGATGTAAGGTTGTATTTGAATCCTCCAAATGTGATGTGATTGACATCAATAGTAATAAGACTATTCTCACTGGACATAGACAAGGCAACATATACATTTTTTTATCTAAATGACTTATCTTCATGCAAAGTTGAATGCCTTGCCGCTATGAATAGTTATGAAAGTTGGTTATGGCATAGAAGAATTGGTCATATTAACATGAGCATACTTTCAAAAGTTTCTAAAAATGATTTGGTCAAAGGATTTCCAAAAATAAAATTTGACAAGGATAAAGTTTGTGATGCTTGTCAATTGGGCAAACAAACTCGTATTTCTTTTAAATCTTTGAACATGTTGACCGCTTCTAGACCACTACAACTATTGCATATAAACTTATTTGGACCAACTAGGACTTCAAGTCTTAGTAGGAAATAATATGCACTTGTTATTGTTGATGACTATTCTAAATTTACATAGATATTCTTCTTAGCTCACAAGAATGAGACAATTATTTTCTTCACAAACTTTTGTAAGAAGGTTCAAAACAAAAAAGGTTTTTCAATCACTTCCACAAGAACTGATCATGGAGGAGAATTCGATTACACACTCTTTGAAATATTTTGCAATGAAAATGATTTTGATCATAACTTTTTAGCTCTCAGAACACCTTAACAAATAGAATAGTTGAGAGGAAAAATAAAGTTTTGGAAGAAATTGGTAGAACCATGCTTTGTGAAAATGATTTGTCAAAATATTTTTGAGTTAAAGCTGTTAACACAGCTTGTTATGTTTTCAATCAAATTTTATTTAGAAAATTTTTTAACAAAACTCCTTATGAACTTTGGAAAGATAAAAAACCAAATATCTCATACTTTAGAGCATTTGAATTCAAGTACTTTATATTAAATAACAATAAAGACAACCTTGGGAAGTTTGATGCAAAATCTGACGAGGGTGTATTTCTTAGATATTCAACACATAGCAAAGCTTATAGAATCTTTAATAAGAGGACTTTAGTGGTTGAAGAATCAGTTCATGTCACTTTTGATTAACATAACTCTCTTTCTAGAAATATTGTAAGTGATGATGTAGATGAGGTAAAGCAAAACATGGAAAGATTGGATATTCAACCAAACTCAATTGAAAAATCACAAAAAGAGAAAGAAGTGCAAGAAGCCTCTACAAGCCAACAAGAGATCAATGAAGGTCTACCTAAAGAATGAAAGTTTATGCAAAACCATCCTACGAAAGAAATCCTGGGTGATCCTTCACAAGGAGTAAGAACTCAATCATCCCTTAGAAATATATGTAATCATCTTGCATTTTTATCACAAATAGAACCTAAGTGTTTTAATGATGCTGAAAATGATGAGTTTTGGATTAATGCTATGCAAGAGTAATTGAATCAATTTAAAAGGAATGAGGTATGACACCTTATTCCTATGCCTAATGATCATCCTGTCATTGGAATGAAATGGATGTTTAAAAATAAAACGGATGAATCCGGAATTGTAGTAAAGAATAAGGCAAGACTTGTTACTCAAGGGTATAGCCAAGAGGAAGGCTTGATTTTGATGAAACATATGCTCCAGTCGCTAGATTAGAGGCTATTAGATTGTTACTTGCATTCTCATGTTTTAAAGATTTTAAATTATATCAAATGGATGTTAAAAGTACTTTTCTAAATAGTTTTATTACCAAACAAGTATATGTTGAGCAACCCCCCAGATTTGAAGATCCAAAATTTCCTAACCACGTTTTCAAATTAACAAAAATTTTATATGGTTTGAAGTAAGGCCCAAAGGCTTGGTTTGAAAGATTGAGCAAGTTTTTTATTAAAAAAAGGTTTTTCAATAGGAAAAATAGACACCACTCTTTTTATCAAGATCAAAAACAATGACATACTTTTGGTCCAAATATATATAGATGATATTATATTTGGTGCTACTAATGAGTCGCTTTGTAAGGAATTTGCTAAGTGTATGCAGGAAGAATTCGAAATAAGCATGACGGGCGAACTTAATTACTTCCTCAGTCTTCAAATCAAGCAATCAAAAGAAGGTATCTTTATCAACCAAGCCAAATATATCAAGGACTTGATCAAGAAATTTGGCATGGAAGATGCAAAGCCTATAAGTACTCCAATGAGTACTAAAATAAAATTGGATAGCGATGAAAAAGGTAAATCAGTAGACACTAAGCTTTATAGGAGCATGATAGGTTCTTTATTATATCTAACTGCTAGTAGGCCAGATATAATGTTTAGTGTTTGCTTGTGTGCTCGATTTCAATCAAATACTAAAAAGTCTCATGTGATTGTTGTGAAAAGAATTTTTCGTTATCTCAAGCACACACCTAATCTTGGATTATGGTATCTAAAAAGTACATCTTTTAATTTGACTGTTTATACTGATACTAACTATGCGAGGAGTAGAGTTGATAGGAAGAGCACAAGTGGCTCCCCTAGGCAACATGATTGTGTCTTGGTATAGCAAGAAACAAAATTTGGTTACTCTCTCCACAGCTGAGGCTGAATATGTAGCAACTAGTAGTTGTTGTGCTCAAGTGTTATGGATTAAACAACAGTTAGAAGATTATGATATCTTGTTTGATCATGTTTCTATTAGATATGACAACACTAGTACTATAAACTTGACTAAGAACCCCATTCAACACTCTCGCACAAAACACATTAAAATTAGATATCATTTCATACGAGATCTTGTGCAAAAGGATGATATTGAACTTGATTTTTTAAGTACAAACTTGCAATTAGCTAATATTTTTACAAAACTATTGAGTGAAGATAGGTTTTGTCTGATAAGAAGAGAATTGGAAATGAGTGATCCTATGTCTTGATTTTTGGTCAAAATTGTGTGAAATTTGTATTATTCATATTTTATATATGATCTTCATATTATTTGTGAACAAATGTGTTGATTGATTATATAAATTATATTGCTTGCTCTCATAATTTATTGCAAGACTCATAATAGAATATATTCTCACTCCTTATTGAAAAACCATCTCCTGGATTCACTTGCACTTAATATGACCCAGTCTGGTTGCATGTGTCAACACACCATTTTTCATGTGTCGATACATCATGACAGTGGACTCAAAAATGATTTGTTGAGACACATATGTCGACACATCAAGTTCATGTATCGACACATGAACCGAGCCTATATATTTTATAACAGCCCACTTCACACACACTTTTACGAACGTTTGAACTTTCCCTCTCAAAGCTCTGTTTCTCTCCCACTCACTCTGTTCGCACCAAAACTCAACCGTCACCTACGAACCATCACAAACCTTCCTTCAATCACTTTAGAAACACTAATCAATCCCTTCTCAATCTCTTTGTAAACCCTAATTGAGTCCTTCCCAACTTCTCACAACCATCATTGATCTCACAATGGCACCCAAACCCTCTAAACCAAAGAAGATTTCAAAAGCCCTAGTTGTATCTACAACCCATACTTCAAAAGGCTAGAAGAGAAAATCAAAGGAAAAATCAGGGAAGAAGAAGAAAAGTAAGAAAGGAGAACCAACATCCTCAACAGCCTTGGAAAGGAATGAACTCTATTTCAGTAAGGATAAATCACAGGAAAAGTACAATTCGAGTTTTTCTCTCAAAAAAGTATATAATGGTAGATAGGTGGACTATAATTTCTTCGATCATTACAAATTTAAGTTAAGTATAAAATTGGTAAACTTGGGATAGAAATCTATGACTATATTAAAGGATGATGTTTATCCTAACTTAGTTGCCCACTTTTATGCCAATGCCGAAAGAGATTATGGAGAAGTCTCCATTATAAGTTATGTCAAGGGTGTCACTTTTAGTCTGGACAAAGATGTGATAAGGCACATTCTTGGAATCAGACTTGACTGAGAAGTTTAAAGAGATAATGTTTCAAGAAAAGATTAACTAAAAATTCTTTATGGAAAGGAAATGGATGAATGTTTACAATCTCTTACCACTTATTTGCCTCTTGAATTGAGGTTGGTTTATCACTTTACCTGCACAATTTTCACTCCCAAGATTGGAAAGTATGAATATGTTTCTAAAAAAGAACTGTTTTTCTTGTGGACATATCTAACTGACTCTAGGATTGATTTGCCTCTGTTTATTTTGGATCATATGTATAAGGCTACCATTTCTAGAATCAGTTTGCCTTATGAAATTTTCTCGACTAAAGTTTTCAAGCACTTTGATATCGACTTAAGCAATGAGAAAAAGAGAACTCCCAAGGCCATCAGTGATGAATATAATGAAAAGACTCTCAAGAGAATGTGGTACACTTTGCAAAACAAGAAATGGACTCCTAAGAAATCTGGTGGTGGCAGTACCTCACAGGAAAAGGCTCCAGCTGGGAGTAGTTCAAGATAAAGGAGTACCAAAAGAAGTTTAAATCCTAAACTTAAATAGAATGTAGGGGATTTGAGTATGTTTATGGCTCAAATAATGGAATCTCTGGACAAATTAAACAAAAAGGCAGACATTGCTGCCACAAGAATGTTATTTGTGGAAAGAACTGAAAAAGAAAGTACAATTGCTAAGAAATGGCAAAGGACAAATTGTGGGAGAAGAAGAGGATGAGGAAGAAGAGGAAGAAGAAAATGAAGAAAGTGAGGAAGGAGAAGAAGAAAGAGAAAGAGAAGAAGGAGAAGCGGAAGATTAAGAGGATGAAGCAGAGGAAGGGATTGAAAAAGGAAGAAATACTAAAGAAGGGCTTGAAGCAGAGGCGCAAGGCCAATAAGAAGAAGACTCTTCGGCCACGGAATCTGACGCTACTCCTTCTATTCCTAAGAAATATGGGCTGAGAACATGAGAAAGAAAGAAGTTATCAGATACCAAAGATACATCTCTGGTCCTAACCCCCTCACCACCAGCCTCTCCTCACTGACCTCTCCTCTTCATACGTCTCTCCATATCCATCTTTTATTTACACTTTCATTTTGCATTTGCATTTTCATGTTTGCACATGTATTTATTTTTGTTAAAGGATGGCATGTCATCCTCAAAGACAATTTATTTTGTAATCTTTTGTGAATAATCATTGACCAATCTTTTGTAATGCTTTTTGTGAATGAAATCTGACTCTGTTGTTGATTGTATGCTTTGCTTGCTCCCTGATTATACCAATTATATTGTTATAAGATGTTTTGCTATTGTACTTATCTTTGTTATATATATATATATATATTCTCTTTTTGATGAATTGACAAAAAGGGAAAGAAGAATTAAACTAAAATGTAAAATGGGAAGAAGTACTTGCTGCTAAATGATGGATAATTGATGAATTTTTGAAACAATGAAAGTTACATAATATAGCCTATAAAATCTTATAGAGCATGTTCTTAGGGGGAGTAGCATGATAAAGGAATTTCTTTCCTCAACTTGTTTTGGAATTAACTGATACAAATTCTTTTTGAAAGATGAGATCTGTTTTTGCTAATCAAACAAAAGAAAAGATATTTTTTTATCTTGAAAACATCAGTTGCAAAACAAACAGGGAGTTTTCTCTAGTAAGAAATTTGATTCTATTCATTTTATTTTATCTTATAATGCATGTTTTTGCAAAGGTTTTGTCATCATAAAAAATGAGAAGATTGTTAACTCTACGCTTTGATTTTAATGATAACTAAACCTTGTGTTAGTTTACTAATACATTTAATTAGCATGCAAATTAATAAGGATTATAATTTAGATTTAAAGTTTAACTTAAATCTAATTCATATCAAAATGGATGCACAACATTTGCAAGTTCAAGTAATGCACCAAAAGTCAAGTCTTACACCAAAATAGAGCAGTTGCACTCATTCAAACTTTAAATAGATGATTTGCATTTGAAAAGATTGAAAGTACTCAAAGGAAGACTTCATTGAATGTGAAAAGAATAAATAAAGATAACTTAAATTCGAAGAGATTGAAAGTATTCAAAAAAAAGAATTCATCATGTTTGCAAAAATCTCTATAAAGAATTTAAAAGAAGACTTCATCAGGGATGTGAAAATTCAATGAAAATGATATGTGCTCAAAGAAATTGAAGATGTTCAAAATTAGACTTCACCAAATTTAAAATAAAGTGATCTTAAAGAAGAAGAAATCGGCATCATGTATATGAAGCTCTACATGGATGAAAAGAACATTAGCAGCAAATGGAAAGAACTCGGGAATGAAGAAGAGAAGCTCAGCATTAATGAAAAGAAATTTGACAGCTCGGCAACAAAAAAAATATGATCATCGAAAGAAAAATTCAATCCAAATTAAATGGAAGACATCTTTGAATGATTGAAGACTTTGATCTATCATACCCCAAAGAACAAACCCCTTGAAGATCGTAAGTGTTTTTTATAAACATTATATCTCAAAGAGAAGATCTCTTGAACATTTCTAGATTATTTGAAGCTAAACTGATTAAGGAAAACATGAAGGACATTTTTTGGGTAATATGTCGATATATGAGTTTGATGTGTCGACACATGAAGACAGTGGACAAATTTTGATAAATGCAGACTTGATGTGTCGACACATAGAAGTCAAGTGTCGACACTTGAGAACTAACGGCTATATTTTTAAACGTTATATCTCTAGATTATTTGAAGCTAAACTGATCAAGGAAAACATGAAAGACATTTTTTGCTTTCATTTTTTGGATAATGTGTCGACACATGAGTTTGATGTATCGACACATGAAGACAGTGGACAAATTTTGATAAATGCAGACTTGATGTGTCGACACATAGAAGTCAAGTGTCGACACTTGAGAACTAACGGCTATATTTTTAAACGTTATATTGAAGTGGGCGCGCATTTAATGAAGCTCTAACAACCTCCAACGGGTGAAATCAATTCAGGGCTTTATATATAAACCTCCAAATGCATTAATGGATAAGAGATACAACATTCACTGATTGATTAAGCTGAAAAATCTAAAAATTCTCTTTGTCTTCAAGTTGGCAGTTAGTGAGCTATTCAATTCCCATTCACTCTTCATAAAGAGTTGTATTTCATTTATATATCTTTCATACACTTGTAAGTGAAAGTTGGAGTGTTTTCTCGTTAAAGAAAAACACTTGTAAGTTGAAGTGGATCTTGAACAAAATCACTTGGTAATTGGAAGAATTTGGAAAGAAGTTTTTGTATAAAAATGAGTTGAGTATTTTGGAAATCAGCATCTACTTTATAATTAGAAATTGCATAGCGAAGGAAGACTTCAAGGGGATCTTGGAATGAGTATGTAGATCACAAATTGTGGTTGAATCTCAATAATTCTTGGTTTGCTTTCTTGTGCTCTATTTTTTCTTTTTATTATTGATTACATTGCACTGCATATATCTTGAACTAATATTTCATTGATTAGATTAATTTTAATTAATTTTAATTACTTTAATTTATTTTTAAACCCAATTCACCCCCTCTCAGGTTACCTTTTAAGCCAACACCAATAAACCACTAAACCTATAGTAAAAGTTAAATTAAATATGAAAGGCAAAGGGGTACCCACATGAGCAGGTCCATTGTGACCAAAATGCGAAGTGACTTGCACTGCGGAATGTTGAATGTCTAGCCAACGGATTAAGTGCTCCACATGAGGGGTCCTTCAATGCAGCAATAGACAATTCTGGGAACCGTTGGACAATATCCAAAGCAATATCTATGATTAAATATAATAACAAAAGCATTCAGTGAGATAGGGAATTGTCAAAAAAAAATACTCTTTTGAAAGTGAGAATTAGAAAGTGATCTCTAGCAATGTACCATAGAGTTGAATAGCGATACAAGTGGTAAAAAGTCTAGTACCACTCTTGAATGTTTCTGCTTTTAGAACTTCATCTGGAGTCTTTTTGTAAAGAAAATGTACCATATCTTTGTGTCCATTCTGAGCAGCCACGACAACGGGTATGTTGTCGTTAAGATTTGCCATGCCCAGCAAGGCATCATTCTCTATCACCAAGATCTTGGCAACCTCTATGATTCCTCCTGCAGCAGCGAGAGTAAGGGCTGTTTCACCATAATCAGTTGGTATTGTCAAGTCCAATGGAGGTTTGAAATGCGCCAACTCCTTGACAATCTTTACATGTCCCCCAATGACTGCAATGTGGAGAGCACTTTCCCCAAATAGCGAAATTTTGGTGTCAAGATCTTTCGGAAGCAAGGACTTAACAGACACCAAGTTTCCCTCATACAATGCCTTGTACAAAGCCATGATTGACTTTCTTTCCCAAGTAACTGCAAAGGTTTAAAAGCATATCTATGAATATAACTTGGTTAGTCATACCATAGCCCAGACTTAAATTGCAAGCTACAAACAAACCAAATAACAGAGGAAACTAACAAACTAATTAGGACCTAAAATAACAAATTAATCATTTACTTGTCGGTAAAATATTTAACTAGCCCATTTATATATCTTTTACTATTCAAAAAAAAAAAATGGATCAAATCAGTATGGTGGCTTTTATTTGGATCGCATACATGGCTCGCCCAGAGAGAAATTCATATACATGTGAAGTAGTCAAAAATACTATTTTCTCCTTTCCAAAAATTGTCGAGTTGGGCCTAACAATACTCCTCATTGGTTCTAATCATCGAGCGTAGATCATGCGCTGGGTGAGGGCATTCAAAATATTTGACAGTTGATATCTTCCTTTTTTGCTTGGGATGTAAAAGAATTTAAATACATCAGTTATTGCAATTGAACTCTCAAAATTATTAACTTTTCGCGACGGCATTTTATCCGTTGCAAAATTTGACATTTTAACGTCGCAAATACTCTTTTAGCAACAGGAATCTCACTGCTGCTAAAAATGTAAGTTGCTTTCAACATTATTTGTGACCGAAAGATGTTGTCAAAAGGAGTTCACGTTTACCAAGCGGTTGGGGTCTTGCCCAAGCAACTGAATCAAGAACTTAACTGCAAAACTTTCTTGACTGAGTACCGTATTTAGGCCTCAGCAACTCGCCAGGCTGGCCTAGTCCAAATGTTTGGAGCCCAAGCTCGACCCAGGCCTAGGCCTGACAATCTTTTACAAGTCAATAGGCCACGCCATGCCAACCCATCACCATTTTTTGAAGCCCAATCTAATCCACACACCTAGAAATATGGACTTGCAGGCCACGGGCCGGGCTAATGGGCTTAAATTCGAGTTTATTTTTCTGAAATAAAAATACATTATTTTTAAAGTAGTTTTTATTTTTATTTTTATTTTTTAACTCAAAGTATGAAATCTAACTATTCCAATTCACTTTTTTTCCCTTTTCCTCAGCAAATCTAAGAACCGAACAAAATATAATTATTTAGCATTTTTTCAAAAAACTCAAACCAAGAAAATGAATACAACTATTGGGCAATTCATTCAGGATAATATATATATTACAAGTGATACATATTCATATTTAATTTTTATGATTTTAGAAATGACTAGTTCTTGAAAAAAAATTTCAAACAATTTTTTTTTCATAATGTTCATTGATGATCCTGTTATCTCTCTGTTTAAGACTAATAGTCCTTTTGAATAAATAGGAGCAGAAAAGTACCGAACAAATTTAAGTGAGAGAAGAGAGAAGAAATAAGACATATGCAAGAACTAAAAAAAAAGATTAGTTGTTGTAGAAATAAAGTGTTAATCATTTCTTTTTAACTTTTGAAAAGAAATCAAATGATTTTACATCCTCTAAAGTTAAATTTTGAAATTAATTGTAGTAAAATAACAAAATAAGAAATTTAAATTTCATAAGCTTGACTGGGCCGACTGGTCTGGGCCAAGCCTAACTATTTGTCAGCCCAACGTAGTGCTAAGATGCATCGGCTGGGCCGGGCCGGGCCAAAGTTTTTGGCCCATGGGTGTCCCTGCACCAACTGAACCGGTTCTAAGTTTTGGCTAGTGGCTGGGTCGGGTCGCAGGCTGTGGACCCTTTTGTTAGGGCTGATTTCACTCAGAAAATCATTGTCCAAAGGACACACATGTGACTTTGGTTGCTCTTAACGTGCCCTAAAATCCAAACCAAATAACAAATCAATAAAAATAATTAATTAGTAGGTGAAAATACGTACTTGCAAGTCACATTTCAGTAGAAAAAAAGTATATGTTCTATTGTGAAAGGAATAAGAGATTTTCCATTGTGACTGGTTGTGTTCTACAGAGATTGTTCTCACATTTTTCTGATTCCTTACTAGATGGATTTTGATCCTGACGATTAGAAGCATCCATGCTTGAACTCCCTTGTAATTCCTGGCTTGTTGACTGTTGGGTGATCTCTTCTTTTGGCTTGTGGGTGCAGCTCAAATCATCAGGAACCCCCGTTTTCTTTTCCATCCTAATATTCGAGTGAGGCAAGTTATAAGAAATAAACAAAGAAGAATGTTAAATTCTGGTAAATGCTTTTAAAATGATAGACAATATTAATTTCGAAAATGTATAGACATATTGGCATTTGCATTTCCTCCATGTGAATATTCACACTGTCACTCTCTCGTAAAATAATCTAGTGGTTAGGTAATATTGACTACTCGGTAATAATTCTTATCAAATGATAACACATAATGTATAAATATGTCGGTAATCTGAATTTGTGGTGTAGTGTAGAGACTGCTATTTTTTTTTTTAAAAGTCTCTTTATTACACCATAAATTTAGGTTGCTGATAATTCAAACACCATGTGTCACCATTTAATAGAGATTACTACCGAGTACTCAGTAGCAACATATTTTGGCAAAACAATTAAAAAACACACACATACACGTAGAAACATAATTTGGAAATTTGGCCTAACTTCAATTTAAATTTAGCATATGAATCTGAGTCAAAGTTGTCTCACAATAAATCCATATCTTTGCATGTTCAAAACAAGAGAAAATATTTTGTGTAATAGTGATACCATATTATCATGTTGAGGTGATATATCCATATTACCAATTTAAACCAAAAAAGTTTGGTAAATGTTTTTTTTTTTTTTTTGTTTTTTTTTAAAAACAAAAAACAGTGTTTTATTTTTTTGTTTTTTGTTTTTAGTTGTTTACAAATTTGAAAAAAAATGAAAAATACTAAAATGGATATGTTTTTCGTTTTCAAAATATTGGTATGATATTATTGACACAACGGTAACATAAAAATGCCTATTACCAAATCAACAAAAATACACAACAAAATATAAAAACTGACAATATTACCAAACGAACCCTTAGCATTTTCTTAGAGGGAATGTATGAACTGGACTTCTTTAACCTTGACGTGGGGAGTGTGATTGTGTTTCTCACATGCATAACTAAAAAAAGGATATCCCAATGAAATCTGAATAGGCCGTGGAATAAACTACAAACTCAGTCATTCTTGGTTGAGTCTCACCTGATACACTACGGACTTAACAAATACTTGTAGTTTGCAAGTGTCCGGAAATTACCCTACAGAGGTGAGTCCAATACGACCTACCTTGAAGAGGTTCCTCATCAGAAGAAAGAAGGATATGTTTCTAGTTGGAGTAATAATAAGAGTCCATATGCATCAAATTGAATGGAGATCGTGTAAGCATAAATACATCATAAAAGTATGATCATGTATTAAATGTGAATATAATAACATCAATAGGAATCAAAATGGATGCGAAAACTTATATGTTTGCCACATGATTTGTCGATCTCAATAAAGCAACGGTTTAATCCTGAATAATACGTGTTAGTGGCCAGCCTTTCTCTCTGTACTCACTTCTGTATGGCCGAATTTGTATAGAAAAACAGTTTGATCATAGAAAGAAAGGGGACTTATTTTTTATAAATATTAAATTCTTAACCACATTAGACCCCCTCATAAAGAACTTAATTGACTAACTAGACCCACACTAACTATTGTCAAATCATATTAATTTAATAGGCGTACACTAGTCCATGCATGATAGATCACAATTTTATTGGGCTTACTATGATTGTCTCATCCAGACTTATGTCTAACTCATGTTTAGAAAAATAATAATGTAAGCTCAATCCAAAATAGTCTAACAGATCGATGGTGAACAAATTTTCTAACCAGAAATGTTCATAATTTTTTAATCATTCTATATAAAAGCAAATTTTTTCCAGTAGAAATGTCTGACAAGACTAGAATTTGAAAATAATTTCATCGTCCATTCCCACAACAAAAGGAAAAAAAAAAAAAACAAACAAAACACCACCCAATTGAAATAGTCTATACAATTGGATCCTAAGACTATCTCTAATACTACTAGCTAAAATAAGTAGCCAAAATATATTAAAAATTAAATTCTCTATTTTAGTTAGGCACTATTCAATACATTTTCTAGCTTTATATTTTAACTAGTCACTTAAGAAATTATTTTTGCTTTAACACATTCAAAGAAAAGAGGAAAAAAGGGGAGAGAGAAAGAGAGAGGTGAGGAGTAAACTAATATTTTAGATTTTGACAATTAAGCAGTGACTTTTTATATTTTGAAATCCAATATGGAGTTGGTTATTATAGCTAGTGGGACAACTAACCTGTTAAAAATAGATTTACACAAGGGTTTTGCTCCTTCAGTGCACTAAAACAGCCACACACACACACACACACACACACTAACACTTTTATTTACTCTTTTTCACCTACGTTTCAGCGGCTGCTACAAAGAGCATTGTGCTCTGTTTTCTCTGCTGATTTTTTCAGCACCCAAAAGATACACTGGTGTGTTTAAATTATAGCCACATATCTCACCTAACACCTAGATAATAAAGATACATTTACACTTAATTCCCTTTAAACATAAGATTTCCTACATATTTTAAAAGAGGCCCAAAAATATACATTAAAATATTATCCAAATTGAGTTTTGGTCCTTTGGTACAACTTATTTTAAACTTTTTAAGTTGGCTTTTTTGGTTTATAAATAAAAAATTTCAAAAATTTATACTTGTAATCCAAACAAAAAAAACTAAATCGAAGAAGCTCGACAAAGGCCTACGGGTGGTAATACTTTTGGTAAAGCAATTTTAGTTGCTACATAGGGCAAATCTATGGCTATCCATCATCATTACAGACCATCAAAATTTATGCTATTTGATGAACTATAATATATGTTTCGCATATATCAAACGACAAACAAAGAAAATAACAAGAATTTCCTCTAACATGAGCTAACCTGAGCTATAGGTAATCTTGATGCCCATGTTCGTGACAACATATCGTTCTGTCACATTTTAAAAATTCTTCAAAGTGTCATTGATTCAATTCCACTTCCTCATACATTTTTGGCATTAACAATATTTATGAGATAGGTAATGCTCTACAAATAAAAAAATTCGTATAAAATTTCTCACCAGAATGATGTGGTTGGATAAAAGTTATTTACTTTAAAACAAAATATCCATCATAATAGCTCTTAATTATAATAATATCACTGCACATTATTTTGGTAAATTTTTTTTAAAAAATAGTATTTTTTTTATGAGATGACTATTTGCAAAAATTATCTAAACAAATAATAAAAATATGTACATGTGGCAGCTTGAGCTTGATGTACTATCACATTCACAGACAATAAGAATTAAATTAAAAAAAATCTCCGTTGGGAAGGAAATATTCACATGACCATTTGATGAAGAGACCTAATATGTGAAGTTTTTCTTACTTTTGTGCCCCAAGGCTGGATGCTACTTGAAGGAACTTCCTTGCTTTGCCAGCAGCCCTGCGTGGTCCGGTGCATAAATTAAACAAACCAAAAGCAGAGGCTTAACATCTGAATTTGACTGGAATGTTTTCAGTATCAGAGAATTAAGTCCTGCTGCTTACCGGGGAACTACGCTGCAGCTTGCTCCAGTGACTTCCGTTGCATTGGTGTAGCGGTTTCTTCCTAAATAAATTGGAGAACCAACTCAGAACTTAAAATTTCATGGTCTATAGACTTGATGGGTCTTTTTTTTTTTTTTTTTTTTTTTTTTGGACGACTTAATGGGTCTTCTTTTTGTTTCTTTTTGGTCCTTTTGGATGATTTAATGGGTCTTCTGGTTGTCTTAGACTTACTCCAAGAAAGCCACGTGGGGCCTCAATTTATTTGTGCATCATTGTTTTAACTAGCATGCACCCTCATTCGTCAAGAGACTTAATGGGTCTTTGTTTTTTGGTTTTTTTTGGAAGACTTAGTGGGTCTTCTTTTTCTTTTTTATTTTATTTTATTTTTTTGGATGATTTAATGGGTCTTCTGGTTGACTTAGACTTACTCCAAGAAAGCCACGTGGGGCCTCAACTTATTTGTGCATCATATGTTTCAACTAGCATGCACCCTCATTCGTCAAGCACATGGGAAAGAAAGAAACTAGTACCATCCAAATTTTTATATACTCGTGCTATACACGAAATAAAGATTAAAAGTAGATAGTGAAAAGAAAAAAAATTTTAAATTGCAATAAAAACTAAAGTTGTAATATGGACATTCTAAAATAGTTTTTTCACCTTAAAATAGTAATGAGGAGCTACATTGATCAAGTTTATAAGTTACATATTTTAGATGATTTATTCGTTAAGTATGATTAATACTATTAATAGTACACATATAACTACTCAAAAACTGGAAATTTATCTAAAAAAATTTTTGAATTTTTAACTTAGAGATTTGATTTTTCATCAAGTACTTAATTTACATAGTATAGGTTTCACATTTATTTTAGTGAAGAAATTTAACCTTAAATAACTAATTAGAAAATTTAAAAACTTAAAATTATTAGCAGTAATAATTCAAAAGCTCGGTTTTACCATATCAAACATGCTTTGAATCTAATTATCATTTTTAAGAAAATCCACTTAAAATTTTATTAAGCGTCAATTTTAAAAATATATATATAATTGACTCATGACTAATATGATGTTCTTATATTCGTTGTACTTGCCTAGATTAAGATTGAATAATATAATTTTTTTTTTTTTTGGTTCACAGAGTTATATATATATATTGAAATCAGAAGACAATTTTTTATCTCATTACCTTTTATTCTTATAGCAATTTTGCAACTAACATGTTAATATTTCAAAAATTGGATTAACATATTAAAAGTTCACTAAGCCCCTTTATTAAACGAAGTATAATGAGTAAATATATTTCATCAAAAAATTCAGATGTACATGTATTTAAATTAAGCCAAAACTAAATTTAAAGGAAGTTAGAATGTTTTGAAAGGGTACTATTTTTTATGAATTTAAAGACTATTAGATTCAATTAACATATTGACTTTAAAAAATCAATAATAACATACTTTTATTTATATTTTAAATATTACCTTGAGTGGCTTTCAAATTTTGCATAGTGAAAAGATGGCAATTTGAAAAAACAATACCATATTAATTAAAAGACCAAAGGGTTCATGACATGTTTATTTTTTCATTTTTTAAATTCAAAAACTTGAAAAAAAGAAATCAAGACTTTCAAGCTCAATGACCTAACAACGGATTACTAAAATGTATATACAGATACAAACTATATATACACTAATAGTCATGACGAGTGTTTAGAAAGCTTGATAAAATTTCATTGTGCGACTTCACATATTTATGAAAAAAGCAGTTTGTATTGGTCCCTAAAATTCAAAGGATTTTATTTTGGCTTTTCAAAATTCAAGAATTTTTGTTAAATAAAAAAATTTCCAAAAATTTTTACCTTAACTTCGTAACAAAATTCAATAGATTTTACCTTAACCTTCCAAAATTGAAGAACTTTTATCTTTAACCTCCTTCAACAAAATTCCTAATTTCATTCCTGTTAACACTAAACCGTTCTATGTAAGGAAAATTGAGGTTGAGACACAAAGAGAACAATAATCGATCAACAAGAATTAAATTCTCTTGTATTCATAAGGAAATTTATATGTAGCTGCATATTGTATAAATGAGTGTTACTTCAAGTCAAGTACGCATATACAGAGAATTTTAAAGGTAACAATTTGGAGGAGTTTAAAGTATAGTATATTTTTACACAAGTAAAGTATCAGAGTACGACACATGTATTTTAGAATTTAAGTACAATATAAAGAAACAAGACTCATGAACACGTGTCACATTCTAGTGCTTGCTTGTACAAAAAAATTCTACACTGTCAATGCATCAAAATTAAACTCTTAGAGAAAAATACTCGAATTAGAAAACCAAAATGACATAAGTTACATTTGCTAAAAGTGTTCAAACTAAATCGCACAAATAGAAATGGTAACTATTAAGTGCATTAAATATGTTATTAGTACCAATTTATTTTTTCTCATTTTTTAACCCAACCATAAAAAGGAAATAATATCTTTTTTATTTAATTTTCTTTCTCTTTTTTTTTCTGATTGTTTTCTCCCCACAAACACTAAGATTTAAACATAGCATAAAATTTAATTATTTAACAACTAGATTCCATTATAGCAACCCCAATATGGTTCCCAGCTGGAAATGGTTCACAGCTGGAAATGTAATACACATCACACACGCGAGGAGGTTATCAAGTGAGCTAATATAAAACAAAAGATAAACCCACAGAGGGGACACAACTAATTTCTTAGTTTCTTCCTACACGGTAGGAGTAGACTTTTGTCAACATTGACAAGAAAAAACTCTTTTCCCAGACCCCCAAATCTCAATCAAACACACCCCCCCCCCCCCCCCCCCCCCCCCCCCCCCCCCCCCCCGCGGCGGCGGGGGGGGTTGACGGGATAATTAAATTTTTTTAACATTTTAATTTTATCTCTAATTCCTCCCCAAATTTTAACTTTGTCATTCATCCCTTGATAAAAAAAATTTTAATACCACCTCCCGTGATTATTTATTAAAAAAAATTAATAATTTATTTTTTTAAAAATGTATTATTAACATAAATGCAAAACTAATTAACATAAATTTTTTTGAAAACACTAAAACAAAAATTTAGGTTTATTATTTGAAACTATCTTTGGAAATTAATAATACATTTTTAGTAGTTTGATCTGTCATAAAAATACATACAAAAAATAATAACTTTTAACATATCAATACAGTAGTAAATTCAACATTACATAAAAACATAACTTCTAATCAATATCTTCTCCAAACTCTCCTCTGAGGGCACTCGGTCCTCCACCTATTATTTTTTAGCACAATTCATTCGTACTGTATAGGTATCAACTCATCTCCTAACTTTGATTGATATATGTTGCCGTCACCACACTGGGGTGAATGGTACAGGGTAATGAGGCCATAAGAAAATTTGGACGAAGTGATTGCTGCCAATACGAGCAATAGCTATTTCTCGATGCTCATGGACCGGAACTAGAGGAGATCTCAACAGTAAGTGAGTAAAATAACCCGAATGATATGTGTCAAACATGTGCAATACAAGTTACACCTTGATGCGATGACAACTTCCACAGAGGTCGTGAATTTACACTTGAAACAAATCTAAATTCTTTTACTTTAGTGTTTTCAAAAAAAAATTTATGTTAATTAGTTTTACATTAAATTTTATAAATAGAGAGAAATTTAAAAAATTTTGATCAAAATTTCTTTCTTTTATAAAAACTGGGAGGTGGGAGTAAAAGAAATAATAAATTTTTATCATAAAATTTTTTTAATATAAAAATTCAAGAGGTGAGAGTAAAAAGAAATTAAAAAATTTTAATCAATTTTTTTTAATAAAAAAACTGAGTGGTGAGAGTAAAAGAAAAAAAAATCTTATCAAAAAAAAATTTTTTATAATAACTGGAATCCAAATAGATGAAATATGCCAAAAAACAAAGTTGGTCAAAATTTTACACGGAGCCGTCCCATTGTCCCACCCCGTGTCGGGGTGGGTGGGAATAAAGGCTTTATTGACAAGGATCCCAAAAGTAAAAGAAGAAATAGAAAAAAAACGTGCACGAGCAGCAACTTAATGAATTTTCTGACTGCAAGCATAAAAAAATATTATATTGAACTTTCTACCATGCGGTATTTGAATGACGAATTTACTTAGGTTGTACCAAAGAATCTTAAATAAAAATGAAATTATTTATTCATGTTATTTTTTAGTAACCCAACATAAATGAATTTTTTTGACAAATATTTTTTTTATTAATTCAATCAAAAAACAAAATTGACTTCTTTCAATTCATTTTCTTTCTCGAGCTTTTGTGTTTTTATTTTTTGCCCTTTAATCTTAGCACAAAAGTTAATTATGTCTGACAAAATAAACTATAAAACCCCAGAGCTTGAGACGAGACAAGCACAGATTCATCATGACTGACTTTCTTGCAATTGTCCCATTTGGAAGGGTCTTTAAGAAGAGAAATTATTCAGTGTCTGGAACACTATTTATCCTTACTTAGTCCCTCATATGGAGTAGGTCTCTCACCTAGAAAGGACTCCACCTCTATGTAAGAAATAAATTAAAGATGACATAATATTTCAAAAATATTGAATAATTTTTTCTTAAAAAAAGATAATACAACATAAATTATAAACCCAAGAAGAAGACTATGAATTTCTAACCAACTGGGTTCATCCAGTTGGCTAGGACACTTGGTGCTTCTTGAAAGGTCAAGAGTTTAACTCTTGCAAGAGTTGGCTAATTAAATTCTTGTGAATATCCTATTCTCAGTATGAATAACTTATTTTTGATCGGATAAAAAAGTAAAATCTTATTAAATACAAGAGTTAGTAGTAAGAGATTAAACCCTTAATAATATCTCAATCCCAACATGAATCAGATCGAGGAGAAAGTGAGAGGCACGTAAACTAATCTTAACACTCTAATCGACGGACAAATAAAAAAATCAATTTCGAAGTCTTTTCCTTATGGCCAACTCTACGGCAATTTCGAACGCTCTAACGGCCACGAAGTCTCAAAAGCAAAGAACATAAAAACAAAAAAGAAAAAGTGTTGCATGTCACTTAAATGGATTTTCTATTGCCACTGTATTAGAATACTATACCATAAACCCAAGGGACAAGCTGTGGTGCACTCCCCACTCGCAACTTACGTGTAGTCAGGGCCGGTCCGAAAATTGAATTGTCCTTGTCCCGACTTTAAAAATAATTGTCCTATTACTATTAATTTATTATAAAAAAAAAAAGTCATACAAGTTAAAAAACATTAAGGTCATATTATGCATTTCGCTTAATTACATTAAAAAAAAATTTAAATCAAGATGTAACCCGGTTAATCAATTATGGTGCTTTATGATTAGCACAATCTGATTCAAAGAAAACAACTTCTCCTTACATTTTTTGAAGCAAAATTTTCAATTAAGTCATCGTAATTTAACTTATTCAAGAACTCATTTTCAATAGAGATCATTGCCAATTCATTTAATCTCTCTAATGACATGGTAGTCCGAAGGTAAGTTTTATCAAGTTCAACTTAGAAAAATTTCTCTCCGCCGAAGCAACTGTAATCGGTATAGTCAATAAAATTCGATAAGCAACCCATACCATTTAAAAACTACCTTCTCTCCAATAAGACCTTATAAAATCAAGAATGTCAATTAATACTTCCCCACAATCCCGGATCGTAGTTCACATCAACATTTTTGTCAAGGTCAAGAATACTTTCATTTTCTACATCAACACTTTCACTCGTAGATTGCTCGTGAACATCATTCATATCTTCTCCACTAGCTTCTTCATTAACACTTTTCTTCCCTTTTTCTTCATCACTTGTTTCTTCAACTTGACTTGAAAGTAGATATTTTTATTTTTTTGCATTAAATAGGCTAGAGATCGAACCCACTAGTGATTTTTGTATTGTATCTTTTCATTGCTTGACTTGTTTATTAAAATATCCGGACTTTTGTTTTCGAAACCTCACTCTATTCTTGTCATTCTCATTCTTCGTCATAGTACCTATAGGCAATAATACAGAACATAATTTATTCTATGACCAAATTATAAAAAATAAAACAAATTTCACACCATCAAATGTATCATAAATGTGTAAAACAAAACTTGTAATTACCCATATTCAAATGTATTAATAGTCTAACAAATTTCATACATTCAAATGTATCACATATGTGCGCCTGTGCAAATGTATCAATAATCTAATAAATTCTATACATTCAAATGTATCATAAATGTGCGCATGTGCAAATGAATCACTAATCCTACAAATTCTACACATTAAAATGTACAACAAATGTGCGTCTGTGTGAATGGATCACTAATATCTAGAAATTCTACACATTCAAGAACACAAAATCCTTACCAATAAGAAGCACGACCAAAAGAAATTTACTCCAGAATAACTTATTGAACCTTTTGCGATTAGCCCTTTAATAATTTCTTATAAAAAAAAATAGTGCTCAATTTAATTATCATGCTCTAATTTGATTAGACTACCAGGTGCTCAATTTTTTTAAGTCAAATTAAAAAACTAAAACTAAACAACACATTAAAAATATTGATAATAAATTCATGAAATCATGATGAACCATGGATTACAAAAGACACCTAAATAACATATTTTGTGATATATACACCCAAATGCATATTTCATGAGAATCATTGATTACAAAAATATGCCCTCACCAGCCAATATCAAATTGCTAGAATTCGTAGTGAGGGACACCCGGACACATAGCCTAGGTTGTCCAAAATGTTCAATAAAGATGAATCCCATGTGAAATTCATACTTTCTATACTTTTTATATTATTATTATAAAGAGGTATTGGAATGTTTGGTGTAAAATAATATTGGAATGTTTGATTTGATTTTTTCTTCATCGACAGCGACATGAATCTAATCCTTAAGAATAAACATTCCTTTTTTCTTGGCATATTGTTTAGTGGTCACTGGTCTTCGTCGTCAACAGAAGTTACAAACTCAACACAATACCCATGGTTGAAAGTAGAGTTTTTCTTGTACTCTGAATAAAGATTGTGTAACATACATAGGAAATGGAAAGGGGGAAACTGACCTTCCGAATCCGGCGACAACGACCCTGGCCAAGGTTTGGAGGTAGGTCTAGATAATTTCTTCACAAGTTTGTGAGGATTTGAGAGAACTAACCAGTCGTAGTCGATTTGGTGTTTGGGGATTTCAAGTTGCAATACTGCAACGCACAGGATCTATAAGAATTAATTTTTTTTTTTTTTTTGAATATCTGATGGTTGCCCCAACCCAAGGGCTTGCTGGGCTTACCCTAGTGCTGGCCCTGCATGTAGTTGTGGCGAATTCACGTAATAAAAGTAAGGATTGATTTTGTTGCTATTATGATTGGCTTAAAGTACTCTATATTATTAAAGAGTTGAGTGTAACTCTTAATAATTAAGCTTAACTCTCATGATAGACCTAAAGCACTCTTATTTGTGACATTTACGATTACTATGTTGGCTTAAAGAGTTTTATGTGTGACCTTTAAGATTAATAACGCGGAGTCTAACTCTGATGTTGGCTTAAGAACCCTATGTGTGACCTTTAAGGTTACTAATGTAGAGTCTAACTTTGATGTTGGCATAAAAGCCCTATGTGTGACCTTTGAGGTTGTTAATGCGGAGCTTAACTCTGATGTTGCCTTAAAGAGCCTTATATATGACCTTTAAGATTACTAATACGGTGTCTAACTCTAATATAAAAACATAATACACTTATATTCTAAAACGAGAAATATGAATTTGTTTAAATGCTTCTCGACAAATTATGTATATTTTTACAAATATTAATGTCATGACGTATCTCTTCTTTTTACAATATTATAATATGCCTTATAGTATCATACCATTGCTTATGATAAGTTATGTCATGTACTACGAGATCATGCTACAACATACCTTTCTCTCTTATGACATTATGTTTTGAAAATGTTGAAATATTTTAATACGAAAGTCTATGCGACATGTGTTTTCGAGCTTACGCTTATACGTTTATAAATTCATGTCATATATGCATAAATGTTCATCTATTATCGTATACATTAAATAGAAATGCTAATTAATGGTATTTTAAGCTCATGCATCATTGTTATTCATTAAGTATTAGCTTACGTTTTCTAAAATATTTTTAAGTAGCCAATCCGGGATGCCCTAAGAGGAGGCCATATGTGACTCTTGAGTTACGGTCCACGAGTCTCATGTTATGTAATATTTGAGCTGGACACATTTATGTTTTGTAACCTTATAATGGTATACATTTATGGTGGCCTTACTTAAGCCCATATGATATATTTATGATTCGAATTAGGTATAGCTCTGCCATGTATGACACAAGTTATGTTTTAAATTATAAAAATTTTATTTCTTCAATTATATATTATTTTAAATGATTATGCACAGGTGTTCAACCGATTTATGTAATACGACCTTAGATAGCTTTACTACTAGTCGATCATATACCCTAAATCTGCACAGGTTAAGTTGCGGGGAGTAACACCGCTCCCGCCCCGCATTCGCCAAGTCTAATTTAAAGCTCTTATCTCCAAATTAATCATCTAATCAAAAGGTTCTTCCTCCAAAAGTTTTTATCCCCCTCATAACACCTTTAACATAAATTATTTTCATATTTAACTAAAGAGATAGACAATAAAATTAAAAACTCAAAACTCAAAGCTCAAAGTACAAGTTAAAATATTCAAGAGACAATTTTTTATATAAAGATAAAAGCACATTCTCGTCTCCTAACGGATAGGGCCAGGCAGGACGAAAAAAAACTTACGTCCATTTTTACCTCTATACTTACACTAATTTAGTTTAACATCTCTATATCTACCTCTATCCCTCTTTAAAAATCTCCGTACCTTCTCCAATTAAAACGAATTCTATCGGATCTTTACATTCCGATCTACTGGTATCCTTACAAATTGGCAGTCTTGGCAAGTTTTGTTTCTTTTGTTGTTATTATTATTATATTTAATTATTGTTTTCCGCTTTTGTGACGCTCTTTTTGGGCTTTGCTTTTGTACGATATCCAAAGACTCCAAACTAAGCCATAAGGAGCAAAAAATACTTAACCAAATAGGACAAAAAGTTCCACTGGAGAGACGGGTCTTGTACTTTGAAGAGTGTGTATTCTTTTTAAATAGTTGGACCTGGAAATGTAAAACAGGGGAGCTTGAAAAGGGGGGAGGGTGATTAAGAGGATTCTGTAACTTCTGTTTCAAATCTGCTATTTAATTAAGGAAAATGCTAGTTACAGATTCGATGGTTTGTCACTCACTAGCTGATGACTTACATATCAGCTAGACTTCACATGCAACAAATCTTCTATTTTATTAAGGAAAATGCTAGTAACAGACTTGGTGGTCTGTCACTCACCAACTGATGACTTATATGTCGGTTGGACCCCACGTGTTGCTTGGTGATATGTCACTTACCAGTTGATGACTTACACATCAACTGGACCCCACATATAACATGTAGAGTTCAGAGTTACATGTGGGGTCCAACTGATATATATATCATGAGCTGGTGAGTGACAGACCACCAAGTCTGTCACTAGACCTCTCCTTTCATTAAATTTGTTCTAGAATTCTTTTGTTAGAATAATATTTTTGATTGCTTTGACGTAAGCATATCTAATGCATTTGGTTTTTTAAATTGTATAATTATAATTTATATTCTTATTTATTTATTTATAATGTAATTAAAAAATTACGATTCAATTTCAATTGAACCGATGGTTAAACTAGTGACCTATGATCCAGTCACTTTTTTAGTTAGTTGAATGGTATGAGTTTCAAAACATTACTAAGAAAGAAAATCAAAAAATGTAGGGCATATTTGATGTATTTGGGTTTTTTTTTTTTTTTTTTTTGAGACAAGGCCATATGTCAACTAAGAAGGAAAATCAAATAATCCAAGAAAATTAACACTACAGGGGCCTCTTCTACTAGTGGTATCCTAAATTGCCTTCAGTTGCGCAACAAAATTCACTGCGTCGTTGTGTATGATCATCAAACACAAAGCATTTTGCAAAATTGGACAAAAACAAAAAAAGAACTGATTTAGACTTGAATGTTTTCCTCGATTTAAGGAAAAGGAACCAAAAAAAATTTGTTATTTTATAGGAGTAAAGTTTCTTCACCTGTTTCGTCAACTGGGGAAGGACACGAGAGTAGGAGAAAAATGACAATGACGCTTTGGCTGGAAAGTGAGTGGAAAAAATAAAAAAAGAAAGATTACCAAAGAGGAAAAACCAACAGAGAGGAGGAAGAAGAATTTTATTAAATATGGTAAAGAGAGCCGCAAGTTAAAGAGTTTTAGGATTCATTTAAACGTGCTGTCAGTTTTTATTTTTTGTTATGTATTATAGGTGTGTGTTTTTATTTTTTGTTTTTTATGATCTGGTGATGGTATATGTAGGTTACCCTGGTAACAATATCAGACCAATGTTTTAGAAACAGAAAACACACCTATTTTAGTATTTTTATTTTAAAAAAATAAAAACAAAAAATATTTACAAAACGGACTCTTAGAATTTGTTTTTAAGTCTCTTTTAAGGACTGTCATGTGGCGGATAACTGATTTTCCAATTAAAAATATCAATAGTAATATGATTGTAACTAAAATCATATAACCTAGCATTTAGTAACAATTCCTTTTTAGCGCTACAGGATGTTGGGTATTTCAAACTTTAAAATTTCATAACTTTTATTTTAAATGTCCATTTTTTTTTTATAAAATTGGTATTTTTAAATTCTAGTCGTCGAAATTTATCCAACACAACTTATCATAAACTTAAAATTCTGCAAAAAAAATTGAATTCCTCTGTTGATTAAAACCGTAAAATTTCTAGTCTTTTCCCCATGTGGATTTTCAGCAGGAAGTTTTTATAGGAGAAGCTTTTATACATCTCTTTCATCGTTGCTACATAGTTTTACATGTTTTCTGTTTTGTGCGGAATGAGCATCAGGAAATTTCACAGACGAACATTTTATGCTTCTCTTTTACTTTAGCTACATAGGTTTCAGAGTTTTTCCCTATGTGCGGAACTGTTTCTTGAGACTTCAATTTTGGCCTAAGAATTTAGCAATTTTTAAAGGAAATTTTCGTATGTGCAAATACATGGGGTTTGAAGGAGTTGTTTGGGTTAGTAATTCCACACTCGGTCTGATATTGGTTGGCTTTAGGTGTGTGCACGCGAGTATTGGCATAGGATTTTAATATGGAGAATATTGGAGTAATTTGGTTCCAGTAAATATTTCGAAGTGGAGGTTTTATTGAGAATTTTTTTTAATTTGGTTTTCTCTCTCCTACATATCATAGGATTTTAATATGGAGAATATTCGAGTAATTTGGTTCCATTAAATATTTCGCAGTGGAGGTATTATTGAGAATTTATTTTTTTAATTAGTCTCTCTCCTACATAGCATAGGTTGCGGAAAAATTAACATAAATTGGGAAATAATTTCAAGCGAGCATTAGTTTAGGAATTCATCTTAGAATTAACAATACTTTGGTTAAAAATCCAAAATTTTCACCATCTATTAATTTCAAATTTCACTCGTTTATCTATTTTGAACAATCTATTTTTTTTATTTCATGTTTTTTTTTAAGATTTAGATATTTGAACTGCCCGTAAACAGTTTAGGTAGCTATTTCACAAAAAGGAATTTTCATAATTTTTGAATCTTTGTAAATAAATGCCTTGAATTGTATTTGAAATATATAAGAGCAAGTTTTTTTTCCAGTAGTTCTATGACAGCACTAAATTTTGAAAATGATTTCATCCCCCATTTGCCCAACCAAAAAAAAAACCCACCCAAAGACTGAGGTTAGTTCAGTTATAGTGGCGCCTTTATTCAGATCAAGAGGTCATAAGTTTGACTCACCCTCACTCTCTCCCAGAACTTTGACCCTCCAATTTATCCAAAACAAATCCACCTGATTAAAGTAGTAGTCTATATATACAAAAAGTGTTATCCACACCCGTGATTATGTTGGGCCCCAACTGATGTGGTAGTGCCTTATCCACAATCCCGATTGTGGATAGAGATTCTCATATATATACAATGGGAGCTTAAGAGCATCTCTAACACTACTAGTTAAAATATATTAAAAAAATTATAATTCATATTTTTGTTGGCCACTTTTCAATACAGTCTCTAATAATATGTTCTATCTTAACTTTTCATTTAGCAAAGTATTTTTTTAACACACGACGTAAGAAAACATTAAAAAAAAAAAAAGAGAGAGAGAGAGATTGAAAAAGAAATTAATATTTTAAATTTTAGACAGTTGAGTGGCCCTTTTATGTTTGGAAGAAGACAGAAATCACTTGAACTAGCTGCGGTGGTAATGCTTTTGGTGAACAACTTTTAGTTGCTACAGAGGGCATATCGATGGCTCTCCCACATCAGTTATATATAGACGACAAAATCTATACTATTAATTTGATGATCTATACCATAGATTTGATATATAACAAAAGAGAGAAAAAGCAAATATTCACATGACCATTGAGATTGCCTAGCTAAAAGATCACAGAAGAGACCTATTATTCACTTGATGCTACTAGTAGGAACTTGTTTTGTTAGAATTATATAAAATAATTGAAGTTTTAAAACTTCTCAACTTTATTTCAATATCTTAAAAGTTATTTTCTATATATGTTGGACCTGTTACATTCCGTGTTAACTATGTAATTTATGTTTAGTCAGTTGCATACCATAAATATATTTCATCGTTGTGATATATGCGATTGTTTGCAAGGAGGTCTTCATGAGTAACAGACGTTACATTTCATCCTCATTTATATATTGCCAAAGTGTCTCTAGTTGTTGGTTAAGAGGCCTTCACATGGCATGTATTTTAAAATATAGAAATATTTTTATTTTCGTCATATATATTTATATTACTAGCAGTGAATCTGTGCTATACACGGAACATAGAGAATAAATTTAAAATTTTTAAATAAAATAAAAGAATTGATATTATGTTCTTAAACTTTATACTACTAATATGAGTTTTACTAAGAGTAAATTATACTTGTTACTTAAAGCTGAAAAATTTATCCAAATTTATGCATTTATATAATAAAAAAATATTCTCAAAATAGTTGTAACATTCACCGTCAAGCTTACCAAAAAAAATCAAATTACATTAGTCTCACGTAATTAAAATACTTGAAATACTTGTTATTTTTTTATTATTTATAGCATACTTCAAATTTTTGTTGTATTTTGATTAAATGTTTTTTAAAAAATAAAATTCTAAAGGTATTAAAAGTATAAAAAAAAATTTTAAAGTCCTTTCATATTAACCTAGGCAGAATTAGAAAATTTGTTTGTGAGTTCATTTCGATTATTGAGGTTATACAACTCAATCACTGCTAAATAATTAAAAATATATAAATTATAAATTAATTGAGAAAAATTTTATATAATAAATTAAGTTTCATTTGAGCTTGCCAAAATTTTGATTTATTTTTGTTATTGCTTTTAAGTATATTTAAAGAGATGCAATTGATGAGTATTTACAACCAAATGACAAATTTATCAATAATAAGAGATTCTATAAAGAACAAAAGAATAAATGATACATAATTAATAATTTTGTGACATGTGTACTTCCTATAATAGAAATTTAAATTTTCTTTTTATTTTCATTAAAAGAAATTTTGAAGGAGCATATGTTTTAAAGAATTTTGATAAACTTGTCATACTGATCAAGAGTCAAAACAAAAAGAAATATAAAGTAAGGCCGATAAGTTAAAAAGTTGAATTAAGATTTTTAACTCTAAAAACATCATAATCAATTGTTATAATATATGACATAGATTGATGGTTATAACATTTTTAGGAAATTAAGATTGAAGAATAAAATTTCAGAGATTATTTATTTCGTTTGTAAATTGCATTTTTAACTAATCATTGAAGCTACAAAATTTGACATTTTGGAATAGGGCAACAAAATTAAAAAATTAAGTTAAATGTTTCAACTTTAATGGTCTCATAACTAATTACAGTAATATACACTATAAATTTATTTTATTTGTCTTTCTAAAAATAAAAATTGAAAAGATTTGAATAGAAAATTCTAATGTTGTGAATCTAAGCAATAACTTTACAAAAGTATAATAGAAGAATTTAAGGAAATTCAAAATAACAATCCTACTATTATTTTTAAATTTAAGGAGGAGCTTTCTAAAATTATAAAAGAGGGATTTAAGGAAATTTAAAATAACACTTCTTAGTTTTAAAATATAATAACTTAGAGAATAACAATTATTACTTAAAGCTGAAAAATTATCCAAATCTATGCATCTATATCCTAAAAAATTATTCTCAAAATAGTTATAACATTCACCACCAAGCTTACCAAAACACATCAAATTACATTAGACTCACATAATTAAAGTACTTGAAATACTTGTTGTTTCTTTAGTATTTATAGCATACTTTAAAGTTTTATTTGATTTTGATTAAATGTTTTTTAAAGTAGAATGTTCTAAAGGTATTAAATATATATAAAAAAATTAAAAGTCATTTCATATTAACCTAGGCAGAATTAAAAAAAATTGTCTATAGGTGCATTTCGATTATTAAGGTTATACAACTCAATCAATGTTAAATAATTAAAATTATATAAATTATATTTTAATTGAGAAAAAAATTTATATAATAAATTAAGTTTTAATTGGAGCTTGCCAAAATTTAGATTTATTTTTGTTATTGCTTTTAAGCATATTTAAAGAGATGCGATTGATTGAGTATTTACAACTAAATGACAAATTTATTAATAATAAGATATTTCTAAAAATAACAAAAAATTAAATGATACATGATTAATAATTTTGTGACAAGTGTACTTCCTATGATAGAAATTTAAAATTACTTTTTATTTCCATTAAAATTTTTGTGAAGGAGCAATTTGAAGGAATTTTGTTAAATTTGTCATACTGATTAAGAGTCAAAGCAAAAAGAAATATAAAGTAAGACCGGTAAGTTGGAAAGTTGGTTCAAGATTTTTAGCTTTAAAAACAGCATAACCGATTGTTATAATATATAATATTGTTTGATGGTTATAACATTTCTAAGAAATTGAGATTGAAGAATAAAAATTTAGAGATTATTTATTTCATTTGTAAATAATTTTTTAACTAATCATTGAAGGCACAAAATTGGACATTTAGGAATAAGGACATAAAATTAAAAAACTAAAAGATAAAGTTAAATGTTTCAACTTCAGTGGTCTCATAGCCAATTGAAATAATATATAATATAGATTTATTTCTATTTGTCTTTCTAAAAATAAAAATTAGAAGGATTTGAATATAAAATTCTAAAGTTTTGAATCTAAGCAAGAACTTTCCAAAACTATAATATAAGAATTTAAGGAAATTCAAAATAATAATCATAATTTTATTTTTAAATTCAAGGAGGTGCTTTCTAAAATTATAGAAGAGGGATTTAAGGAAATTTACAATTCTAAGTTTTTAAAAAATTAAGAAAAAACTTTCTAACATTATAAAAGATAGGTAAAGTTTTCCAAAGTAACATAAGATTACCAAAATTTAAGCAAAGATTTACTAATAATTAGTAGAAAGTAAAAGTTATTATAATTTATAATTAGACCAATATTATTATGACACATGTAAAATTAGGTATTTAAAAATTTTAAAAACTAAAAAAAATTGAATTGAGTCTTTCAACCTCAAAGGCCTTTTATTATTATGCCATAATATATAGTATAGATTGATACTATATGCAAATGTAGTTGGTGGCACACAGGCCTTTAAAAATCAATCCCTATTTTTTTTAAAAATCTAAAAAAGATACAATACCACATGGCACATCTAATTCATCCAACTAATCAAACTCTTCTCTTCCTCTCTTATAAAGGAAATAAACAAAATAAAAAAAATAAATAAACAAAAAATTAATCATAGGAAATAATTAAAAGAGTTAAGTTTTGACAAGAAAACATAGAAAAATAACTAATGAAAAGAACTTGATTGTCGAAAAATTTATTGCAAAAATCTCTCACTAATAAGAGTTTGATTCCTAAAATCTATATGAATCTATACTCTAAAAAACTATGATGCTACAAGTCAATTCCATTCCCACCTAGTTGCTCCTACCACCCAAAACAAAAAAGGAAACACCACTAAAATGGACACAAAAAACCCCTTAATGGAAGCAAAAGCATTAGTGGACCTGTGTAAAGATTAGAAAAGAAATCTCAATCCCGGCCGAGATGATGAAATCTCAATTCCCACAAAGATGTATTCTCATTACACTAAACTAGCAATAAACTTGTACTATGCATGGACCGCATATATAGAATCATAAGTCGCTCTTTCAAATAATTTTTTACATACAAAGAGTTTTATAGTATCGTGTATTTAAAATATGATATTACACAATATAGCATGTATAGGATAACTTTCGTCTTGAAGGTTATTTGCACTAAACATGTTAACAATGTTTTCTTAATATTTTCTCTGCTATAATAGCCATAAAGAAAAAAATATAAAAAAAATTTATGTACTAACTATTAAGTTACACTTTAATATATATTTTTTTATTAAAAATAAATACGTTAATAAATTCAGACATTAACTTTATTGAGTTATATTCAACATTAAAAAGAAATAAATATAAATTGTAAAAAAATATATGAATATATGTCTAATATCTATCAAGAAATAGTCATTCAAATTAATAAAACAATGTTATTACACTTTAATTTTTTAGAAAATATATATTAATAGTGAAAGAAAATTAATTGAATTTTTATAAGTTAATTAAAATGAATATAGGTAAATCTTTTAATTCTATACATGAATAATGTTTGTATGTAAAACTATTTAATAAAAAGTTAGTATACTTTATGTGTGTCAAATTTTGTATTTCTTTTTTCTTTTTTTTTCTTTTTGGGTAATTATTTAATATAATAAAATAAATTCATACAATGTGAAATGAATTAGTGATTCGTTATTTGTACCTAGCAATGACACAGCATTAACTTTTTTTTTCATACTTATGTCATTTTTCATTATCTAATGGATTATGTGTTGTGAGTTCATTAAAATGAAACCGTACTTATGCCAATATACACTATAATATACATGATCTTAAGTATATTGCGACATGCACTAAAAAAATCATAATAGATTAGGTAAAAGTTATTTATCTTCTTCATTAATTATTATTTTACAAGCTTATTAACCTTCCATAATATCATCTTTCTTAGGTTTGGGTAAATCTAACCCACAAAAAAAAAGTCACAAATATATAAAAATTTTAAAAAGTTAAATTGCTTTGAAAAGAGCATTACTTATAGGAATTTGAATACATTATTAGATTTAGTTACTATATTGATTACAAATAATCTATGACATATTTAGTTGTAATATATTTTTATCTTTAATAACTTTTAAAGTTTTCATATTGAAAGGGTGACAATTCAAAAACACTACCATATTAATTAGATAACCAATGACTTTATGACATTTGTATTTTTATATTTCTTAAATTCAAAAAATTGAGAAAAAATGATCAAGACTTTGAAGTTCAAAGACCTCTTAACTTATTGTTATAATATATAGTATAGATAGATAGATAGGGCAAAATTAAGCATTAATTACCTCCCGCATTATATATATAGTATATAGATATGCATATAACACACTCCTATGTATGTTTTACTTCAATAGGATGTGGTTTTAAACTTTTATGTATTTTATATCAAAGAAACAGCTCTTCATTAAAAAAAGTTTGAGAAAAACTCGATATCTGTCTCTTTCATGGCTTATCACTAAACCCACAATCTCATAGAGGTAATTAATCAAATTATATTTTTTTTGTTTTGTTTACGAATTTGATTTTCTTTTGTTTTTCTCTCGGTTTCTTTACCTGCAATTCTGCATTTTCTATTGTCTCTATTGATTCTCTCACTCTTTACTAAATTTGTTGGTAATGTTGTTGCTTTTCTTTTTAGATCTCTTCATTGTTTTTCTTAGCGTTGCAATAGGACTATGAGCATCAGTGGCCATGACGACCATGCAGATGACCTCTCTTTATAACCAAATATGTTGTTTATCCCCTTCATTTTAAAGATTTTTTTCATGATTGGTAAATGTGATTTGACTTTATGCTCTATTTGGTTATTGAAAAGCCTAAAGAAATAAATTAATTGAGTTTAATGCTTTCTATTATTTTTATTTGCTATGCAATGAGAGAAAAAAGTTTTTTCATTTTTTCACCTCTTAGGGTGTAGATTTTTGTTCTTATAGGTGCTAAATGATGAAAGGTTTGTGACTGCAAAACTTTTCACGACCCGGCTATAATGCATATGTATAATACTAAAATTTTGATCTAATTAGCAAAAACTAATTTATGTTATTAGAATCATACATTCGAGATCTCTCTGATTTGATTCCGAATAGCAGTAGGTATGAACTTTGAAAATCTTTTGTTTTGATCTCGAATAGCAAGCAACAACAACAAGCAAGAGACTTCTGTTGTATCTCTCGCACACGCCTTACTCCAGATAGAGTGGGCTCATAGCTGCTAGGGTTTCTATCTCTCACAAGAACGCGTATTTGAGATTATCAATTGTCTCCTTAGTTGCTCATAGAGTGCATATATATATATAGGCTACTATTGGCCCGATAGGCAACCCAAGGAGGGGGGTGAATTAGATTTTTGAAAAATAATTGCAATTAAGACTATTTAAAATTAATCTAAGTAATTAAAAAGTGATTCAAGATATATGCAAATGTAATAAGATCAAGCAAAAAATGAAAGCAAAGTATAAGAAAGAAACACCAAGAATTACCGAAGTTCGACGACAACTTGTGGTCTTCGTCCTCACACCAAGATCCCCTTGAAGTCTTCTTTCACTATGCAATGTGCAATTACAAAGTAGAGGCTAGTTGAAGTGCCAAACTCACTCTTCTTGAAGCTTACACCCAAGCTTCAATACTATAAGAGTTTTGTCCAAGCTCTCTCAAACTTACAAGTGTTTTTCTTTCCACTAAAGAACACTCAAACTCTAACTCACAAGTGTAAATGAGATATACAAATACAATACACACTCTCTTTCAAATGTAGGTAAGAATGGAATAGCTCACTAAATGCCAACTCTTGAAGACAAAGAGAATTTTCAGTAAATGTAAGGAATTGCCAACTCTTGATGATCAAAGGATGGAATAATCTTGTATCTCTTGTCCATAAATGCATTTGGAGACTTGCATATAAAGTCCTAAATTGATTTCACCCGTTGGAGGTAGTTGAAGCTTCATTTAATGCGCACTCAGATCAATATAATGTTTAAAAATATAACCATTAGTCCCCAGGTGTCAACACATAACTTCATGTGTCGACACATGATCATTCATTCTTCAAGCATTGGCCTCTGTCCTCATGTGTTGACACATCACCTAAAAAATGTCTTCCATACTTTCCTTGATCAAACTTAGCTTCAAAAACACTTTAAGATCTTTAAGGAATCTTCTCTTTATGGTATAGTGATTTTTCAAAACCTTCAATCCAATGTGGTTATTCAATAAAGTCTTCAATTCAATTTGGATTGAATTCATTTTGTTTTTCTGCAAAAACTTTTCTTGGATTTTTCATAGAGTCTTTGCAAATACGATGAATTCTCTTTTTGAACACCTTCAATCTCTTCGAATTCATATCAATTTCATTGAGTTTTTATAAGCTTAATGAAATATTGTTTTGAGCACCTTCAATCTCTTTAAATTCATATCAACTTCATTGAGTCTTTACAAGCTTAATGAAATCTTCTTTTGAGTACCTTTAATCTTTTCGAATTCACACCATTGGTTTGATATTTTAATATGTGTCATTGCTCTATTTTGGTGCATTGCTCAATCCTTGAGTTGTTGTGCATCTATTTTGATATTCATTAAACTTCAAGTGTAAAATATATTTTCTTATTGATCTGCACACTAATTAAATGCATTAGTAAACTAATACAAGGTTTAGCTATTATCAAAATTTAGGTGTGGAGTTAACAATCTCTCCCTTTTTAATGACGAAAAAACCTTTACAAAAATAGATGAAATAAATAGGATCAGATTTTATACCATGAAAAAGCTCCTCATTTGTTTTGCAACTGATGCTTCCAAGAAAAATATCCTTTCTTTTTGTTCTTTTATCAAAAACAATCCTCAAAGAGTTTTTATTAAAAGATGTTTTATTAGAGCATCACTTAATTTATAGCAATTCTAAAGTTAAGTGGAGAGAAAGTGTTCCTTTAACATTTTACTCCCCCTAAGAACATGCTTCATCATTTTGCATAAAGTAGGATAATTTTATTTACATTCATCATTCAATATCATTCAATCATTCAACATTCATCATTCAATATCATTGATCATTCAACATCATCATTCCATTTTTCTCCACGGATTATGTAAACATTAAGCAGTCCATTCTTCTCCATAATTCATGTAAACATTAATGATTGTCTTATTTCCATTTCTCTCACCCTTTTTGTCAATTCATCAAAAAGATAAATAAAAGATGATAACATAAACAGGTACAATAGTAAAAAAAAATCTTAAAACAGGATAATATGTATAAACAGGGCAACAAATACAGCATTCAACCAACAAGGCATCAAGCTTTCACAACAACATGGTTATATTTCCATCACAAAAGTCATTACAGAATATTAGTCAATGAGCATTCACAAAATATCACAAAAAAGATTATTTTTGAGGATGAGATGCCATCCTTTAACAAAAATCATACATATGCAAAAGAATGAGAGTGCAAATGTGAGAGAGAGATGGGACATGGATAGGTGATGTTAGTGTGGGGATGCTGGTGGTGATAGGGTTAGGACAAGAGGGTTGTCTTGGGTATTGCAGAACTTCTTTCCAAGCCTATCCTTTAGCCCATATTTGTGACCAGAAATGGAAAGAGGAGCATTAGATTCTGTAGCAGATGAGTTATCCTTTTGGCTATGCTCCTCTGCTTCTATACCTTTTTCAACATTCTCTTCTTCTTCAGCTTCTTGTGCCTCTTCCTCCCCACTTTCTCTTTCTTCTCCAGCCTCCTTCTCTGCTTCTCCTGCTTTTTCTCCTTCTTCTTCTCCTTCTCTTTTTCCTTCTTCTTCTACTTCTCTAATTTCCTCCTCATTTTCTTCATTTTCTTCTTCTACTTCTTCTTCCTCCATCTTCTTCTTCTTCCTCCATCATTTTTCCTTCTTATGTCTCAATATTTTCACTTTCTTTTTTAATTCTCTAACTTTCCTTTCCACAAAATACATTCTTGTGATAGCCATGTCTACCTTTTTATTCAGTTTTTCGAGAGACTCCATCACTTGAGCCATGAATGCCTGCATTTCCCGTTCACTTCTTTCAATTTCTTGATTCAAATTTCTCTTAGTACTCCTTTGCCTAGAACTATGCCTAGAGGAAGTCTTTTCTTTGGAAACACTGCCTCCACTAACTTTCTTAGGAGTCTATTTGTTGTTTTTCAGAGTGTACCCCATTCTCTTAAGAGTCTTTTTATTATATTCATCACTAATGGATTTGGGGGTTCTCTTTTTCTCATTACTCAAGTCAATATTGAAATGTTTGAAGACTTTTGTTAGGAAAATACCATACAGCAAATTGATTCTTGCAATAATGGCTTTGAACATATGATCCAAGATAAATAAAGGCAAATCAATTTGAGAATTAGTTAAATACGCCCACAAGAAAACTAATTCTTTCTATGAAACATATTCGTATTTTTCAGTTTTGGGGGTGAAAATGGTGCAGGTAAAGTGATGAACCATCCTCAATTCCAGACGCAAATCATGTGCAATTGGTTGTATACACTCATCCACTTCCTTTCTATAAAGAACTTTCAGTTGATCTTTTCGGAATATATTATCTCGATAAATTTCTCCATCGAGCCTGATTCCAAGAATGTGCCTTATCATAATTCTATCCAAAGTGAAACTAACACCTTTGACATAACTTACTATAAATATATCACCATACTCTCTTTCGGCATTGGCATAAAAATGTGCAACTAAGTTAGGGTAAACATCATTCCTTAATGTAGTCATGGATTTCCAACCCAAATTAGCTAATTTTGTACTTAACTCAAATTTGTAATGATCGAAAAAATTATAATCCACCCATCAACCATTATAGACTTTCCTAAGAGAGAAACTTAAATTGTGTCTTTCTTGGGCTTTATCCTCATTGAACTACAGTTCATTCCTTTCCAAAGCTATTGAGGATACTGTTCTCTCTTCTTACTTCTCTTCTTTTTTCCTTTTGCCTTGCTTGAATCCCCTTTTATTTTCATTTATACCCTTTCGAAGCCTGAGGCGTTGGAATGGCTGGGGCTTTCGAGCTTTTCTTAGTTTTAGGTTTTGCAGTGCCATGGTGGAATGGATGAGGGTTGTGCGAAGTTGGGAAAGAATCAATTCAGGGTTTATAAGGCGTTTAAATGAGAGATTGAGATGGACGGTTGGTGACGATTAGGTCTAGTGAGCAGAAGGAGCGAAATAGATACAAAGAGAGGGAGAGGGAGAGGAAAAGTTTAAATATCCGTAAAGTGGGCTGGTTTAAAATATATAAACCTGACTCATGTGTCGACACATGAACTTGATGTGTCGACACATGGGTGTTAACAATTAATTTTGAATCTACTGTTCTAATGTGTCAACATATGAAAATGATGTGTTGACACATGAAGCTAGACTGGGTCAGATTTAGTGTTTATGAATTCAAGGGTCCATTCTTTAACTTGAGAAGAATATATATTCTAATATGAGCATGCAATGAATCATGAGAGCAAGAAAAATAATTTATATAATTAATGTTTACATATAAAACATAAATAACATCTATTTCACTCAATTTTAACAAGAATCAAGACATAGGATCACTCATTCCCAATTCTCATCTGATCATACAGAATCTATTCTCATTTAATGATTTTGTAAAAATATTAGCCAATTGCCTGTTTGTGCTCACAAAATCAAGTTCAATATCACTTTTTTGCACATGATCTCTTATGAAATGACATCTAAACTTAATGTGTTTTGTGCGAGAGTCTTGGATGGGATTCTTAATCAAATTTATAGCGCTAGTATTATCATGTCTAATAAGTATATGATCAAATGAGATGCCATAATCTTCTAATTGTTGTTTAATCCATAATACTTTAGCACAATAACTACCAGCTGCTACATATTCAGCCTCAGTAATGGAGAGAGCAACTAAATTTTGTTTCTTGCTGCACCAAGATACAATCATGTTGCCTAGGA
>CM065383.1:40885000-40887500 GCA_033060915.1 Euryodendron excelsum
AGTCCTTTAACAAGCAAGACATTTTCAATAGAGGTAGAAGAGTTCTTCTTACCAACACTACCTATACTGATAATCTTTCCTTTGTTATTGTCTCCAAAGGTGACAAGTCCTCCATCCTTTGGTGAGAGAGATATGAATTATGCTTCATCTCTCGTCATATGTCTTGAACATTTACTATCTAAGTACCAATGGTCCTTTTTAGATTTCGTTTGAAGGCACACCTACACAAGAGTTTATTTGACTTTAGGTACCCAAACCATCTTAAGTCCTTGGGGATTAGTCCTCAATAGCCTTTTTGGGACCCATGCATTGTTAGGAGCACTAGACTTTGGTGTAGCATAACACTTACTAGTAATGTGTCCTAGTTTATAACAATAAAAACGTGAAATCTATGGTTTTCCAGTAGAAGAAACAAATCTAGCTTTTGAAAATTTTCTTCTTTTGAAGGAATCAAAACCAAGTCCAGCTTTATTTAGTGAGCACTTTTGTTTTCCAATGATAGCATCCAATTTCTCTTTTCTATTTACACATTTAAAAAGAATTATTTTCAAGTGTTTAACTTCTTCCCTCAAAGCTTGATTTTCCTTTGAAAGTGAGGAATCCTTTTGAAAAGAGTTTTCCTTGACTTTATCTTTCAAAACACAAATTTCATTCTTCAAATCTTCATTTTCTTTTTGGAAGTCCTTATTTTCTTTAGTTATAGTAGAAATCATCTTTTTGAGAAGACCATGTTTAATTCTCATCTTTTTAAATTATCGAAAGCATCTTATAGTTCATTGAAAGTAAATTGTGAAATGTTAAGAGTGATATTGTTTTCCTCATGAGCCATGAGGCATAAATTGGCCACTTTTTGAGATTCAGTTTCTTCTTCGGAGCTGGATTCTTCATCATCACCCTAAATCACAGCAGTCATTGCCCTCTTCCCTTGGTTCTTCTTTCCTTTCTTTTTGAGTGTGGGGCATTCAGCCTTTATATGGTCAGGGTTTCTTACATTCATAGCATATAATGGTTGCTTCTTTGCTAGAATCTTCTTTGGCTTCATGCTTCTTTCCACCTTTCCATTTCCTCTTCATGAATCTTTTGAATTTTTGTGTGATGAGGGTAATTTCATCATCATCCTCATCACTTGTTGATTCATCTTCTTGGCTGGTGGACTTGAATGCCCTGACCTCTTTTTCTTTTTTTCATCTTCTTGAGCATGTTGCTTTTGAGTAAGATCATGTGTCATGAGGGAGCTCAAGAGTTCTTTAAGTGGTAATGTGTTGAGATCCTTTGCTTCTTGGATGGCAGTGACCTTAGCTTCTCAAGTCTTTAGCAACAACCTCAAGATCTTTCTAACCTGTTCATTGGTAAGATAAACCTTTCCAAGAGACTTCAAGCCATTAATAATATTGGTAAATCTTGTAAACATTTCGATAATAAATTCATCCGGTTTCATATAAAGCAATTCATAGTTATGAACTAAAATATTGATTTTAAATTCCTTAACTTAATTAGTACCTTCATGGGTTACTTCAAGTCCATTCCATATTTCCTTAGCCGATTCACAAGTAGAGATACGATTAAATTCGTTAGGATCAATGGCACAATATAAAATATTCATGGCTTTAGCATTAGATTGCAACATTTTTAAATCATCCTCATCCCATTCGGATTCAGGTTTAGGGGCATCAACCCTTTTAACTTTCTTAGTAGGAGTTTCAAGACCATTTACTATAATCATTCACAATTCATAATCAATGGACTAAATATATATCCTCATTCTATTCTTCTAATAGTTATAATTAGTGTCATTAAACATATGTGGTCTATTAGTGGATTGACCCCCACCTAGAGAGCTTCCAAAGTTGGTTGCCATGAATCAATTTCTAGGATGTTAAGCCAAATGTAGGAATACAAGCTCTGATACCAATTGTTGGCCCAATAGGCAACCCAAGAAGGGGGGGTGAATTGGATTTTTCAAAAATAATTACAATTAAGACTATTTAAAATTAATCTAAGCAATTAAAAAGTGATTCAAGATATATATGCAATGTAATAAGATCAAGCAAGAAATGAAAGCAAAGTACAAGAAAAAAAACACCAAGAATTACTGAGATTTAACCACAACTTGTGGTCTACGTCCTCACCGCAAGATCCCCTTGAAGTCTTCTTCCACTATGCAATGTCCAATTACAAAGTAGCAGCTAGTTGAAGTGCCTAGCTCACTCTCCTTGAAGCTTACACCCAAGTTTCAATGCTACAAGAGTTTTGTTCAAGCTCTCTCAAACTTACAAGTGTTTTTATTTTACTAGAGAACACTCAAACTTTAACTCACAAGTGTAAATGAGATATACAAATGAAATACACACTCTCTTTGAAGAGTAGGTAAGAATAGAATAGCTCACCAAATGCCAACTTTTGAAGACAAAGAGAATTTTCAATAAATGTAAGGAATTGTCAGCTCTTGATAATTAAAGGATGGAGTAATCTTGTATCTCTTGTCCATAAATGCATTTGG
>CM065383.1:40890000-40900000 GCA_033060915.1 Euryodendron excelsum
TTCAAGGAATTCAAATTTCTTTGTATTGATTTTTTGTTAACTTTCATAACATAAATTTTCTACCCTATTTTGTTATGACTCATGGTACAAACTCTATGCACAATCAAAAGTAATACACTTAATTTTGAATGCTATACATAGTCTCCCTTCTTTTTTCTATTCTACCAAATAAAACTGTTGCCAAAGTTAACTTTTTAGTTGCCGCCGTGAAAATATTGGGTATGACTGTTATATCACGTCGTCCTGCTGATATGATAAAAGGGACTAATGAACTAAAAGCCATATCAGCATGTAAATTTAGTTATAGGAGTGTTGGGTTTAAGATTTAAAATTTTTTCACCTAAAACAAAATGAAATCCTGATGAATAGGATTTAACCTGGTTATATGACTACATATCATTAGTTCGTTGTACCATATCAATATGATGACGTGCTACAACGATTGTACCCAATATTTTCCTAGTAATATGCACATGGAAAAAGAAAGAAAGAAAATACTATTCTGCTATATTCGAATGGAAATTTATATGTATATTATGTTGTATAACTGAGAGCTACTTTTGAGTCAAGTAGGGCTTTAAAGATAAGTCTATATAGGTAGCAATTTAGAGTGAGTTTAGAGTAAAATACTTCAATTATAAAACATAAATGACAAAAATTTAAGTTACATTTACTGGAAGTGTTCAAACTAAATTGCTCAAATAGATATGTAAAATGTAAGGATTAAGTACATCAAATGTGTTTGTATTTGCTTCTTGTTAGTCAAAAATATGCGACTTGGAGTGTTGTGCATAGTTGATTATTATCCCCTCTTTGAGTTTTCTCTTTTTATGATTAAAAGGCAACGCATGACTTCAAAAGTTATCGCATTTAACACTGGAAAAGAATCGTTGAATTGTCAAAATTAAGAGAGCTATCTTATCTTTAAGATCTATTTGTAGGGAAGTTAAAATAAATTAAAGTTTTATAAAACATCATGGACCAAAACTAAGAAAATTATATTGGTTAACCTTCCTAAATGAGTTGTGTTTTCAATTGAACCTTTGACTTGATTCATAACATTTTTTAAGAAAAATAAAGAAGGCAATACAAGGCCAGTTTAGTTCATTTTGAACCAAAATTAACTAATTTAATTCCATTAAAAAATTTTCAATGCTAAATGCTTTTTCAAAAATACAAATTGCACCATATGTCCTCAAATTGGCCATGGTTAGGGATGGCAATGGGACGGATTTGGGTCGGGGACTCCAAATCCATCCTCGCCCCGCTACGGTAACCCCTCCCTCTATATCCACCCGCTTTGCCTCCTTTATGTTAGTGATTTTTCTAAACACATTATAGGCAAAGTGAGGGATAAAATTATAACAAAAAAGGAGAAAATAACAGTAATCGTATTTTAATAAAATTATGTATATATAAATATATATATATATATATATGTATGTATAAACGGGGTGATTTCAGATTAGGACAAGTTATTATACTTTGTCTCCAAATCCACCCTGCCTCGATTAGTATCACCTCATACCAAGCTCAAGGGGGACGGAATGAGACGGCAGCCCGAAATGTCAAGTTATTTTGCCATCCCAGAGATGGTTAAGATTCATTATGTTGGGATTATCTTTTTTCTTTTTTCTTTATCAGTAGGTTGGACATTCAAAGCGTTTTTTTTTTTTTTTTGAACACGGGATATTCAAAGATTCAGATTAGAATAAAACTTTTGTTCCTAGGGCCTTTGGTTAATTGAGATGTTCTCTTCCCCTCTTCCAATTCCTTTAAGCAACAACTTAAAAAACACAGCTGACAAGCACCGTAAGTTTTGAGATACAGCATGTATTGGTGCATTTATTATTATTATTTTGTTGGTTATGCGGTTAGGAATGTTAAGGTCAAACTATGCGTACTTCGACTAATTTTTTTCTTAATTTAGTCAAAAGTTTTAAAAGATTTACAAGATATAAATCTCTTTTGATCTGACCTAAGAGAATAGTCAAGTTTCGAACTCAAACCTATAGATTTGCAGCTGGTCCTAGTCTACACTTTCAAGCACAAACTGTACCCACCAAAGCAGCAGTTTGACTCATATAGCTAGAGAAACTTATTTATAATAAAAAAAATCTAAATAAATAAATAATACCTAGACAAACTTAGTGGTGATGTTCAATACTTACAATACATTGATGGAATCTTTTTCTTCTTCTTTTTTTTTTGTTAGTTGATAGGTTATACACTGATGGAAGTTGGAACCAAGGGTCTCCTTGTAAAATTACAGCCATTTAAACTCAATTTATGCATGTGTATTATAAAGACTGAAATGACGGCAACGTGGCAAAATTAAAATGCTACTACTAAGCTTGTTTAGATATTATTTATCACTTGTATGGGAAGGAGGAATTACACAGGTCTCAATATTAGTCGAGATGCGAGGAAGTTGGCCCGGACTCCCAGTTAGTCAAAATATTCTATTCATAATAAATTATGATCAACAAAATATATTTCGGAATCCGATTTCAAATCTGTAGCTAAACGTTAAATTCCCCCTAAAGATTCTATTCATAATAAATTATGATTAACCATCTTAGTATCTGTAGAGGAAGTAGAAAGTAGGAATTAATATTCATATCCTATTTCGTGATTTGTATTTCTCTCAAAATCGGAGTTGTGCATTTATCATACACTCTATATACATAATTTGTTAAATTGTTAATCAAAATTTTCATGTTTTAAGAAAGAAAACCCAGAATGATTGTCATGAGATTTGTCAATATCGTCAATGGGTTTCCTAAAATCTGATAGTGGACATAAACATGATAATTATAGCAAGAAAATTGTATACTGCAATGACTCATCGAAAATATATTAAGATCTTATGATCAAGTGAAAATAGAAGAATTATATATAAATATATTTTTGACAAAATAAGAGCTTGATTACAAGAATTTTTTTTATATATCAATTAAAGGGAGTTTTAAGTTTGAACATAGATTTCGGAATTAGTCGAGGTGCGAGCAAGCTGGTCCAAACACCAGTTAGTCAAAAAAAAAAAAACAAATCTAACAACATAAATTAATTAGTAAATAAAAAGAAAAACTAATTGAACAGCCCATTCTCAGGCCCAGTGGGCTGTGATGGTTCATTAAATATTTCAATTTTCTAACCTTTTCGATGAGGTGCACAAGCACGGAAAATTATCAAATATGACCGTGACACCACGTAATCATATTTATATAGTGTAACATTTATTCTTGTAATGTCATGTGAAGAGAAAGACAATATTTTGTAAGATATTATAGATATTGTCTTACATGTATGGTGGCGTTTCAAATTTAAAAGTCTTTAAAAAATTGTACACATGTTATAATTTAAATAGAATATCGCACCACATCATCATATTAATATAGTGTGACAATCATCCTGGATAAATACTCAACAAGGGTGTCAACAACAATGGTGAAGTACAAAATTACAACTAGAGATGGCAATGGACCCGAAAAAAGTAGAGGTTCGACCGGATCCACTTCGTTTGAGGTAGGATGGAGGATACAAAATATGAATGAAGGTGGGGATAGAGGTTGAAATGAAAATTTATGAAAGCATGAAAGTGAGAATGTATTAAATTCTTCCTCTGCCTTACCGCTTCCACCGCTTTGATATTTTCTTGTTCTGTCACAATGTGTAATATTTTAAATTCTCAAATAGTTTTGAGAAAACCGTTCTATACAGTCCAAGCACTTATGCTCTATAATAACTGCAAGAGTAAAAAAGGAAAGAAAAAAACCCTAACTACTCCATGTATATCCAAATTCCTAATTGCTTCATCAACAATTGAAAGTTGTACGATTAAATGTTCATTTGCTTTTCTCTTAATAAATTAAGATTTCAAACACAGTATTAGTGTTTTAAGAATAAATTATACTATCAAAAATTATAGTTTTCAAGAGATTGATTAAGGAGGTTGAATTTTGAAAACAATCACCTAAAGAAATTAAATAAAGGCTTTGACCGTTCATTAAGTATTTGATTGTTCTAACCTTTTTAATCATAGTTGTTAATCTCGTACCGATCAAGGTACCGTTTTTGCTATTGGTACGATACGTACTAGTACCGATGCAATACCAAGTACTATCTCGGATTTATTACTATAAATATTATATGCTATAAAATATATATATATATCTATATATATTTAAAATGTTAAGGTTTTAATATAATGTAAATATGTTATCCAACCCAAATATATATTTAAAAATACTTGAAAGACATTTTATTGTTTAATATATATCTAAATAAATTTTAATTGACAATTATCATCAAAAAAGAATAAAATTAAATTATTTCAAATTAAATTACACAAAATTGGTACTCGACCGATATTTTCGATACCACCAATATTAGCCGGTATCACCGGTATTTATCAATATTTTTTAATATTGACCGGTACCCTAGTCGATATGATACGTTCATGTTTATGTTTTTGTATCAGCTTAAGATTGGTACGGTACGAGATTAATAATATTATTTTTAACTGTCATCAAAGTCTAAAGAGTAATGCTGAGTTATCAATTTTTTTTATCAAATTATTATCATAAATAAAATGATGAAGTTTACATTATTTAATATATATATACATGTAAAATTTACCCGCTTACGTCTATTCTTTGTCATATTTCGATAAATAAAATGGATGACTGTTGTATTTTCTAAGCCAAAACTAAGGCTTTGCGTGCGTTGAAGCTTTGGCGTTAGCTCTTACAAGTCATTTCCAGGCAAGTGGCCATCGATACATGCGTACATTTATTTCATTCAACTACTTTTTTGGGCGTTGTTATTATCTACAACAGTCCTCCTTTTTTTCACTCCAATCCATCGTAGATAACCCATCTCCGTCATGGAACCGCCGGAATCGCCCACAGGCAGCAGCCAATCTCCGACGAGGAGACAACTACAGGGTCCCCGTCCTGCCCAACTCAGAGTTCGGAAAGAGTCCTACACGATCAAGAAACCACCGTTGGCCCCACCGCCGTCCCTCGCACCGGCGTTGAAACCACCTCCGCGGCGGACGGGAGAGGCAACGACCCAGAACCGCCAGCCGGTGATCATCTACGCCGTGTCTCCAAAAGTCATCCACACCACGGAAAGCGACTTCATGTCCTTGGTCCAACGTCTTACCGGCTCTTCATCCACTTCAGGCGACCTTTCCGCCGTCGCCGCGTCCGGAGAGGTCTCTCCGGCGGCGAGGTTGGCTTCCATAGAGAGGACGAATCCAAAGGAGAGAGAGAAGGATAGAGTAATAGCTAACGATCTTATGGATATGGTTGAAGGAATCGAATGGGCTCAAATTCCGGGGATTCTGTCACCGGCGCCGGCCACCCTACAGCCCATCTCGCCAGGGTTCTTCTCGCCGGGAGCGGACCTACATGTCCTTTCTCTCTTGCATGATCTAAGCCCTCTCACGCATGGAAACAACATGTTCATGCCAAGCCCTTCCACCTTGTTTTCAACTCCTATAGTTTCTCCCTCTCCATCCTCATTTGATCTCTTTAACCAATTCCTCAACTTTTAGCAAAGTTTTCTAGACAGTGAAGGTGTGAACATGCTAATTTTTTTGTTTTTTTCTCTAGAGAGAGAAAGTCCAACAAAACAGTGGAAAAGTTGGTTGTATTTTAGTTATTGGGCTTCCAATGGTAAGAATGATGACGTTATACTGCTCCTCACTAATACATCTTTGTTACCATAGTTGGAGTGGGGATTGTTATTTAATGGGCTTTATGGCTTTGTGGCCCATGATGGGTACTTTTGTGTTTAATTTTTCTTTGTTTTTATCATGTAACGTAGTGAATTGTAAATTGTATTCTATTGAATTTGATCATTGATAGTGTTTTGGTTTTTATTTTTTATTTTCCTTGCAATTAATATATCATATTTGAAATTATTACATTTTACTATTTTCTTCTTTTTATTTTTTTGTCTTTATCTCCAAGGTGAATTTCATTTAGGCCGCTTAAGTTTGGCGTGTTGACAATTAGACCTACCATCTTTTAAAATTGGGCACGTAGACCCTCTGTCGATACCATCTATTTGCAGCCGTTACGTTTCTCCCATGAGAAATGGCATCTCTCCGTACAAAAGATGGTCATCAACTCAATTTTTCAAGTTTTGTTGGCTCAAATTGGAGCTCACTATAATGGTGTCAAAAAATCAGAAAAAAGCCTTGTCATTTCCTGAAATCGGAAGTCCTCTCCGAGATCTCAGATCTAATTTTGGTTTTCATGAATTTTTTCTCTAATCTTTCAGTTCATACGTTGCATATGTATGTATTGGTTGGGGCAATTTGATCTGTTTACTGGTTTGGGGAACTTGGTTGCAAAAGAAGGGGCTAAGGCGGAAAAAGGATGAATTGTTGTGACAATCGACTGCGATGAAGGAAATTCAATTGCGTTGTCACAGTTGCTATCACCATCAATTCAATTTCAGTTTCTTGAATGGCGTTGCCAGCAACTACACTAAGCCAAGTCGGCCGATCGGCGGCGGCGGCGGCGACCTAGTCTCCTTCCACATACTTATATAAATTCCCCAGCCCAAAGCTCAATGACTCACCATCTCCTCCATTAGAACTAACCCAACTCGTTCCCACTCAACTCCGACTCGGTACTTTTCTTTTTCTTCTCCAATTCCACCAACCCATTTTCCCGGTAAAGGCAGTGAGATGCTGGGTCTAATTGCCATAGTGAAGCCATTGATTTTAATTTTAGCAGTAGGATCCAAGCCCATGCAGAAACAGAGTGCATTGGATCTAATTGCTACTTGATTCTATACATTTGTTTTTTCATGTTTTTTTCTTCAGCTCCCCTTGTATTTCTTTGGTAGATAGGATTAATACATAGAACCTGTAAATAGGATTTTTAGGAAAGCCTGATTCAATGTGCAAATCAAATTGACTAGCACAAACTATCTGCAAGAAAAAAAGACAATGAGAATGTGTCGACCGTCTTTGAGTCGATGGCATTCCAATGATTAAGTTAGCAAGCTTAATTACAATGAATTGAATAAAATACTCTCAACTAGAACACAAGTGAACATACATTGCCTTCTTAGTGCACAGGGTATTTATAGTTTTCGAAATGTCATACTTCCTCTAGGAATTGTATTCAATCTCTTTAGAGGAGTCATCCCCTTTAGGTCGGTTTATGATACATTGGACTTCGGTGTCCTAATTCATTGAGGAATGAGACTTGTGTCTGCTAAACTCATTAGTCTTTATAGTATTTGGACTATAATTCTTGGATCAATCCCCTTGGGACCTGGCCCAGGGTTAGTACAGGCTCGGGCTACTAGGTCGGCAGTCTTGGGCCGACCTTCTTGGGCTAGTCATCCTCTATTTTGGGATTGGCTCTTATTGGGCCCACAGTTGCCCCTTACCTTATGTCCCATTTGGATTGATTAAGGGACAAGGGCCGAGCTTTGCACTTATGATTTATCCCTTGATCTCCTGTAGTTTTGAGGATTCATACGCCATGTGGCAACCTTATATTGGCCTTGTAAGTGAAGGGTTTCTAGGAATTGATTGTCAAGGTGACGGTTACGCTAGGCGACGTGATTGCTGCCATTTTTAGACCTCTGAACCTGCAATAACTTCTGCTATAAAATGGGCAACTCCTTATCCATCCTCATCGTTCTTGCTTGGCTTGCCATTTCAGTTGAGAGACAGCGGTCTTGTCCCTTACCACTGTAAGTTCCTCCAACCTTGCCCTCTTTTTTTCTGCCCTTTTCTTTGAGTGGTCGTCCCCTGATGGCGGCTCGTCTTAAGAAGCTTATGGGTAGTTTGGGTGCTATCGCTACCTTTAAGACTAGATACATGATCGCTGACCAAGTTAGTTTAGAGTTAGTTGCCCCTGATGATCATAGGATAGAAGAGATTGAGAAATGGATGCCCTTTCCTGTGATCGCTATTGTAGAGGGCGGCGTTAGGTTTTCTTTACACCATTTCTTAATAAAATTCCTCCATCACTATAATGTGTCGTTGTCCCAAGTACACCCGAATATTTATAGGATTATCATGGGGATGCTAGAACTAAATCGAATCCTAGGTGTTAATTTAGGCATCGCGGAGCTTGGCTACTGTTACACTTTGTGTAAGGTCAGGGGTGATAGTTGGAAAGTTTATCTTAGAGCGACCGATAAGAATAAGGAGATAGTGAAATGCCTCCAATCTTCAAGTAAGGGTGTCGATGATGTTAGAGTTTGGGGTTCTGGCCTCTAGGAGTTTGGCAACCTTCCTGCCAATCAGCTGCCATCTATACAGTGCCGTAAAACCCGCAAAGATTTAGGTTTGGCACCAACTTTTCTCCTTTAGTGGATATTAACTTATACACTTCTAAGCTGCTTTGATTTGGCTTTTTCGAAGTCCGATAAGAAGAGTACAAAGAAGACGACTTGGGGAATCAATCTCAACGATTTGCACAAGGTTTTGAACTACCGAGGAGAAGTTTGGCTTCATGATATTGCAAGGACTCCCCACATTCTGCTCAACTACCCATTCTAAGTTTCTTCCTTCACAGCTGCTTTAGGAATTCCCACAGAAGTGTTTGCCCATTTATCATATGAGGGTGCAACTAGTGATTTTGAGAAAATTCCCATGGGGATCACAATTGAACGTGTGCATCTCGATGGTGAAGTGACCATTGCCGATTTGCCTGCTGACACGTCATCGCCTATTGAAAGTGCGAGAAATCAAAATCTTGAAGCCAACGTGCCAACAACCTCAAGCATTGCTTTTCCGAGCTGGGCATCCTTCAAGTTGCCTCCAATCTCTGCTAATGAGCCTGTCCATATTTCCTACGGCAAGGGTCATTTGATCCAGGATATCTTTTTTGGGCTGTAAAGTTCCTCTGACTCAGTCTCTACTTCCACTCTATAGACTGTGCTCGATCATCGAGTTGTGGTGAAGATTGGGAGAAAGCGGAAGTTGGTCTTTCATTTGTCTTCGGACTCCAACTCCACAAATAAGATGAATTTGAAATAGTTGATACTTAAAAAGGTGGGGAAACAACTTAAGAAATTGGGAAAGGCAGAGACTGGTGCTGCGAAGGCTGTGCCCCCTCCTCATGCTGTTGTGGGCACTAACGCCCCCTGGACTGGAGAAGAAAAATATGGAAACAAGGTCGGCGAAAAAGAAACCTGCAGCAGAGGATACTCTTGCCGAGCAAGTGGCCAAATAACTAAAGGTCATGCCAACTGTTCCTAGTGCAGATGCTAGTACTGTAGTTGAAGATGTCGCCTTCATAGTCATTAATCTTGACATCTATGGCCACTGCATGATGACGCGTGACACTATGATCCATACGACAGAAGTTGCAAGCGCCATCTAGCAGGTGGATGTTAATATGTTGAAAAACAACAATTATATGTCAATTTTCCTGGGGGCCTTTCATGATTCCTTTGTGGTATGTTTCTCCGCTTTTATTTCCTTTTTCTGCATTGGTTTAGTATCCTCTTTGACAAGTTTATTTATTTCCAAGGCTCGCTCAATGCTTTGGAAGCCATGCGCCGTTTTCAGAATCTAATTGATGAAGCTTCTGAAGTGGCCAAGAAGCATGTAGAGCTTTGTGATGAGCACCAAAAACTTATACAAAAACATTCCAAGCTTAAAGACGAATGGATTGACACAAAGAAGGCTGAGATGACGGCGACCAAAGAGGTTGAGAAAGCAAAGATTTCTCTAACTACGATTACCGCCAAGCATAATAAGAAGAGCGCCGACTTGTCCAAGTAGGAGGATGATAATGTCGTGCTTTTAATGGATCTATACAAGGCGAAGGCTGAAGTTGAGGGGCTTCAAGCCGATCTTGCAAAGGCTAAGGCTAAGGTTGGGGCAAGCTACAAGCAGGTTGTGGCTGTTAATGCCCAGGATTGTACTCAACAGATGATAAATCTGTCTCAGTCCATTTTTGTCCAAGGTTGACAAAGGGCTCTGAAGGAGATGAAGCTCGACAGCTCTTCG